>JAOWBP010004584.1:2872211-2908358 GCA_028571105.1 Tragopan temminckii
GCATCACTGCTCTTGAATCTGGCTCTAGCCAGACTGCTGCCCTGTTAAACAAGCTATCGCAGCAGCCATCAGAGGCATTGCTCTTGCTGGGAGTCAGGTTTGGCAGCCTTCCTTTTAGCCCCGTCTCCCCTGCCAGCAATAGCTATGCACCAGAAATCCATCAATATTTATCTACAAACATCTCCCTCCCACTCCACGCTGGTAAGTCTCATTTTTATCTACTGCCTTTACCCATAGCAGGGCCTGGGGCCACTCAGCTAAATCACAACTATTTCATTACATACATGCCATTTCTAACAGGATATTGTTTCCAATTCCAGACTGAAGAAACTGGACTGAAGAAGCTATCCAGTGATCACCTCTGTGTGTTTCTTTAAAGTTAAGCTGGAATTTTTCAAGACTACAGAACTGTTTCCAACCGCTTTGAGATCTGTCACTCATTCTGTGCGTGCAGTTGATGGCTGAAGTTGGCTATAAAGAAATTCCCTTGTAACATCTGCTTGTTGAAAGTCTCCTGTGCAGCACGCTTCAAGACATCATTACGGTATGCTGGTGCTCCTGGTAATGAACAAGGAAAGCTCTGAAAACATGACTGTGTTTCTACACGAATGATGGTTTGCCGTCATTGGCTTTACAAAGTATTCCACATTTTTAATAGAGATACAAAAGGAATATCAGATGTGAGAATATTTGTCACACCGTTATGCAAGCTTCCTGACTTTGCATGCTGCACTCCAGCAGGCAGGGAACAGTTTAGAAATAATGGAAGATTGGTTGCTGTTAAATATTCAAATGGAAACTTTTCTCAGAGCTCAGGCAGAGCTAAACAAAACCCTTCTGACTATAAAATATTTTTTTCTTTGAACTCATACTCATTATTTCTGTAATTTCAGTCACTGATGCGTTCCCAGGTACTGGAAGAATCTGAACCCACGAATGATGGATCACATGTATCCTTGTATCTCTATTGCCTAGGAAGTCATCTTCCTGACTCGCAGTGTAACCCGCTGAGCTTCCCAGACTTGCAGCGTGGTGGAAATGTGGCTCTGGCTCACAGCCACACAAACCCAGTAACTTTAATGAGTTCCTGTGTTTATAAGTAAGGACAGTCCACTTGACTTGCAGAGGCAGATGTTCCACTTTAATGACAGCTAATCTAAAAGCCATTCCTTTTACTATCATTTCTCTGTGGAAGATTAACTGCGTTATCGTTGTACTGCTTCTGCTTCGAGCAATTTCCAATTTGCCAAGCTCTGAGGACTCACTGTCATCATTAATTTAATGGCTTACATGAAATTATCCCTGGCATTGTAATGCTGCCTGCCTTTGGTGTCTTGGCTATTTCAGTCATATGGCAGCTCAACTAGTGTATGTCAGAACCTGTTGTTTCCATCAGCTGTTTCTTAATGACCCCTTAAGGAAGGCGACTCATTACTTAGAAGGTGCAGTGCTCTGGAGCTGTGGGCTTCAAGATGCTCCTCCTCTTTTCTCCTGCACCTGATGTGGCTTCCAGCCACGAGTGCTTCATATTCTGTAGGATGCCAGGAATGGGGAGGTGCATCTCTGCCCTCCAGGAACAGGACCAGTGGTTTATAATAGTCACTGGAGTGCCTGCAGGGTAGCAGCCAAATGCAGCATGGCATCACTGTCTGTGGCATTCAGCAGCTGAGAAGGGGTGGGGACAGGCCAAGTCTAACTTGCCAAACTAGCAGTGAATCTGAGTGTCTCACCATTCAACCCAATCATTTTTGTATTTATATGTTCCCTGCGTGGTTCCAAAAAAATCGAGAGTTAGAGAGAATGAACTGGCATAAGAATTTCCCCACAGATTGGAAAGGAAATTAAGAACAGTATCTGATAACAAGTTTACATGTTTTATTCCTGAACTGCCTCGCAGTAAATGAAAAAAATTAGCAATAAAGCCAGAGGGGGAGTGTAGGAATGAGCAGGAAGCAGGAGAATGATAAGGATTCCATTCCATTCCTGTTCTGCATTTTGTTATGCCCCTCAGTTGCACTTCCATCTCCTGGTCAGCACAGTGTATTCCTGATCCCAGGGAGCACACCAGGCAGTGCCACACAGCACGGTGTGCAGGGCGCCGAGCTCACAAGGGAGCCACGTCTTTAGCTCCAGATCAGTAGTGGATGAAATGAGAAACAGACTGATTATTATCTTCCTGCTTAAAATGACCGTTTTATGGAGCATCTTGATTGCTTAGAAACCTCAGTTGTCGTATTATAAGACATTCAAACCCTGGTAATACACTCAGTATATTCTCCAAAAATCACATTAAAATATTACAGTACTGAGAACATCTGTGTGCTGGTAACACTGGAGTTCCTTTAATACGGTTTGAACAACAGAAACATTAATACTTCACCATTTGCTTTCTTTTGCAACCTGGCCAACGATATTTTTGTAGTGCCATTTCTTTTCTTCTCATGCCCATCCTGGGCAATAAAACCTACTTACTGAAGAAAACAGGTAATTAGCCATCTACATAAATTACCCTCTGTCTACATCATTAATGTGTTTGGATGTTTTAATTGATTGCATTCTCAACTGTTTTGGATAGCTAAAATGCCAGCTAATGTGATCCAATTAAGCCTCCTAATAAACCTGACTGATGAGCTGCAATATAATCACACATTAAGTAGAGATGTAGAAGGAAATGCCATAGAACTGACAGTTTAGAATAGACTGTGTCATTTTGGAAAGACTCAAACCACTTCTCAGCAAGGAAACTTTGACCTGACTCTAACTTTTAATGGGCTGTATCCAAGACCTGATTCCACACACCTTTTAAGCACGTGCTTAAGTCTGTTCCCACCTACAAAATGTGACTCGGGTTCCCCCAGGAGCTTCCCCTATAATTGCCTTCCCCTTCCATCACATTCTGCTAAGAAATTGTTGCTGTTTCTGTACTGACTTCTGTTATCAGCCACCTAAGTACCACCTGTATCAGTAAGGTTTCTGAAGTTGATTGTGTTGCTGTTCTCTTTACTGTATTACACACAAACAGCAATACACGTAAGACTTCACCAGTGAAGGCTGTGACCTTGCAAACACTGAACCATTCACACTTGCAGAGATCCTCACACCAGAAATACGATGTGTGCTTCCATCGGTGCCCTGGAGGCAATGCATCTAAAGATGGCACAGCATCTTTATGACAGCTCTAGAGGTCTTATTCTAGGCTCAGAGATTATAGATTTAATGGACTAATTTGTGTGAAATTCTTTGCTCTGTATTTTGCCAGATGTCAGATAAGACACAATGGCTCCTCTGGCACCAGCAGCTATTAATTTAATCTTGATTTTGATTCTTTATGTGATTGTTCCATCTGTAAAATGGGGATAATACTTTATTTTCAGATATTTGTCTATATCTCTTAATTCTGGGTACAAAAGACTTCGAAGATGACATGCTATTGTAGAAGAGCAATGGATTCTCAGCAAACCCATTCCCCCGTCAGTGATGCTAGCTGAGGTCAGCCCTGTGCTCTCTCAGATGTTGCACACCTCCTTGTCTATTTGCACAGCTCTCTGGCACCAGTAAATTCAGAGAACAAGAAGGCATCCAGGGCACCCCACGGGTACAGATTTTGTGTTTTGTTTGTAGATAATGGCAAGGCAAAGTGTATGAACATTTTGGTACTTTCTTATAGCCATGACACTGCCTGAGTTTCAGCCCCAGGCTCTTTGCTGTGCATTACTATCTGCATGCTGGCTGTGCCTCCCAGGACCCAAAGGGCAGCTCTCACCACAGAGGTACAGCTGGAGTGCAGACCCTTTGTGGGCAGTCAGGCACCTCCCTGAATGGAGCCAGGGTCCATTCCTGATGTATGGCAGCAGTTACTCTGTGAAACAACTGACCGTATCTTTATCTTTTCTGCCACAGCTCCTGACACTGCCACAGCCACCAAGTGCTCTCTCAGGATGTGTGCTCAGGACATCCTCAGCCTTCTGGCTTCAGCGCCCACTGGGCCCAGCATGGAGGTGATGTAAAAGTGAAAAGGGGAAACGCTGCAAGTTAAACACATGTATACACATTTTGATAATTCAGGACCTCGGGCCATGGATAGTATTGCTGAAACTAAGTGTAGCAATTGATCAAAAAGCACCTTACAGTTTGTCTCTTACATTTAAGTGAGATGTAGATGAATGAGATGTTCAAATTCCCATGACTGGTTGCACACACTGATTTTTTTAATTGCTCCGAATATTTTCCTTCATTTGAAAGGTACACACAGTACACATCAGTGAACATTACTGCTGATGTTTATATCTGTCTTGTATCTGGAAATAATTTCAAGTAAAATAGCTTAAAATAATTTTGTTGGCAATCCATCTTCCCATGGAGCAAAATAAAGCATATCCCTTAATTCATGCACATAGAATTTCAGAAGGTTGTGTCATTGAAACACAATTGCAATATTCAGCACTGGAAAATTAGACGTTGCCTTGCAGAATAAGTCTTCCTAACACAGATGCTTGAAAATCTCTTGGGAAAGAATAAAAGCATGTCAGATTAAACTGAGAACTTTCCTAAGAATTAATTACTGTAATAGGAGAGACTTTTCTAAATGCTAACAAGCTGGAAAATCATGTTATTCCATTAAGGATAGCAGTGGAACTGTTTGCTGCACAATCTGCTTTCCAGTGCAGATCAAGTGATTTTTAATATGGTGCAAAGAGTTAATTCTCCCTGGTAAGTCCGCAGTCAGACCTGTGTGTGAGGAATGTACAAGGGAGGAGAGGGAGATGTAGGCACAGTACTGGGCAAGACCGTTCGTGGGGAGAAGCCTTGTTAGGATGTCTGTGCTGGTAATGAGAATAAGCATTTGTTTCTGACTGCTGGAAAAGGTGAACATCTGATTCTATTGCAGAAAGCACACCAACCACCTGCCTGTGGAGCTGGAAAATATTCTCCACAACAGAGGTAAGGCAACTTCTCATTTTTATCAGCTGCTCTGTGCAGAGAGCATGCATTTAGAAATGCACTGCAGAAACCACTGTCTTTTATAGCTAATAGCACTAATGTCTGATAATTTTTTGATGGTGTTCAAAACCTCTTTGTCTTTAGAGAGAGAATGAGGAAGAGTTTTGAAAGAGAATCTAAACTTTGAGATTTTACTGATTCTAATCTGTTTTGGATGTGCATCTACTGGGAGGTTATGCACACTACACACACCTGGTTATCCAAACAGCTATGAGAAAATATTAATCATTAATTTATATATATACATATATATATACTGCTAGTTAACAGAATGGAGTTAGACTTGCTTTCAAAGACAAACTCATCATTCTGAATGCAGTTGAGTTACCCTCTGTAGTCTGCATCCCTGCTTCACTAAATCCAAGGGCAGGGATTGTCCTGGAGCCACTCACTGTGCTCATTTCCTGGGGATTGGGCTGTTGGTTTTTAATGTCAGACTGCCTCTTGGTGTCTGTGTAACCCAAACATTGAAACCCAAGTGACAACAGAAATTAGCTACAATTACAGACTTGTGGTTCTTTATTATCTTAAAGGCAAACACAGAGTAAGAAGAGAGTGTTAAAGCAGTTTCTTGGAAGAGTTTTACAGTACTCTCCATAGCCCTGCCTCACAAACACTGGGGGAAAACTCCAAACTAAGGAAAAATGGAAAATATTTCACATGAACGTGATTTCAAGTCTGGTGCTGCACTTTTACCTGGATATGGGGATAACTACAATTGCTAGGTCATACAAGGTGAATAAAAATGACTGAAAGGGAAAAAAAAAAAGATTTTGTGCCTTAAATACAATCCACTCTTAGATGGCCAATCTCTTCTGAATGGATATCTGAGATAGATATCTGTCAGCAGCAGAATCTGAAGCAACAGAATCAGAAAGTGAAATGCAAAGCTGCAATGGAAGGTGGCATATCCATGTCCTTTGCATATGAACAAGTTCTTTATTGTGTCCCCACTAGAAATAAGGTAGCACCATTCCTGAGCCCCTTCTAAGTTAAATAGAACACCATATCCTGTATTGCTTTGTTTGCTTCGACTGAAAAGGCTCAGAAAGAAATAAGAGGGAAAAAAGGCCACAAGGGAAACACAGGACAAAAAATGAATTAAATTCCTGGGAATAGTACTTGCTTTTGTTGTTTTCTCATCTATGAGATCAAGTTGCTTTTGTTTTTCTGTGAGAGACAAAGAAAATACTTTTCTACAGAGAAATTCTTCTTTAATTACTATTGGAAGAAGACTGTCCAGCCAATACATGACAATTTTTTTTGCTTGGATTCACATTATTCTTTTTGACAGTAAGTCAGAAATCACTAGATATGCTGCTTGTGTAGTTTTCCAGCTGACAAAGTCTTATTTCTAAAGCCAGAGTCAAAACCTATGATCAAGAACTAAAATAATACATTTTCTGCAAGCTTTGAGCACCGCCAGGCAGTCTTATGCCTTCCCACTGACTTGGTTGTACTTGCCCTGAAAAACCAGTGTGTATTTACCTAAGACACTTGAAGTATATGCTGTGTTTGCCAAAACAGTGCAAATTTGAGTCTTAAGGTGGCAAAACCAGCTTTTCCCTATAGAAAATGATATCATTAATCAGGCACCTCCTTTATTTCTCTGCACTAACTGCAAGCTTTTGGATGACTGCTTTGGGTGTTTTTTTCAGATCTTTGAGTTCTTAGATTCCTCTTCAGATGGAGGATGAGAATAGCTGCCTTCACACTTGACAGATGCCTAAGTTAACGTGACTCCGAAGGAAAGGCAAATTCTCAGAGAGGCTTTAAGGCAGAGCACTGACTAGTAGAGGAGGCTTAAACTCCTGGCAGAAGAAACTGGCATTCATTGTGTCCTACCCCATTCAGGGAAACACGTCTGTGCTCATATTCTTGGAACACTGTTTGCACATCCCAGTAAACAGCACTGCCACAAAGAAGCCCCTGCTCTGCCCCCAGTGCTTCCCTGTGGCCGCACTCAAAGCTGAGAGTGCTGGTGAAGAGCTCAGCTTGAGAGGTGTCAACCTTAAAATCTATAGAGAGTTAACTGGCAATCAGTTACACTCGCTGAATGCACAAAACAGAAGACAAATACAACAAACTGTTTCTCTCTCCATTCCAAAGTCAGCTCTGGAAAAGAATTACATGAAACCCAAGGGAAATCACATACCCATCCTTCCACTGTCTTACCTAGCTGTTAGCTTTTAGATTTTCAAGGAGAAGCACAAAAGGAATTCTGCGCATTGCCCGCACCTATGTAGAAATCAGCGTGCTTTCACTCCACTAACTGTTGTCGTGTATTACACTGAAAGCTGCCAGCGCTCTCAGGGCCAGAAGGTTACGGTAGGTTTCCACCTCTGACTTCTCACTCCTCCTTCGAGCACAGCAGCCAAGTAACCTGGTGGCACATTTCAGGAAAGCTGGAGGAAACTCGGCAGCAGCGGTGCAGCGTGCAGGCTGTGAGCACAGAGCCCTCAGCCTGTCTGCGTGATGCAACCCCTCCTCCCCCTGCTGCTCAGGAGCGTCTGCTTGAAGCTGGGAACTGCACACAGCTGAGCTCAGAACTTTGGGAATGGCTCTGAGAAGACTGAGGAGCTGGCAGTCAGGAGCTCCGGCACGCCTGGGAGCTGACACACGCTGTAGGAGCCTTCTCCGTTCCAAACCCTTCATCTCTGCTAAGGACAGGGCAGACACAGCTCAAAGACGCTCGCATCTGGAAGGATCTCGATTTGGATTCTGCTGCTGGTAACAGAGCCACTCACATCCACAGAGGAAGAGAGGAAAATTATTGGAAACAGCAAGATACTTTTCAAAGCGAGGAGTGGAAGGAGGCAGATTTTCCCCTCCTTCCCCTTTTGGGAGAAAGGAGTTGCCCAACCTAGTCATGAGACTTTCTCACACTTCCCAAAGCAGGCTCCTGGAGCGATGACACGGCACCACTGAGTCTGGGTGGCGTAGCCCAGCGCAGCCCAGCAGCACGCCCTGAGTGCAGGCAACCTGGTAGGCACGGAGAATGGAGAATGAGGTTGGCAAATCTGTGGACAATCAAATGGACAAATACATGTAATAATTTGGAAGTTTTCTTTACCTATCTTTGCTTTTATTCTGCTTCCTTTTACTCCCTGATTTGTCATGCATTCACCCCATACTGATTTAGCTGTGCAGCTAATTCTTTCTTACCCTCCTCTCCATAATTTAGAGTTACAATAATGGGGAAATCAGAAAGTCAAATGGATATTGTGGAAAAATCAACAAAATCTGGGAAGAAATCCTGGCGCTTTGTGGCCATTGGGCTGGCTGTCCTGCTGCTCCTCATGACTTGTTCTGCAGTCACCCTGGTAATCCTGTATGCCAGCAGCAGAGGTAAGTAACCCCTGAAAATTTTCCTTTTTCCCCTGCAAGCAACATTAAGGTCTTTTCTGCAGAGCCAAAGGAAAACAAAAATACAGAGAGAAGGTGAGCTCACCTCGCTGAGGGACTTTCCTATCTCTGCCTTGTTGGAAGCTCACCGAGAGGGGATTGTGGCATTTTATTTCATTATTAAATTATATGAAGTAAGATTTAAGTAATTTTGTGCATTTTGTTGAGTTTATCATCTGTTTGACAAAGGTCAAAAAATGCTGCACTATTTTAGAGGGGAAGTATGGCTGTGTGTGCGTTTTCACATTTCCATATTTTATAGCACAATAAGTGTCAGTGCACTGCTGGAGGGGGGAGAGAGACTTCTTTCATATTGCATCGTGCAAATTGAGCTCCAGGTGAAATGGGCTTCAGTGACTTCTATGAGAATGACTTGCCAGAAACCTGACAACAAGGTTCGATGTGCTCTCCCTGAATATAGTAATTGCAGAGCAGGGATACTCCCCATTTTGGGGAAGTAATAATTCAAGAGTAAAGCCTTTTTTTATTGTTTACTTCTTCACTGCCAGCAATTGAGTGTTATCAGCATTTGTTCCAATGCTGGATGAAATCCCTGAGCATTTGGTATTCATAACACTCAGCAGTAAGTTGTTCATTTTTATTCTGCTTAAGAGAGGAGAAAAAACTCCCGTAAGCTAAGTCCTACAGCAGGCATTTCTGTATCAGAACACTGAGCCATGAAGAATTTTTGTTGCTTGGATGCATGAAAGATATGAGAAACCTGCTGTACACATTGCTTCTTGGGTTCAGGCAAATCAAAATTCAGGCATTATTAATATTTGTCCAAATATTGGTCTCACATCCAGACCCATGGGAAGAGTCTGTGCTGCATACAAAGCCAGTGTACGCACACAAAAAAAAGAAAGCTTGTTTGTGGAAAAGGAATTCCAATATATAAATATTTTTCAGGCCTGTATCAGCAATTAAGCTTTCATTTGAAATGCTTCCCAGATTCAGTCATTCTCGAGAACGTGAGTGCAAAATGATAGCAGAGCTGCAGTGCTGCTTGGCCTGTTAGCTATTTCGCTAATGGAAAATTAAGAGTTTTTTCTTCTTTTATCTTCATGAAACAAATAAACAAAAAAAAAAAAAAGAAAAAAAGAAAGAAAAAAAAAGAATGACTGAAGCTCAAGTCAGTTCCACAGCAGCAGTTCCACAGATCTAGAAACTCTTTGGGGATTTTTGATATCTAGAGGAGTTTTCATGCTCATAAAACCTCGCCTAACTAAGCAAGAAAAAGTTTAGTAAGAATAGCAGAGTAATATTTGGGTGAGCAAAGAAAGGGAGGCAGACAAGTGAAGCCGTTCGTTTTTGAGTCTGACTACAGCATGTTCTCAATTACATCTTTCCATCACCACCTACACACCCATCCTGGCAGCCTTTTCATAGCTCTCTCTCAGCTATGTTCCGCAAATATTTACCAACCTCCAAATCTCATCACTTGTTGTAGCAGTTACAGTTTGAAGAACATTTCAACACATATTGTAGCTGTCAAGTCATAACCAATGGCTTCTCTGAACAGACATGAGCTGCAAACAATTTGCATTCTCATTTAATTGCCAGTCCTGACCACTCAAATCATCCATTTAATTGATACATTATTCACCTTCTGGCTCCCAGGTTTGTATGTTTCTCTCAGGTAAGATTTGCAGATATTTCCTTTCTATTTGCATCCCTCCTGGTTGTCAGCAGTCCCACCTATTACACAGGTTGCTAGAGCTGAGGGCCCTCTCCTGCACCTGATAGCATTTACAAACAAACAAAAAGAAACACAGTCCTTGAAGTAAGGAGCACCTTGTTCTGGGACTGGATTTCCAAAAGCCATGCCATGCCCCTTGCATGTTCTATGCTGTGAATGGAATAAATGTGAATTTAAATAATGGGTTTGTGAGAGCCTGCTGACTGTGAGCAGTAGCTGAGCTCAGCACCAGCACAAAAAGAAAAGGTTGTGGCTGAGATCCGGCTCATCTCCTAGACTGCTGATGGCTCATCATTTTTTGGCTCCATGAATGTCCATTAGTGAGGCATCCTAGTCAAAGAGGTGGAGAATTTAAAGAAGTGGCAGCTAACACAAAAGTCACTGTGAAATGACATTTGGGTGGCAAGACTCTGCTCTGTCCCAGTTCTGCTAAGGTGGAGCTAAGTGAATGCAAGTGTGAATGCTGGTAGTGGGAGTGCCAGGCCACGCACTGGGCAGCAGAAGCGGCCATTATTCCATCTGCTGATCCCCACCTGAAATTCTGTCTGAAATTGGCTGAAAGATGCATTTTACATTTGTTTCCAGTTCTTTGAGGTTCAAGAAGTGCAGCATGCAAAGCCTCAAACAAGTGAGCAAAGACTCAACAAATACCTCACAAAGTGGTCATATCTCATACACAGTCAGGCTGGCTTGGTTCTTTTTTCTGGTCAGGGAAAAAAAAACACACAAAAGAACCACTTTCAGAAGTAAATTGAGAGCCCCTCACCAGCCATTTCTGATCATCTCTTTTTGTGGCAGAGTTTCAGAGCACTGAGTATGCAACCAAGGTTTCAGAACAGATTTGGCTTCCTTGCTTATGCATCTCAGCTACATTTTCACAGTCGCGAGTGCTATTTGAATGAGGGGTTTGAAGCTTTTTGAAAGCAGCTGGATTCCAGAAACCAAAGTTAAACCCTGTGAGGTTATATTAAAGGGAGAAATTTCTATTAAAAACAGGCTTCATCTGAGTCCTGTCCCAACCCTGAGAAATGGTGGAAGACATACAGCACACTCACCCTTACCAGTACTACCTCTTAAGGAAAATTTCACTATGGCTTTGGACTATTGGCTTTTCCCTAGAAAGAAGTGTGTGTATATACACATACATGTATTTATTTTTTAACCTTCTCTGTGGAAGAGCCCATGGCTTTTAAATATATATTAGAGAGTTTAAGAAACTCCACTAATTGTGCTTGCTTCACCTGGTTATTAAAAAAATGCTGAAGCCCTCTACATGAAGCTTCATATCGTTACACACATTTTGCTCATCCCATGTTCAGACACTGAACTATTACAAGGCATGCAGCTACTGTAATGCAGACCTGCTCCCACACAGCACAACTGCACTCTACTGAACCCTGAATGTTACATTCCTAATCACAGTGAGGGCTTTCTATGTTGCTTCCTCTGATGAACTTCAAAGCCCTCTTTCCTTCCCTACTGTTTTATTTCTATCTGAATTACTGCAATCTTGTTTGCTCTAATGTAAAACACTTGTTTTCATGGAAGGAAGCTTTGAGCGACTTTTCTGCAAGCTCCCCAGAGTAAGGATCAAGGAAGTTTATGATCAGACGCTGTTACAAAGTCGAGGTGTTGAGTTCTAGATTTTACATCAAGGCCCTCTGTATCACTGCCATCAGCTCACAGCAGCACATTTAGCAGAGAGCACTGAGCAGGAAGAGCTGGGCACTGCTCCAGCTCTGCTCATCACTCACACGTTAGCAGTGCATTGGGCTTCTGCAGATTTTCTTCACTGGAGGAATTTCACAAACCAAGACAAGGTATTAAAAAAGAGAAAACTAATATTCAGATTCTGCTGGAATGGGGATAGAGATTCATTTCTTCACGTAATAGTGGCACATGTTTGTTTCTTGTTTGGGTTTTTTTCCTTCTTTTAGAAGCTCTTGCAAAACATTTCTATCACAGAGACAATGAGCAGGTGAGTTAAAACTCACTGCTGAGAATGCTGCTGTACTTGCACAGAAGTGTTCCACATGTATCCACAGATAAGAGTTGTGTTTGACATTGATACCTTTCACTGACACTGAGGTTGAACTGTGGGTGACATTGGTAGCGACTTCCAACTAATTCTGTCTGCTCTTACTCCTTTCTCTACAGGCACTCAGTATGGTACCAATTCAGGCAATATATGTACCACACCTGGTTGTGTTACAGCAGGTAACGATTCTTATAATGGTCATTATTATAGAAGTGATATTTTACAAGTGATCTACCCAATCTGAATAAACAAGGCAGGCTTTAAGACTGGATAAGTATTAAAGGAATAGAACTACTTCTGTCAAAGGCAGTAAGTATAGCTGTCCTCAAACACAGTTCCATGTGTAAACACTGGGACCAAATAAACCAAAACTGTTGTTATTTCTCCATTATATATTTTCATGGTAAGGAAGTGGTACAGGAAGATTTCCGTTATGGTCAATGGTTTTCTAGCCTGAGCCACAATTACATGAACTGACCAACACAGTCTATAAATATGAAGTATCACATAAATCCCCTTAGAATTAATTCTGCTAAAGAGAATGGATTGTACACACAGAGCTATTCATTTCAAGCATCTACTGGTATAACTCCATCATGTGCAATTAAGAGAGGTAAGACCACAACAGAAATGTTCAGTCACCCCCTGGAAACAGTGACTTCACAAGCAGGTACCTCAGCTCATGCCTATAAGTCAGTGAGCTGTGGGAGAATTCTCATATTGTCATTTACAAGCTCCCTCTGTAATGCACTCCAATTGCAGTGCAGATGTCTGCTATCAGATACTTATTTGTGTTTTTAAACGAAGAATATGATCCTTTGAGTCACGATACATGAGCATATGTCTTATCCATGTTAAGCAGCATGAGCAAGGTGCCTTCTTTCCAGGCATGTTGGTGGCAGTCTCTGGTAGTCCCAGAGATTACCGGGTAGTTTATGGAACTCAACTCTCTAATTTTGATATGTAGCTGCTAGAATAATTCAGAATATGGACACAACAGCTGATCCTTGCAAGGATTTCTACCAGTATGCCTGTGGGGGCTGGCTGAACCGGCATGTTATCCCTGAAACTAGCTCCAGATACAGCATTTTTGACATCCTGAGGGACGAGCTGGAGATCATCCTAAAAGGTAGGAATGAGGCTTCTCTATCCTTGGTTACACATTTGTGTTTAATTTCAGCTCGCACTATTTATTGTACATTACGGAGAGAAGTGTTGATTGTGATTGTGATTTTTTATCTCCAGTCCTTTAATCTCTCCATCTTTTACTACATCCATCTTGTCATAACATCCTGTTCTCACTAAAAATTGGCCACAGGTGATTTGGTACTGACTTCAAAGGGAGATGGACAAGCTGCGTGCATGTCCTTCCTCACACTTTGTTCTTTTGATAGCTCCTTTAAAGAGCTCTCTAGTTTAACAGTAATTGAAGCCTAAGGTAACAAGTATTTTTCACAGCCCTGAATTCTCAGTGATTTCTTTGAAAAGATCAAAGATCTCCAGGGCAAAAATCTCATGGCAATGGTTCTTTCTCCAGGTGTGCTGGAGACTTCAGATCAAGGGGACAGAGAAGCGTTTCAGAAAGCTAAGATACTTTACAAGTCATGCATGAATGAGAGTGAGTCCCTTCTTGTTTTGTTCCTTTGCTCAATACCAAATGTACAACCTGAACAAAGGTCCAGACGATATCCGTGTAATCGCTGTAGCCTTGTCTGGAACATCATTCTTCAGCCAGATGGATACAGATGCCTTGCTACACGGCATGGATGCTGCTTACCATCCTCAAACATGCAAAGCCTTTCCTTCTGTATGCAAAACTGCAATTCATTTCATTCTTTCCAAAGCCATTCAAACTAATGCAGGAGGCTGATGATTTCATGGTCTCTCTCATTTTTTACAATGAGAGACTCGGTTCCGGATTTAAACTGTAAGGAATATTATCTATTTTTCTTCTTCCTCCATTCCTCCTCACCCTTCCTCCCAGCTCTCCAAAACAAAATAGTATTTGTTTCTCCTCTCTCAGGTCTAATAGAGCAGCGAGATTCATTGCCTCTGCTAGAGGTCTTAACAATGGTTGGAGATTGGCCAGTGGCTTCTGCAGACTGGAACAACACCAAAGGTAATACTGTGCCTGAAAGAGGCAGAATTACTTACTGCACTAAGGTGACAGCTGTCCTGGATAGCCTGACTTTTGCTTACGAAGAAAAGATTAAAATGTAGGATGCAACACATACATATATGCCCTGTTCAAACTGATACATTACTAAATAATGTCTATTTTTCCTTTTATCTCCAAGAACCAAGCTGGAGAATGGAAGAGAAACTCTCCATAATGAACTCCAGATTTAACAAACGTGTCCTCATTGACATGTTTGTATGGAATGATGACCGGGATTCCAGCAGACATATCATCTATGTAAGAAAAATACTGCAAGGAATTATTTATGTGCCCCACAATTATAACATGTTCTTATTTCCCCTACATATGGATCAGCCGTTCATGAAGTCAGTGTGCATACACAACTGGCAAAATTTATGTAATGGTTCAAGTGTCAGATATGTCTCAAAGTTATTTTGGGAAACATTCCATGGTAGCATAATTTGCTTTTTTTGCTAAATCAACGGACCTTTGCTGATTTACGGCATGTAAGGGTTGAAAATGCTTGTGACTTGCAAAATGATTGCGAGGTTTATTATATAGCAGGATACTATATTTCAAAAGTCAGTGTGTATATATTTCAGAGCTTATTCATGCATTCTTATGCATGAAGTGTAGCCCACAAGTCAAGCAACTTCTTTTCTAAGTTGCTTAAATTTATTTTTCTATCTCAATGACTACTTAAAGACTTTCCTCAATAACCCATGCTAAGTATCCATCCTGTCATCATCTAGAAATTCAGAGACAGAAGTTGTACTTTCCATCTCACCTCAGTTTCTAGAGAGCTGAAGTTCTTGAATGTTTGGTAGAAGCTCATTGTTGGCCATTCCAACACTGGATGGCATGTGCAGCATTTCAAGGATATTGCCTTTCAAGGACACCTTTGGACAGCACCAGTTCCTGTTCATCACTAACTAAAGAAATGTATATGATCTCCTTCAGATTGACCAACCTAGTTTAGGAATGCCATCCAGAGATTACTACTTTAATGGGGGCAACTACCAAAGGGTAAGTACCCCTTGTAATTTATTTACTATGTGCTACTAAAGTAACATCATTAAGTATTCCTGTGTTTTGGAAAACTCAAACATATGAATCTTCATGTTACAGAGCAGATTATCACATTCACTGCTACATTTTTCTCTACTTATACCAAAGTTTCATCAACTTTACAAAAGGACAGAACAAATGTCTAAATCCTCAGAACTGGCTAATTCACGAAGATAAGAAGAAGGTTATGTGAACAAAATATAACTGTGTTTTATAACTTTTAACAGTTTCTAATTTTGAAGGATAACTTTCACTAAAACTGTGAACCTATGCTACTTGTATCTTCTAAAACCACCTGCTCTGGTTGCTGTTATAGAAGGTACTGAAAACTTGGTTATCAATACTATCTGAAGTGACAATTCTTCTGTATTTGAGCATGCAATACCACAAAATGACTCTTGTTCAAGACCAAAATATTCAAAAGCTCACGTGTTCATTCAGGAGAAAAACGAAAAACAAAAAACAAAAACAACAACAAAAAAAACCATAAATTAAGTTTTACATGGAATAGCAAAAGCAATGTTAATTAATTAATTAATATAATTACTCAGCTGGTAAGAATCTGCTGCCACTTCCTTCCTTCCCTCCTCATGTTCCCCAAAACTACATGGCACTTGTGAGAGATTAAATCCTAGCTGCTCTTCCGTGGCAGGGCTCAGGGCAGAAGTGTGAAGCTTCTGTAAATACTTATCAGGCTGTGTTTGCAACAGCTTACTAATTTATCAGTTTCCAAGCTCAAAATAATGCTTTAGTACTTTCTAATTGTCAATTATGTCATACCGGCAGTGAGGATTTGCAACTTAACATCGAACTCATTTTCCTAGCATGAACTGAAGGGAATAGAGAGAGAACGATCAGCATTTCAGACTCTTGTCTGGTGGTTGTAAAGGCAGATTAAAAAAAAATAAAAATAAAAACAAAAGAGAGAGACTAGCTTTCTTATGACTTCACTGCATTTGAATATATTTCCATATATTATATGGTCTAAAATACATTCCTGTGAAATTTTTATGAGATTGTTTTTCCACACCTTCTGGTCACCTTTATAAACTGCCAACTTCTGTTCATCTGCCTCATAATAACAACATATAATCTGCACATGGCTGTGTTGGGAACAACAAAGAGCTGCCCGAAGTTTGCTGGGAGCTGCTGGAACCAGGATTCTGTTCTACAAGTTTAACCTACGTAGTAGCAGTTACATTAAAAGGGTATTTATGCTTCCTTGCTCAAAAATCAGACTTGGAAGAGCTCGTAGGGGTAGAAAATCAGGCACAGTACACAGATTATCTTTACTTAGCAAAAGAAAACCCAAGAGCATTTAAAAAAACTAAATAAAAAGGGCTGTGTTTTTAATTTTTATGAATAAAGAGGAGAGACAACCCCTTTTTATTTGCTATTTAACAGCTCACTTCCCACAAACAATGAACCAAACTGATGACCCAAACTCCCCCTCTGCGTTGTCCAGCATCTTTTGGCACAACTCTTACTGAGGCCTGTGGGAGTCCAGCCTGATTAAGGCCTCAGCATTCAGCCTAAAAACACAAACCATTATCATGTAAGTGCCCGGACTCAATTTCAAAACAGCTATTTTATTTATCTGGTTTCCAAGGTCTACGAAGGAAGAAAAGTATGCAATAATAGGTAATATTAAGCTTTTTTGTATCATAGATCTGTACTCAGCAACCAAATACCTTTTCAAGGCCCATTCTGAGGCGTAACTCAGAGCCATAGCTTCCTCTCACAAATAAAGCAAAGGTATCGCTGGGACCCATCCCAGAGGGCTTTTCTTTCAGTCAGTGAAAACAGAGTTTAGAGGATTTATGGTATTAATTTCAGAGAACTTAAACCCTTCCACATTTACCCCGGTATTTTGGCGAGTAGGAATCACTAATTCCCATAGTGCAACTCAAAGCACAGAGCTTTCTTTTTGCTCTGGTTGAAATTCTAACCCCAAACTCCAGAGTTAGCTTGCATAGGGATGCAAAAAATGTTGCTTTTGTTATGTGTTTTGAGACTGGGAACTGCACTGCAAAGTGTTACAGGATGAACGGAGGTCATAAGGATAGCAGCAATATCTATTACAGTAAGGACAAAGAAAAATTACAATAAAATTAGAAATGGACAACATTTTCACAGCAGACTGCAAAAGCTAAAATAACAATTGTTTGCTTAATGACAAACGACAGTAAACCTTTTCATAATGACCCTATGCACACATGCCATTTCTTCTGTGCAGGTAAGAGAAGCTTACCTGCAGTTCATGATCACTATTGCTAAGATGATCCGAGAAGACATGAATATATCCAAAGATGATTTGTTTGTCCAAGAGGAGATGGCAAAGGTTATGGAGCTTGAAACAGATATTGCAAATGTGAGTACAGCAATGAAGAACTTCTCTGGATGTTTGGGTAGAAGGAAGAGTCTTATTATTTTTCAGCAGTTTGACACAGTAAAAAACTCATGGCCAAAGAAAAAAAAAAGTAGGGGGGTGAGAAGGAAGCTTTCTGTGCCATGAGCAGCCCAGAATTCAGAGCCTCTGTGTGTATAATTATCTCTACTGCATGCACTGCTACCATGTCTGCTCTAGCCCTAGCCATACTGGTTTTTTGGAAGTCTCCTAAATCAAAATACTTCATGTTCTGCTAAACACACATTGTGATAACCCAGGGTTAGCTCCCTTGCATCATTAGTTTGTGTTTTTTGGGGTGCTGCAGACTTATAAAAGCTTGGTTGTCCATTCTGAGAAAGATGAAGGGAATCTCTTGCTTCAAAAGATTAATGAAGCATTATTGAATTAGAGGTGCCTGAGTTGTTGTACTGAAATGTAGAAAGTAACACTGGACGCCAACTCTCTGCTCTCATTTCTCCCCCACAAAAAAACCCAAACCTGTTTTTATTCTCAGTGATGTTTACATGTTTATGTGTGCACACACATTCATGTGACTTCAGCCATTGGCATCTGTGTCAGTTGATTATGGTAATAACTTTGTGAATGTCTTCAGGCAACTACCCCAGCAGAAGAAAGGCATGATGTAACCTTGTTATACAACAAAATGACCTTAAAAGAGCTACAGGAAAACTTTGCATTGAACGTAAGTGTTCTCTAGTGGCTGTTGCTTCTACTACCAACACTAGAACAGTCAGTGGCATGGACTGTAGAAAGTGTGGACAGTTATTAAGGCACTTAACACCATGAGTATGTGTCTCCTTTCTGCCTAGGAATTTAACTGGACCTTCTTCATCCAGGGTGTCATGTCTTCAGTAAGTGTTCAGGTTGACCCAGAAGAAGAAGTTGTTGTATATGGCATGCCCTACTTGCAAGAGCTGAAAGCAATTATTTCCAAGTACTCAGCAAGGTAAAAAATATATATATATTTGGAACAATTCTGTGACAATAGTCACAGAAATACTGTGGAAACAAATTATTGGGCCCATTTGCTAGTTCTTCTAGGGCTTCTCTTAGAAAAGAGAATCACACAGCATCACTGTTCTCCTCTGACAGTTGCACTTATGTTACTTTTTATAAGGGATTAATCTCAGCTTTGCTTTCCACACAGCACCATCCAGAACTACCTCATTTGGCGACTGGTAATTGATCGAGTCAGCAGCCTGAGTCGGCGTTTCAAGGATGCTCGGGCCAGCTACAGGAAGGTATTTCCTCTCTGCCAGTACCATGCTCTGCAGTCTCTTTAGGAGGAGAGTCCCCCATTCACCAAGTCAACACAAAGACATTGTTAGAGCACGTAATCACAAGACAAAGTTGAAGGAACAAGAGAAACTTTTGTCTTAAGTTAGCTTTCTCATTAGGCAGCAGTTTGGCAGAGGATTTTTAATAAAAGATGTGTTGGCAGAATTGATCCTGTGGTGTTCTATGTTCTAGGCACTTTATGGGACAACACTGGAAGAAGCTCGCTGGAGAGAATGCGTGAGTTATGTCAACAACAACATGGAGAACGCAGTAGGAGCAATGTATGTCAGGGAGACATTTGCTGGTGAGAGCAAGAGGATGGTATGTAGTTTCCCCTTTGTACTATTGTACATCCAGTGTCCACAGTGAGCATTCCCCTCCATCTGATCTCTCAGCCTATTTTATCTGGTAAAGATACCCACCAACCATGAGTCAGAAAGCATAAGAACTCATTTGTGATTCTCTTTTAAATGCCAGGTACAAAACACAGAATTCTGGGGAAATCAGTTTTCAATAGGAAATCCTTCATCACCTTAACTGTGTTTGGGAAAAAGTAGCATATAAATAATTCATTTTTTAACTGCCTCTTTTAGGTCCAAGATTTAATAGATAAGATTCGTGAAGTGTTCATTGAGACCTTAGATGAGTTACAGTGGATGGATGAGGCATCTAAAGCAAAAGCTCGTGAGAAGGTCAGAGAGAACATGAAACTTCAGTATTCTTTCATGAATATGAAATCTTTGGAATATTGTAGTGTTACTGTTTCCAAATGAGAAAAGTTTAATGTCCAGTATCCTGTTATTTATTATCCATCCTATGGCATTTTCCTTTTCTTTTTTTATCCCTTATTAGATCACATACATTTTTATTTCCCTTAATGTATCTTGTGAATCACATTGTAAGTGAGAAGATGACACCATCAACTAATATGACAACTGAATACAATGCAATTCCCCAAAGGAAAGTTTTCATTGACTTTAGAACTATTGGCACAGTTGCAATACAAAGAAAAAGAAGTTAAGCTGAATCCTGTCAAATAGTGCTGTAGGGTTTACCATAGTGATTGGCCACACTTGGAGAGAAGAAGACTGTATGTTCTATGTTGGGGTTTTTTTGTTTGTTTCTTTGAAGTCTCACCAGGCAATAGGATGTTTTCAGCTACTTGCATCCCAGTTCTCAAAACAGGTGGGCAATAACAAAAATGAATTTGAATCAAAAAAGGAAAAGTTAAACTCTTTTCTTTTAGGCGTTGGCAATTAAAGAACAGATTGGCTACCCAGATTATATTTTGGAAGATCAGAATGAAAAGCTAGATCAGGAATATGCCAATGTAAGTACACTGTATGTACCTCAGTAAGTACCTCACCTCTGTATAAAAGCCTGCACTTATTCTCTTGCCACACTGAGTACTTATACCTAAGCAGCTACCATTTCCAAGTGACTAGAAAACATATAAACTTGATTGTATGGAACACTTTGGAAATTAGCTCTTTGCATGCATTTGTAAGTGATACTTTGCAATCAAAATATTTTAGAAGCTGCATTCAGTGGCACAAAGAATTCCTCATTCAGCACATCTTACCAATACCAAGCTATCTTTCTTCAGCTGAACTTCAGTGAACACAATTACTTTGAGAACATCCTAGAAAATCTGAGAGCTGGAGCCCAAAAGAGCTTGAAAAAACTTCGAGAAAGAGTTGACCAAGACATGTAAGTTTCAAGGAACATGTACATGTCAGATGCATAATCTTAAGTCCTGAAATAATGGTGTTATTGTGTTAACTCATGCTGCAGATAAGTAATAATGCTTATGTTTACATCTCCTGGAAGATGTGAACATTTTCTGTTTTGCTTAAGCAGGGAATAATTAAACTTCAGAGCAGCTTACAAGTAGCTACGTCAAGATAATGGTAGATAGAGCAATCAGGGCACCACGTGACACTGAGAGGACAAAAGATGTGGGAAGAGCAACATCTTAGGCTGATGCTGCTCAACACTTGCCGAGAGTTCATGGCTTCAGACTGTTACTGCCTTGAAGTGGGCTGACCAGAAGCGTATGTCAGGTAGAAGAGAAGGAGGGGGGGTGGAAGGGGAGAAACACAAAGAATAAAAAGTTGTCAAGTTATGGGTAAAATTTTCCAAGAGAAGCTCACTTCAAACAAGAATTACTTCTCTAAGTTAATACTCATTATCCATGGAACAGTGGACTCCAAATGCAGACATTTGTATATCTGATTCCAGATTTGCAATGACTGTGATTATTCAGTTTTAATTAAAACTTTTCAACAGACAAGTTGGGTCTTAACTTCTAATTTGAGTAACTGCTTTCTGCTGCTCAGAATGTCTTCTAAATATTAATTTTCTTATGAATGTAAAACTTCTTTTCTTCTTACGCCCAGATAGTGTTAAAGTGACCTGGTAAACAGCTACCACATTCCACCCCAGTGTCATTGTTCAACATTCAAGAGCAAATGTGTTTCTCACTTTAATTTGGTATTCTTTTGGATGAAAGATGCCAAGAAGTGAGACATCATCTACTTCCTATTATGAGTATTTCTTTACAACTGCATTCAGTGGCACCCTTCTTCCCTATCTCAATCCCTTTCTTAAATGCAATCTACATTTGTGAATAAGAGTAATGCAGTAAAAAGAATGTTTAAAAAATTCGTAACTGACTTGGTGTGCAACATTTCTTTTCAGATGGATAATTGGAGCTGCAGTGGTCAATGCATTTTATTCTCCCAATCGGAACCAGATAGGTAGGTTAATAACAATTTCAGCCAGCTGTTAACCAGTTATTGCTTCAGAAGCGTGCAAGTCTGCTGTCTGGAGGCAAACCTGCCTGAGCCTTTGTGGAAGCTGAGGGCAAGGTAGGCAGGCTGTTCTCTTCAAACAGCAGCTTTGTTGATGAATATTCAACTCCCCACCCCCCTACTTGGCAGGCATAGTTCATATACTGTAATTGGAACAGCCTTATGTTTGAAAGCCTGAGACAGTAACTGCTACTATACAAGTGCCAGCTTCAGCGACCAGGGAATGCTCAGAGCGTGTTCTGGGCTGTTTCTACTCATGTTTCCACATTCCTGATAAACATAAGGGCAGCCTTCCAGTTTGCTCTCTGTGCAGATGGTACAGAAATAATTTTGCTGAGAGGTATACTACACTAAAGAAACCTGCCTCTGCTTACAGGATGTTAGAGCTGAGATATTTTGCTGAGTTGCTATCCTGATCCCTCTTGTTCTTAGTAGCCAAGATCTCAGATGCAAGAAGACATGATGAACGTATTCCCCTGTTTCTGAGCTTGTGCAGGTGGCCAGAAGTTCACGTTAAGCCTAGAGATACCATAGAGTCCTTGCTGAACTCTGAGGACCTCAAACAGGAAAGGAGCCAAATCATTTCTACTCCGTAGTGTTTATTTGCATTCCCAGAGCAACAAGAGTATCACTATGTTAAGTAGTGCCCAATATGGTAAGAGAAAAATGTGTGCCTTTTTTGACTAGACAACAACTATATCCTCACAGCATCAAGCTAAAACCACAGCCCAAGGGCAGATTTATATAATATTTTTCTAAAGGCAGGAACATCCAAAGCACTCATGATGTGACCCTTTACCTCATCAAAAAGAACTATTTCCCACTTCTGCAGTTTCCATTCACATCTATGTTGTAGGTACAGCAAAGCTATGACTGGGCCTTTAGCCTCAGTAGCACTCCTCTGGCAGCTTGCTGATAGATGCCATCATGGTGCTGCACATGTGTTTACCATCAGGCTATTTAGCCACGCCATCCCTATTTACTGACACTTTTTTATACTGACTGTAATCAGCTGTGAGCTAGCTTTCCCAGCTTAAAGAAACCTGGTTCCTCTACAACTTTGCTCCTGTAAGCAACATGGAAGTAACTGGCTTAACTTGTAGATGAATATGCAAGCCAGCACGTGCGTACTTCTCCCCAAGATAAAATCCTTGAAGGCATAGGTCTTTGAACAAAGTATCTGCTATATAATTACGCTATTTCAATTATTAGAAAATATCTTAGTAGAATTAAGTGCTTTCAGTCTTAATTCTTATAGAAGCATGTACGTCTTTCATTTTCACATGGGAAAAAAACTAAATCCCACTGCTTCTATATAAGGCTTTTTTCAGAGAGACTGAAGTAGTTCTGCTGCCTTCCCACGACTGACATGGGAGTGCATTTGGAGGTCTGCAGCAGTTACTGCTCTGCATGTTTTACATGCTGAGTGTTTTTGGTGGTAATCAGCATGTGATTACTCACCTTTCTGCACCCAAAATAAAGCAATAAAACATCCATTAGTTCCCCTATAAAATGGCTTTAAAACACAAACTGTACCCATCTCCAGGAGACAGTTACTAAACTTCCTGTTCTTCACTCACTGCATTATATGTTATAGATCAAATGAGGCTAAAGCTGAAATGTAAGTGATGCTTGGTTCTCAGAAGAAATACTGTAATTGCAGATGTGCTAAACTAAACCTTTATTAACTTGTCATTCCCCATTTATACAGAGGGAAGCAAATTCACACGAGGAGGCATGATGTGTTTCTAATCGTTTTATATTTTAGATGCTCTCCTGGCCTTTAAACCAAATAACCACAGAATTTGCCAAGCATGCAGAAATACAGCCATCTAGCTCCCAGTACCTCCCTCTCTGTTCCTCTTTGCAGTTTTCCCTGCTGGGATTCTACAGCCTCCATTCTTCAGCAAACACCAGCCACAAGCCCTGAACTTCGGAGGGATTGGGATGGTTATTGGGCATGAAATTACTCACGGCTTTGACGACAATGGTGAGAAGATAACTCGGAAAGAATTCTTCTTTCAGTTGCATTCATTACATAGTAAGAAATTAAAATTATACACTTCTGTGACTGAAGTACCCACGCACAAATGTGCACACACCTGCTAAGTTAATTATCTGGGAGAAATACATGCCCACTATGAGCATTCTCTTGAACACTTTACACTGAACTTAGAAGGCTGCTCAAGGTGTAAGCAGGTTTTTAAAACAAATTGAGTCAATGGCAATTCTCAGGAAAGCCTGTTTGCAGCATCAGATTTGGAAATACTGTCAGTACAAGCAGGTATGCTGGCTTCTAAAGTGAAATGAAATCTGTGCACTGTGTTCTTCCTTCATTCCTTCTTTGTGATAAAATAGCAGCTAGCACTGTCTTGAAATACAGGAATCATTTTTCTTCCCATGTAAACTTATGAAATAAATTTACTTTATTATCTTTCTATAATGCGGTGTAAGACAGTTTTGAATAAAGTCCCATTTCTGATACTGCAAGCCAGTAACATATTGAATTCTTCACACAGGTAGGAATTTTGATAAAGATGGAAATATGTTTGACTGGTGGAGCAATTTCTCAGCTATGCATTTCAAGGAGCAGTCTCGCTGCATGGTTCACCAGTATGGGAACTACACGTGGGAGCTGGCTGGAGGACAAAATGTAAGTACAGCTGCCAGGAACAGGCATATATAGGATCTTTTGTTTTTGGACAGTTAGGGGAAACAGGCTGATGCAGGTTTGAAAACAGCCATCTCGAGCACTTGGTTCAAATTCAGTAACAGAGTGTCTACAGATAAGAATTCAGCAGTTCCCACCACCTCTTGAAGTATGAACTCCTAGTTTTAGATTTACTTCTCACCACCTCTTGAAGTATGAACTCCTAGTTTTAGATTTACTTCTCTTCTAAAGCCTGCCTTCAATAAACTAATCAAAAGGGCAAATTTCTATCCAAAATTTGAAATAACAATTTCTGGGGAAAAAAAAAAAAAAAAACCAACCACATTCCTCATTTACATGCTCTCCTTTCTTTGTCCTAGCACAAAGCCACTGCTACCTTCTGTTCCAGACGTGGCTGTCAGCTGTGCTTCAGCTTGTGGTTCTTAGGTTACTGATGTTACTGACTGTAGAGTAAATGAATGATTGTTCTTTTACAGGTCAGTGGAATAAGCACGTTAGGAGAAAATATTGCAGATAATGGAGGAGTCCGACAGGCTTATAAGGTAAATTTCAAATATACTCTGAGTGATTTTTACCTGATATTCAGCAATTCAGCAATTCAGAATGCTTTTCATAGCATAGAAAAATCGACAATTAACATGTTATTTCATAAAGTTCAAGCTTAGTTATATATCTGGAAGTTTATGTCCCAATAGAACCAAACCCAATGTAGGACTGCTGGCATTCTTGCACCCAGGAGAACACAGTTACACTTTGATGTAACATAATGCTTGATGCTACATACTTCAGTTTCAGGTAAACAAGGGCCATGTTCATAAATAGGCACAATGTTACACAGGAAAAAGGTGAAGCACTCTCAATTTTCTGAAGCTCCTAATTCTGAAAATGGCAGCTGCAACCACAAGCAGCTTATCACATGGCAGCAGGCTCTAATTTCTATGCAGTACAGCTTTGTGATATTATGAAACAGAGCAATGTGGTCTTTTCAAGTTTTTTCTCACACTTTTCATCTTTGATCTCAAAAGTGACACGTCAGGTAAGACAAGAAAAGAACACATAGATGTTCCATCTCCTCAAAAGGAATACAGAGCACATCTACCAGAACACCTGTCTCTAAACACTTAGCTCCTTTTGTTGCTTTCTTTGTCTTACAAGCTTTAGGGAAATAACACAAAGAAGTTTCTTCTACCTTGATGCTGTGTCTTTTTTGTAGTAAGCAATAAAAAAAAAAAAAAAAAAAAAAAAAAAGAATTGATCATTTCAGAACTCTTTTTTCCAGGGTAAAAAGGCTGCTTCAACTAATCAATTATTTTCAAAATAAGAGAAATGCAACTGTATTTCAGAGCACTGCCTCTGTGCTGCAGCTGAAAAATGTTGTTTAGCATGCTGCTATCTGTTAAAAACACCACTGCATATTGTCCTATGTCAACAGGGGAAGACAGCTTCTAGCCTCAAGGAAGTCCAGTATCTGTAATTCTCCAGGTTTACAAATCACTGTTATGAATAGGAACTCAATATTTATTGGCACAAAGGTTCTTTCCATGTGGAGCTCAAGCGTGACCATGGAATGTTCTTTTCTAAGAATAATCCCAGCAGATGTCAGGGTAAAACTTCTCTCCAGTTGTGAATATGGTAACAGTTAAGGGTGTTTATAGAAGAACATCCCAAATTTTCAGAAATCTAAACTGAAAAGTCTGAATCTGAGGAATACCATTAAAATTAATTACTTCACTAATGTGAATACATACGTGATTCTAAGGTGTATTACACACGTGGAGGAGCAGCGTGGTATGACGTCCTGTATACAGGATCTGCTGAGGCTCTGTGCTGCTGAATGCATTTGAACCCCCCAGTTCTACCTTTTGTGTTTTGTGTGCTTTGGGACTATCTCAGCAACCACAAGAATAAGGTGATAGAACATTTGAAATTAATCAGCATGAGGACACATTAACTTGTCTCCATTATGTCAATATAGCTAAAAAAAGAAAATTGGCCAATTAATGTGTAACAATAAGAGGTAATGGATTTAACATCGAGCAAGATTATTATCTGCTATTTTATAAGCAGTTACCTGAAGACACAGAAATCATCAGCACAGAAGTATAGAGAAGACTTATACTTCTCTAGATACAAAAAATCCTACAGAAAAAGTAATGTAAAAGCTGATGATTTTACCTCAAACTGCAGTCACATTCTGTCTCTGTTCCCTTACTGAGCTAATACGTACATCCAGCTGCACTTGAGCTGAAAGTACCTGCCACATGGTGCCATGCTCGCTTGCTGAGACGTAGTAGCAAACACACGGTCCATCAGAGTGGCAGGTCCTACCTTTGGGAAAAACAATCAGAAATTCAGAATGGCTCTCCAAGTGTCCTTGCAGAATAAACACAGTTCGTGCAATGGAGGGCCATTTGCCAGTAACAGCTGCAAACCTAAAACTCAACTTCCATGTAAGAAAATGGTATTTTTTCCCTGGTTTGTGATCAGTTTTCAGTTCAAAGATTCCTCCAAAGATGACTGCAAATTATCTTCATGTGTTCAATCAGAATACCCACAATGGCTTTCTTTTCCATAAAATTCACCATACTATTTGTATCAGAAAGACAAAAATTAGGAAAACAGAGCAGAAAACATATTGAGTTCACACACAATTCTGATTGCAATCTCTCACTGCAGCATAGCATTCAGAACACCCCTTGTGTATGAATAGGCCATCCTGTTGCTTCACTGAACTGAATCCATGATAATTTCTAGGCTTATTTAAAATGGCTGGAACAGGAAGGGAAGGAACCAAAGTTGCCTGGACTGAATCTGTCCCACAAGCAGCTTTTCTTCCTCAACTTTGCCCAGGTAAGAACACTCAGAAACCCACAGATGAGCCTGAAGTTTAGAGAAAACACCAGTTCCACTTGTAAAGTGATTCACCACTGGCTGAATGCAAATTCAGATTACAGATGTTGCTACTGATTCCACTTATTTCCTCTATATCCCTTTATTACAATGCAGAAACAGTAAATTTGCCGAGTTCAATTTCACCCTACCACCTGGATAAGAAATTCTCATATGTTTTCAGTCGTAGATTAACAAATGTTTGACATTAGGGGACCTAACACTCTGCATCCTGGACTGTCTTGACTTAAGCTCATTCCTTTGAGGAAACACACAGGTGACATTAATCGAGAGCTAGTTTACCTATCCCAAAGATATAGACAAAACTAAAACTAATTAGAGAAAACAATTGTGTCTGTTCTGCTTCCTCTCTAAAACGCACTCCAAGAATATTGTAACAAATAGGGTCACCTCTCAGGAACTTTGGAAAAAGGGAAGAAAGTACCCAAATTGCATTTCCTTTAATGCTGATCCGCTAATTATTAATTCTCCTTATGTAGGTCTGGTGTGGCTCCTACAGACCAGAATATGCCAGTCAGTCAATAAAGACAGATGTTCACAGCCCTCTGAAATACAGGTGGGTTTATTTACTTGTTCAATCCTTTGCACCAGTGAAGTGCAGAACCAGAGAGCAGCGCATGGCTAGCAGCTACATGCTAACAGAAAAGATAAATTCAGGCTAACATAGAAATTCTCCCCCTGCAGGACTCTGCTGAAGAGTGCATTCCTTTACTTAGTCTGAATTTGCCAATCTAGAGAGAATGTTTGTTCAGGCGTTTCAGTAGTTATGTCAGCTTTGTTCTTCTTGCAGAGTTAAAGTGTGTGGTGCTCTGAGACTGTAACTGAGTTCCCTGACTCAATCACATCATGAACATAGTTTTCTGTTTTCCAGAGCAATTATCTCCATGCACTGTTTCCAGACAAATAAGTTTCTTTTCTTTGTTCAGGGTGATGGGATCTTTGCAGAACTTTGAAGCCTTCTCAGAGGTGTTTCACTGTAAAAAAGGCACTGCCATGCATCCTGCAGACAAATGCAGAGTGTGGTAACCAAAGGACTACTGGCAAGAATGACATACACTGGTAACACAATGAACAATTCTTGCCAACTCTGTGCCTGATGTTCTCCCACTCAGTCACAGCCAAGGCTAATGGTGCAGCTACTGTAGTGAGAATCAAGGAGACTGCAGCACTCAAGCTTTTATGTTTCCACTGGGAAGTATGCAAGCATCTCAGTGTCTGATGGGCCGTGCTGAACAGCGTGCTCCGGAACAGAAACGACTGTTGGAAATGACATCCTGACTGTTACTAAGATACCACATCAGGGCTACAAAGACTAATTCTTAAAATAAAGAAACAAAACCAACCCAACAAACCAACAAGCAACTGCACATCTATTTTTCAGAAAGCAACAATGATTTTAATATGTCTTACAGTGACACCTGAGACTCAGCAAACCTGTTTGAGGTGTTTCACAGGACTGTTTTGTAGTATTCTGATTCAGTTTCTAGTGCTTTCTTCCCAAATTCAGGTTAAATCTAGTTTAAATTCTCATGTCGTCTGTCTACTTGCACTTTGATTACTGCTTTGATGTAAGAGATTGCTATTTGTCTTGATACGTTATCACGTGAGCTGTATGTTCAATGCTGCTGACTTCATGCAAAGCTGTACTCTTCTACTGCACTTGAGTTCTGCTCCAAAGAGCACTGTAACGTGACCTTAAAGTGAGTATTGCCAGATAGAAAGTCACATCTATAGGAATACAAATTCTATTGTTATAGATAAAATTATGGGGTCTCTTCCTTTAGAGATGTATTTAAAAAGATGCTTATTCTTGTAGAAGTGTATAAAATACTTTTGGGCAAATAGCAAATGTGAAAGTGGAAACAATTAAGTTGTTTTAATTCTGTGCCTTTTCATTTTGCCATAGTCTATTTTACAGTATTTACACTTGAAGAATGTAATATCATTATTTTTAATTAAAAAAAATACAACGCAATAGCCAATTCAGCAAGGATTTTGATATAGAAGTAGTTGGGTGACCTTCAGTAGGTGTTCTAATATGATGATGATATTTTAAAATGTGAACATTTAATACATTTTAATTAATCTTCCAGCAAATGTTTTTCTTTCTAGCAGAGGAATCACTGGAAAGCAAGATATTAACTGCTGGTGCTTAGCTTGTGAAGTGCCAAATCACGCTATTTGTTTGCTTCACAAATGTTGTTTGCAAACGACTAACAAAAGGTTTGATTATCTAAACGATAGGGAAAGAAATGAAAATCCCATAACAGAAGCAGCTTTGCCCATCAGAGGTGATCTATTGAAGTATTCTGGCCAGTGTGACAATAAGAGCAGGCTAAACCACTGAATAAAGCCCTCCAAATTCTTTTGTGAATGTTAGTTTCCCCTACTAAAGTGAAATCGAGTTACAGGTAAACTGTAGCATTTATAGCTAAGAATACATAGTTCAATTGCATTTTATTTCTATCTGAAAAGTAATTTTAGAAGATTGCTTTCTGAGAGAATCGGTGCTACCTCAGGGATTAACCACTCGTCCATGCCCTTCAAAGTCTCAGAGTTCAGTACAGAACAGACAGTAAGCAGTCACATAGGGTTTAGTTCCAGGTTTATTTATTTAATCTCTCTTCAAAAGATGAAGAACAGACTGCTCAGCCCATAGAATTGCCTACTGCAAACAAGTAGCACACACAGCATGAAGTTTGGCTTTCACCTCAGTTAAGAGGAAAATCGCTTCATATCCAATTCTTTTCTGGGTTGCACCTCAGATGACTCTGTATGGAGATCTATTCCAGGAGATGCAATCCAGATCATATTAGGTTTTGTGTTAAAGCTGCGTCAGTCAACTGAGGAGAAGTGCACTTGAGCACAGATTCTGACAAAGACCCAGATTTAAGGCAGGTAAGTAAGAGGAAGAGATGATTTTTCTGTGGGAGTTGCTGGATTCATACATGTAAGTGCCTGAAAACATTAGGATTGACTCACACTCAAAACAAAAAAAAGAACAAAAAAAAAAAAGAAGAGTGCACTAACAGCTCCAAGAGTTCTTTCCTCTAAACAGATAGATAGCTAGATAAATGAAAGTCCTAGATTCAATTACACCTGTAATAGGCTTTATTTTTCTCAGGTGTTACCTATATAGCTATCAACATGATCTAACCTCCGCCCCCCCTTAGAATGAAATGCTGTCCAAGCTTTGTCCTGACCAGAAAGTGAGGTTAACCTTTCTCATCACATCTAAAACTGATGCTTCATAGGAAGATCATTTGACTACTGTTTCCTATTTGAAAGCGTGTAACTTCTTTCAGCATAAGATGTCTGGTTACAAGACAGTCAAGTGCTCTGATAGATCAGCTTTTGTAATTTAATTTGTGTATGGTGGCAGGCAAAAATAAACTGTATTTAACCGCATTTTATCCATCTTCACTTACTTGGATTTTCTACACAGTAAAGCTAAATTTCATATTCATGCAATAAAACCTCTTACTGTGAGGTGTTGCTGGTGACTTAGTAGACAGGTTACTACACAGCACAGTACTGAAAATGTCACTCTCCATTACCCTAGTACAAAAATGTTTTCACTATGGTGGGAAAACTACCCTTGTGCATGTGTCTTCCAATGGCTCCTCCAGCAGGCTGTGCCCACACAGCTCTTTTATCAGCTTCTGCTCAAAGATGCACCAGCACAGTTAGGGACCATTTTGGAGCCTGGTGAGCACAGATGTCACAACAGGCTCAGGTAGTTTTTACCACAAACAGGCAGTAAAAGAACCAACAAAGTCCCTAGTGCTTCCTTTTTGCTTTGGTATTACATTACAAAACAAGAAGATGAAGACCTCTCCATTGCATTGCAAGAAACAAAAAGTAACTGTCACTGGGGAGCAGGTTATTTATCCCAGTATGTTCCTAATGTGCTTGGAAGGTATTTTGCTCATGAGACAGATTACAGACTTACATGGTCAGGAGCAAAAAAATTAAGTTACAAAAAAAAGAGTCTGCTAAAGACACGACCAGTAATACAGTGCTATTAACAGCTTTACCCAGCCTGTAACAGCTGTAAGTTTACTGCAAATATTACAGTCCAAATATGCAGTTATCAGAAGTGGTCCTGGGGCTAGCCAGATTTGCATGTAATTGTTATGTGAAAGTACAAGCTACTGTCATTTGTTATTACATTCATACAGCAGTTTTGGCCTAGAGAATTATTTTATATTCATTCACTTAAGCCTTAGCAGAGGGACTATGAAACTGTCTGATACTGATTGCTAGGAAGTTGTTTCCTACTGAGAAACTCAGGCAAATGACAACCATATATATATGCCAAGCAAGGGAAACAGCACACAACTGTGCAGAGGTCAGGTGGAGGAGGTTCACATGGCTGACAATTTAATTACTCTGCAAAATCATTAAGCTCTGGAGATATGCCATTAGAAGTTCTGGCACATGCAAGTGCTAAAGGGATAATTAAAATATGCCTGGGAGGTTTCATTCCAAATTATTATTTCAGCACATGGAAGTTACTATATTTTTTCACGTAAGTTTATTATGCCTCCCACCTGCAGAAGAATCTTTCCATCTGTCACTTTGTGCCTTTGCCAACACAACCCAAGTGCATAAACTACGACTTCCCATTACAGACCCACACGTGCCCTATTGCAGTCACACCTCCCCTCTCCATATCCTGAGAGCTACCAGTGACCTTCATGAAACAAGAACAGAGGTAAGCTCAGAGTAACTATAAGCCAACTAGAGAATAACACTACCTACTGACCACTGTGCTTCTTCTTCATGGAATATAATCACGTGTAGGCAGCAGAATACGGTACATAATCATGTGCAAAGAATGTCTTTAGAAGGACTAATACAGAATATGTACACAAAATCTAACAAGCTGCTATTTTTCCCTTCTAAGTTTGGAGAGCATTGCTTCCGCAGTCTCAACAACTCCTCACAATCTGAAGCCTGGCATACCACAGTATTTTGGACAGATGAGTCTGAACACAAGACTGAGGTAGTGTCTGGCTGGCAGTCTCTAGACTGTTTGGGGGAAAAAAACCAACAAAAACACATGCACACAAAAAAATCTAGTCATCATTCATACAGTGTTACACAACATAAGCAACGGAGCATGAACCAGAAAGAGCAAGGAGACAGCATGGCCCAGCCAGAGCCCCTGACCGAGGGACACATGCTCCTACCTGAGGTTTCATGCTTTCTTCAGCAGATGGAGAGCTGTGACAACTTTTCAGTTGTTTTCAAAGGAACACAGTCACCTGGGAAGCCCTGAGTGTGATAATCCTTTTTCCTCTACCTGCACAGAGAAGTAATGTATTTATTAAGAACAAAATTGTTCTAAAAACAAGGGCTATATATATATATATTTTTTTTAAAGAAATGCCCAATGTCCCAGAGCTTTCACTACTGAAATGGGGTTCATGCACTCCAGGAAGCAACAAGATGCATGTTTTAACCCATAGAGCTTTCAGACACAATGTACTTCCCCACATATTTGCCCTTCTCAAACCAATAGGACCTGTCAGCCACTCACACCCAGCAATACTTTTATCATTTGTAGCTGTTTCCAGGCTAGGCCACGTGCAACATGTTCGTGTCTGTCCTCTGCAGCCCCACTGCAGCCACCTCTAACGCCCCTCACCCCAACCACGCATCTCAAGCAAAGCTCAGCTAGTGGACAAACATACACAACTGGGCAGAAACTCTACAGAAAATGCATCATCCTAATGGGAAAAATCTGTTCACAGAGGTGTTTAGCTGCAGAGCTGATTCCATTTTATATTCCTGGGTATTTAAGCATCAGAGCAGCTTTGTTACACAGCTAGAAAAATTCCAATCCCGTGTTTTCCATTGTGGGAAAATCAAGTCTTCTCTTCTCCCATGCTGCCACCTGGTGGCAAGTGAGGCTCCAGCTCCAACAGCCCAAAAGACACGTTGCACATCTGAAGTGCTTTCAGACTCCACGTACATCGCACACACGCTCGCAGTGGTGCTGCTACGACGAGCTCTCTATAGCTTTGCGTGTCGTGCTGGAAATGTTTTGTGCCCAATAGGGTACACGATCAGATCCAAGTTTTCCTTATTCGCATACAATTACAGTGTGATACACAGAAATTGGGAGGTGGAAAAGACTTTCTAGCACCGGCTGACGTCCGACCATTACAATGGAACAAACGCAGCAGTCACACCGGCACCCTCCCGCACGGAGGGCTTTCCGTGAGCGCTGCGCCCCCTGGTGGCCAAACGTTGCAGTACTGCAAGCTGTCCAAGGACTGAAGTTCCATATTCGCGTTACAATCCGACAGCAGCGCTGACTGACTGAACGGGGTTTTGCAGTAAAGCCTTCTGCGTAATAAATACTCCGACAATAGCTATGCACGACTACAGAAATTTACACAGAAAGTTTTTGCACTGCAAGCTAATCCCCTCTGCCACCACTTCTGGTACTATTTACTTCACAGCAACACCACGTGCAGGGCTGGAACTAAAGTCTCACTTTACAAAGCTACTGCCAACAACTGCAGAGTAAGAGAGTGCAGGGGAGTACACTTGGCAGTAACCCCTGCCACAGCTCTGCATCCCCTACTGTGCTAAAAAGCAGAGACAGGATAAAATAGTGATAACGGGTGGCAGAACAAACCATTCCTGGTCATAACAAATGAAAACCTGCACAGGCAGGGAACGTGAGGTTTCTTGCTAACATAACTGGATTATGGATTTCTAGCCAAAACAAACAGGCTGCAGAACTACCACATTTCCTTTATTGGTTTTTACATCTTTCACTTAAAATCAGTTCTTGCATAAGCATAGCCTTATTACCATGATAAGTACTGATCAGTATTTTGCCAGAGAATGGGATTGGGCACTAAGCAGTTTGGCAGCTGCAGGGCTGCCTGTGGATGTTTCCCATTGTGAACCATACTGCTGCTTCAGAAGCACCTGTATTCCACATTCTGAGTGCTCAGAGAAGAAATGAGAAGACATTAGAGGACACGCAGCACTGATGTGATCAAGGCTGTACCCTGTCAGCATTAGATGAAAAAACTGCAGGACAGACTCAGATCCCAGCTGCTGCCAGCAGGGGAACCAGATGGCCAGGTTTAAGGCTTGACCACTCCGGCGAGGTTTTGGGAGGGGCAGAGCCTAAGGAGGAGCTCTATATGATTCAGGTAAGAGAACACGTAAGTAACAACTGCTTCTCTCGTGGGGGTAAAGGAGTAAGGCAGTCATGTGAATATACAGAGTAGACTTGAACAGGAGCTCCTTTAACTTTAAAAAACACCCTTTCTTTGGAAGACTGACGTGTACATGCTTTCCAGGGACCCAAATGGCTACACATCCCACAGAGCACAGAGAACCCAGAGAAAAGTTGCACACAAATGCATTTTATTTCTCTCTACAAACACAGAGACGCATACACAGTATGCATGTAAGCCGTAGGGCTGTCCCAGGAATGGGAGAAACACTATCCACCATGAATTACACCACTTAATACAGACAAACAATCATTATTATAATGAGAATGCTAGAAAAAGCATAACTTACACCCCAAATATATAACATTGACAAATCGAGCGTTTTATCTACTCTTTTCTTTAACATAAAGCAGTAACACATTATTTTTCTAAATCGAAAAAAGCAGCAAAATAGTAGAAATATTCCACATAGTTTCCTAGCTTCAGTTCATCCATCACACTTTATGTGCTAGGACTATCAAAGAAGAAAAATCCAGGACAAAGCAAAAACCACCTTTGTGCAGTACAAGTTATGAGCAAATGGGAGGAAGTGGAATTTAATGAAGTGTGCATGAACTGAAGTTGCACATTTATCCTCCAGAATGACTGAGCAAACAAGAGTTACCAGTCAAACCAGAGCAAAGCCAATGGCTCTTACATGCAATATTAGGGAAATTCTCCTACTGCAATTCTTGCCCATCACAAACGTAACTTCTACAGAAATACTCTCCTCCATTTGGAAAACATTTGGCCCCAAACTGGGCAACACACTGTGCTCTGTATCACCAGTACCTACACAGCTTCAATACCACGCAACAGAATGCCTGAGCTTTTGCCAAAGGATCCCATAAAAGTCAAAAGCACGCCATTCTTTTCACACATAAATAAAGTACATGGGGAAATAATGTACCCTACATAAGAGAGGATCAGAGCTGGACTATCGGATGCAGTCAGATTCTTCCTCTGGACTCTAAAAGGCAAAGGTTCACTAAGTGAGAGCTTCCCTAACTACCAGGGCCTCCAGAGAGTACCAGCGTCTTTTGGTGATGCTTGCTTCAGGGTGCTGGGCTTGCTGGGGGAAAAGGAAACCTCTGGAGCAGTGGATTGGCTCTTCTGGAAGTGACTTAAGAGCCTGGTCTGTGTTTCAGTTCGGACTTTATGAAGAGAGAGGAAATGGAAAGCTTCTTGCAAACACCGAGAATAGCCCTCTCTGAAGTCAAACCGAGAGCTTTTATGGAAGGATCCTGAAGCTAGAGAAGGGAAGAAAAAAAAAAGTAGGTTAGAGCAATCATTCATGGCAGGAGGTTCACAAAACTGTCACAGATTTATAGTAAACTAGAGGCTGAAGTAAACTTGATACTCACTCTTCATTTGCAGCTGGCTCTGCTGCTTCAGGTAGCTGACAGTCATCTCCAGGATGTCGGCTTTCTCCAGCTTGGAGTTGGGTTGGTGTCTCTGGAACTCCTT
>JAOWBP010004584.1:2932423-2953690 GCA_028571105.1 Tragopan temminckii
CTAATTGATGGATAGCTGGAAGAGTCAAGCTTCATTTCAAAAAGCAGTTAGAAAATGAAATGCAAATATATACAAAATATTTAATGGTTTCTGTGAATATAAATGTCCCTCTACCTTATGACTGCTATTTTCCAGCCAGCTTTCCAACCAGAGCAGTCTCTGCGCTTCTGTATCTACAATTGTACCATTTATAAGGCAGTGGCCCACCTTGCCCATGTGCTTGTTCCTACAGTGACTCATATTCCACTGGGTTTATTCCTGTGAAGACTTTGTGTTGAAACAGAGGAAAGAGCAGAAACACCACACTTAGGAAAACACACTTGTTATTCCCTGTCAAAAACGGAAAGATCTGCTTTACATCCTGTACAGGAGATCCCCTTTTACAATGGACATAGCATTCAAAATAAAAATTAATTTGATACCTGGGCCAAATGAAAGCCTTGCTGAATGGCAGTGTTTACTTGATATCTGAAAAAAATAGTCTTTTTACAGGAATACTCAGAGAGGAAAAACTCTGAAATTACCCAGCTAAGGCATGGCAGAGTAACTTCACTTTCATGCTATCAATCCAAATCCCCTCCAATCAAACTGCCCTGAGAAAGGTTACCACTGCTTGCTGGCAGCACTGCCTGAATTCAAGGAGACATTAAGAACCCATCACTGCAGTGCAAGGTCCCAGGCAGCACGCAAAGCCACGCACATTGCCAGGTTGTGCAGGGCCATTCCTTCCCTGCCCTCACAATCCAAGAGCAGCACACAACCCCTGCCTGGTAGATCTCATCACCACAGCTGTGCCAATTGAGAAGCACTGGGGAGCCACAGCAGCTCCTCCTCTTGCAGACATGGGGACTTCAGCTTCAGCACATTCAGGCACTACAAACCACCTGTGGTGGCAGTCCTGCAGGTAAAACTGTATCCAAACGACAAAACCTTCAGACATCAATTATCTCCAGTACTGCCTGCACAAGCCAAGGTCAGTAATTAGCTGCCCTCTTAATTTCAAAAGGATAGAAAAAATGGACAAGGAACATCCCAACCAATAATTGCAATTAACAAGTTGCAGCTCAGGAAATCAAAGGCATTGGTCTCAAGTTCCAGCCCTCCCTCATCATTTCTATACACCACAGAAGGCAAAATAAAGTCTGAACACCAGAAAATGAGCAAAGTACTGTCACACGTTCACAAGCAGTTGACCAGAGAAATGCCTCCTATGTGCACCATCACTTGTACCTGGCACCTGCTGTGCCACACACAGAGCAAAACCCCACTTCTGACAGGGGTGTGATGCCCCAGGTAAGTGCTGCAAAGCCAAAGACCTGAGCGTGGCACACAGCATCCCAGCCATCCTCCTCTCCCCAGCACTAAGGCCCAATGCCTGAGCCCCACACACTGCCTCCCAACAGGGCTGTCCCCACAAAAAGCATTTCTGATCCTAAAGCAGCACAGCGAGCTGCAGGCCTGCACGCACCCAGCAGAGCAGGACACACCTTGGTGGGCATTTCCAGAAGCATTTCATTCTCATGGCACCCCCAGGCAAAGAGGCCCTGCAGAGAAGCACTGCTCCACATGGCTGTCAGACTGAGACAGGCTTCCATATCCTCCACCTCTCAGCCACACAACAGCACCAGAAATGCTGTTTCCTCCATACGCCCCAAGCCTGCCTCTGGTTTTCACTGCTGACTATTCAGTGCCCTGAAACAGCTGTGTCACGAGCTGCTGGGCTACCACTCAGCTGCAGTTCGGTTCCTTCGGTATAAATGAGATGAGGAAACAGTTTCATTTCTCTAAAGTATAAAGTTAAATAGAGTGAACTGAAGTTTCTTTAAAAATAATGGAGTGAGATCACCCGTACAGTGATTTAAACGCCTCAAATAAGAGCAGTGCTTGGGTTTAGTGAGCACAGCCTGGGGAATGGGAGCCCCAGCTCCAACCTTTGGGGGATGTTCAGGGGGGAACATATTTTCTATGCAATTATTACCAACAGCTTTTTAGCTCCGCTCAGAACGAGAATCAATTACAGATCACAAAGCGACCTGATGTTTCCAAGGGAATCTGAGTCTTGTTTTGTTATAACACTCAGCCAAACAAAGCACTGAGACAGAGAAGGACTCATCCCCAGGCACTCCAGCCACCAAAGCCAGCTGCTGGGGCAGCACGAGGACACAGCACTGTAAAACATGGGACACACTGAGAAAACGTCAGGCATGTAGGCATCCCAAACCCACAGTACAGAGTAACAGAAACCCAGAACACATCACTCAGTAACAGAAACATAGCATAGTCGATGGGTAAAATCAGTGCTTTTGTCACTGAGATTGCTACATTTTAAATGTAAAAAATTACCATAAAAGAATTTTATTCTGGAAGGATGAGAAGAACATTAAACTTTTTTATGGGAGAAACAGAGATACAGAGCTAGCTCAAAAACTGAAAATCTCTCATGCCCTGATCTATAAATAAAACTAGTTGGGATTTTCTTTTGTACTAAATTTAAAGGAAAGTCTTTTCCATAGAGAGTTTTCTTTAAAACAAACTATGCCCCAGAAGGAATGTAATGACAGTGTTTCCAACAAGCAGCATGAATGAATTAAACAATAAACGCAGTAAGAAAGCAGCTGTATTTTCTGTAATAGAAGCAGATGGATTTGTAGCTCAGACATGGCTGTGTTCTCAGAAAGGAGAGGACAGCCCCAACACTTCATCCAGGGCCTTGGTTTCAGTGCAGTTCACCCTCTAGCATCACAGAGACCTCTGAGGTCAGCTCCAGTGACCAACAAATTCCATGTTTCATTGCACACTGCACCAAATCACTCAGCTCTCTCCTGCACGTTATTTACAGTGCACACAGGGGAAAGGAGAGAAGAGGAATCAGCTCTGCCTGACAGTCAGGCCAGGTCCAGCATCAGCACACAGCATCCAGAGTCCAAATCCCATCCTTGCTCAATCTCTCCCCTTTGGAGAGGAACCTCGAGGTCTTCTGCAGCACCACAGCTCAGAAATCCCCCACATCTCCCTCCCCCTTACACCTCCCAGCATCCCACCAGCAACCACACATGCAGAAACTCCAAAGTAACAGTGCTAAGAACCCTACAACAATTCTGAATATCCCACAGTCACAGCAAGCTCAGGGGCACTGCAGAGACCTGCTGCACTTTTACATAACAGCAAGTTTTACTAATTAGCCCAGCAACAGATACCGATTATACTCATGTCATGTTCCAAATAGATACCATCACCTTTAACTCCTGAGCAAAGCATTAACTCAGGAGTGCCAAACACACACCATGCTCCACTCCAGAACCAATGGTACTTAAATTAGAGCAGGTGACCCTACAGCAAACCAGGTTTCCTACAGAACAGTATCTTAACAATTAAGTTCAACTTCCCCTTTAATTTGCCTTCAGCCTCGGAACTTCCTACCACCAGGATTTTTAGACAAGAAACAGCTTTTCTCCTACTTACCTTTGCTGTTTTCTTCTCCCACTGCAGCAAAGAGACACCTCCTGATGCCCAGAAATTGGGTACCCATAACAGCAGCAATCAGACCTGTAAGAAACACTGCACCATTAGACTGAAGGAGACAGCTTATTTTCCTATAGTAGCTTCTCCCCAAACCCCACTATAGCCTAACAGCTATAGGCAGCAAGACAGGGATTCCTGAAACCCATAGGAAAGCAGTTTGGATTTGGTTTTTCTTCCCAGCACAAAAGCTCCCCATATCACAGAGGTTCCTGCTAGAGCCACAGGTTGCCCAGCACCTTGCTGACATGCACCAACTATAGGCACATTTCAGTGAGCCACAACATTAAACAGATCCACAACACAAAAACAGCACATATTTTGTTTGCATAGCTTTGATTCCTAACAACAGTAAACCAGCCTTCAGACCACTACTTCAAAGGAGACAAAGAGCACACACACCTCAGAGCAGGCTCCAAGTCCCCTTGCTGATGGCTGAACACTGCCAGCAACCTCCTCCCACAGCAGCCTAAACTCTCTGGAAAGTTCTCCAGCCCCACTTATATATAATTAGTCAGTTTGCCACAGGTGCCTTGATTAAGGTGAGTGGAGCCAGCTGGACTTCATTCAGCTCATCAGGCCTTGCTCCCCTTGCAGGTGGCCGTGGGCAGCCCTGTACCTGCAGTGTGGTCGGGCTGCTCCCCTGGTGCCAGGGCAACACTGAGCATGAATTTCCTTATGGATCCATCCTTATTGGGAAGGATGAGATGAAACCATTGCAATAAAAATGTTTTCTAAGCATTCTGATAAACTGGATGGGTTCCTCTTGAATGTAAGAAAGGAAAAAGGATTTACTGCATTACAAATGGAAGCACCACCCCATGCTGAAGCAGCTCAGCTGCCTGGGCAGAACAGAACCAGCAACTAATGAGCTGTGGGCAGGGGGTCAGCAGTTCACAGCACCGCCTGGAGCTCGTTTGTGCCACTCAGGCACTCCCCAGGAGCCCCTCGTGTGCTGGGGGCTGCCCAGAAAAGCCCACTATGGCCGTGCTGGTGAATGTGGCTGCTGTGGGGCAGGGCTCATCTCCTCCGTGAGGATTGCTGGGTATCCCCAATGCTCTCCTTTCACTTCTCCTGATGTCTATTTGCAGTAGCTGTATGTTTCATAAGCACAAGGAGTCAGCCTCCTCCTACACGCCGTGCAAATGCACGAAGTGCAGCTCAGTGTCGTTTCACCTGCTGAATTCTGTTTCCAGAAGAGAGCAGGAGTGTTGCTAAAGGATAAAAACCAACACGCACACGCAAGCCTTTCCCAGCAAGTTCTGATGTATGGGATGTGACACACCGGTGCAAAAAGTTTTGGCGAAAGCAGGGATTTTAAATTGCTCTGCTCTATTTCGCTGTGGTGGGAGTTTTAATGCAGCGTGCTTTGCCTGGAAGTGACACAACAGAACAGACGGTCATCTCAAACGCATTATGGGGAAGAACAAAACAATTCCGCAGCCCAAGATGCACTGAGCACAGCACACTGCTCACCTATTGCCTCCTGGCAGCCCATGGCACATGGATGCTGTGGGCTTAGGACCCCTAAGCAACATAGGGTCCTTTGGTGCTGCTCTGCAGGCTGGGCCAGGAAGAGCGTTCTCCTTCCTCTCTTCTCCCTCTCTCTTCCTAATGAAATCTTTCCATATTATTAATGGCTAGGGTGGATCTATAGAGTGTGTTCCTTCCAGGATTTTCTTGTTTGCTGTAGTCTTCAAATTTTCCAGTTCATTTCCTATTTTCCTGCTCTAAAACCCCTGCCAAAAAAATCCCCGAAGCACACTTTGGTACTTGAACAGAAAAAAAGAAGAAACATTTGAGAACTGACATTTGATCCAGGCTCTTGTAAATCAGTAGCAATTTTCCCCTAAAATCGGAGTCATTTCCATCAGCAGATGATGGCTCCTCGAGGTGAGTTTTTATCTAATTAACCACGTGGATGCATTTTGATCACTAAAATAGGCAACACTGTATCCAATAATTGATGTGAATTTAATTGTCCTGGGGCGTTCAGCCAAAATGTAAAGCCTGGACTTAGGAGAGAGTATTTAATCAGGTTCCTTTAGGAATTAATTGATTAGGAATGAAATTAATGAAATGGATTGATGCCTAGATGTCCCCAGTGACACCAGCTCCCACGGCCAAAGAAGAAACAGGTACCCAAGGAAACGTTCCTCATTCATGGACTGGAATATTAGAAACAAAGCAGCTATGTAATCCCCCATGGAAAGAATTATTTCGGTTTCATGTAATCCCTCAACAGAAGAATTGGAAACATTACAGACTGTGCTGATATTAGAGCTGGATGCACGGTGGTGCCAGTTGGAACAGGTTGGGAGCTGGGGAATTCCTTGGGACACTCGAGGAGAGAAAAATTCTGGAGTAATTTCATGGATTACTGTTGGTTTTAATCCCTTCCGTGGCTTCTGAAAGAAAATCTCTGCATATGTAGCTCAGACATGGAGGCTTCTCTGTAAACATCAACTGGAAACAACAGCGGTTGGACAGGACTCAAAGTGGTGGGACTGCTATCCAATGAGTCAGCCTGCTCGTTTCCAGACAGTTCGGGGCCATCTGTGCCTCAGGGAAGGACCCTCCATCCTTTGCCCAAGAAGGAATGGCAGGTGATGCTCAGGGGCCTGCTGACCACCCCTCACATGGACATCCCACCCCTGTGTGCTGACTGTGCCCCACGCAGGCACAGCCCATGGAGCAGCAGCTCAGCCCGGAGCAGGAGAGCTGAGCACCCTGGGTGTGCTTCAGAACCGTGGGGATGTGGCTCTGAGGGACGTTGGGCAGTTGGCACAGGCTCGGACTCGGGGCTCTTGGAGGTCTTTTCCAACCTTAATGATTCTACGGTTCTAAGGAAGATGACTAACTAGCCAGAAAATGTGCTCTTCAATAAGTGGAGAGTGATAAAAGCCCAGCAGCTCAGAGGCAGGTGGAGTCTCTTTCTCCCCACTGTTCCTCTTCTTAACCTGTGTTTAAAGTTATCGAATGGGATGAACCCAGACCTTGGTGATTTGCCCTAGGAAAGCCAGAGCAGCTCTGGAAACACAGCCTGTGCAGCAGCTGGAGCTGAGCTGGTTCCTATGGCAGGCTGGGAGCCTTCCTTCCCCTCAAAAAGGAATAATGATCTCACGGCTGTAAGAAAAATCAGCTCTGACGTAAATCTACGGAATACAGTGGGTTTAAAACAGCACAGCTGGAATCAGCATCTGGCCTATTGTCTGGGGCACCTTCAGAGCCCCCGACTCCTCCCTCCGGGGGCACGTGCTTCTAGGAAACCTATATTACTTTGGCTGAAAGACAGTACTTCAGAGAAAGTCATCAGACCACCAGCACCGGTTTAATAGTTCTGCTGTGTTGTTCTGAGAATTACTGTTTTGTGTCGGAATTCGGGAATGACCCATAGAAACAACTTTGGCAGCGCGTGTGTTTCCCTTTGGATTTGTGAGGGTAGTGAAGGATCTGAGGAGTGGAGCGTTTCCAAATCTCCTCAGCTCATCTGCATTACGGAGCTGAGTGGCTCAGCAGCAGCTCCTTGGTTTGGCTGAGGCCGTGACACCAGCAGGGCATCGATCCGAGATGTCCTGAGAGCTGTGCCGAGCGATGCCTGTTAACGCCACCAAATTCCCCTCCCTGCTCTTTGGGGGGAGAGATTCACTGCAAAAACAAGCAGTAAATCCTGCCGGGCTGCAAGCAGACTGATTAAGACAGATGCTCTGAACTTTGGGATAGCGAGGATGTGGTTCCACGTGGCCGGCTGTGGGCAGGCTCTTGGAAGACCCTCCCTTCTCAGACATGGGAGTGGGGTGTCAGCAGCACCACAAACCCTGAGAGCGCTGCATGCCTGGGGCTGCGTGCCCTCACTGCTCTCCCGTGCTGTCCTATGTGAGCATCAAACTGCGGACGCAGAACCCATCACCATGGTGGGAACGGCCATTACAGACCCGGGCAACACGCACACTGACTGTCCCACATGCTTTTCCAGTTAAAATATTTGGCCTGAGAATGTGGGAGGTAAAGAAGTTACGTTTTGAGGTCTTTATGAAACATAGCTCACATCCTCTGATTTATGCTCCCTGGGACTCGTTCTGCGTAAAACATTTAGCTCGCTCTACTTTAGATAAAAGAAACATCTGAAGCATTGGTTGTTTTGGAGTTTCTCATTCTTTTCTCTCATATATCTTCACAAAATCTCAGCGCCAGACACAGTATTCTAAGTTCAGAGCCTCTCCTCTTGGTCCCGCACTCCCTTTTTTCCAGCACTGTGGTGCTCTCCCTGCTGCTGGCACCACTTCAGCCCTGGTTCCATTTTGCCACTAAGTGAGGACGTGGGACAAAGCCGCAGAAAGCAGAGCATGGAGTGGCAGCTTCCCCTGGCTGGAGGTGCATTTTAACAGACCCAGTCCTGAGCAGATGTGACAGATGCTTTTGTCCATCTTATCAGAGGATCACAGAACCATTAAGGTTGGGAGAAGACCTCTGAGATCCCCAAGTCCAACCCCAACCAACCCCACCGTGCCCACTGACCACATCCCTCAGTGCCACATCTCCACTGTTCCTGAACACCTTCCAGGGATGGGGACTCCACCATCCCCTGGGCAGCTGTGCCAAAGCATCATTGCTCTTTCTGACAAGGAATTGCTCCTACAGTCCAATCTGAACCTCAGGGGAGGGCCTCCCCTGCCCCATCCTTCTGCTCCTAACACCATTTGGGATTGTCTGTTGGTGCACAGGGACCTCCAACACGTGGCTGCGTGCTGGGTGCCCTGAGCAGCCACAGCTCCTACCGGCTGCTCCTGTAGTCATAGAGACACAGCCCTCAGAGAAATCAGAGTCAATTTAGGCACCTAATGCTGGGATGCCTGAGAGTGAATTGGTTTTGAATTAATCGAGTAAAACAAGGCAGTGAAAACCCACGGAACATGTTGGTCTGGAAACTGCTGCAGCCCTGGGGATGGAGCGACAATGCATGCTTTACCCCTTGAATTTTTTATTAAGGGCTGGTTTTTTTTTTATTTTTTTATTATTGAATATGAATATTTTACACGTCCAAGTTCAGAACAATGCTTTTTTTGGCTGCCTCTGCACTTTTCATGGTTGTGTACCCTTGCATTGCATAACTGAGAGAGATCCATTTACACACAGGGGAAAGGGGACTAATGAATCTCAGCAACGCTCACTTTACTGTCTGTGAAAAAAAGTGCTCTGAAGTATTCCAAATTTAAAAAAAAACAAACCTCCACATATAAAATAGTTGCAAAGAACGGCTTAATAAAATCGGCATGTGCATGTGTGCACATGTGGGTGCACGTGTGTGTGCAGTGCCTGCAGAGCTGAGCATCACCATGGGGACACAACGAGGCTCCAGGCCTTGCACGGCTCTGCTCTATTGGTGCTGTGCTCAGAACCACCCGTCCATCCATCACCATCCTTGTGCTGTGCTCACATAGCCCAGCACGGACCAGGGCAGGGGATGGGAGATTGAATAATACAGATAATAACTATTTGTCTAGTGGGTATTTGAACCCGGCCTTATTATTGTGCAGATGACAACAGGGAGGAGAGGGGGAAAGCAAGAGCTCTTGTGCATTTCTCAAGAGCTCAGGGGCAGGGTGACAAGAACTGCATTGTTTTGGGTAATCAGCGCGCATTGTCCCAGGCTGACACTGCTGCATACCAATAAAACCTTTAGATTCACAGGGAATAGGGAAAGTGCAAAATGATGAATTGTTTGACATTTAAAAGAAAATAAAGGGCTGTTGCTGAACTGAAACTTAAATGAGACTTAGGGAAGGAGGGAGGGCAAAATTACTGGGAACAGGTTGAGATGCTCACGTGAGCTTAGTGCAAACTTGCCCAATGATTTTGTGTGTCTGATCTTCAGCAGACTGCAGCTACTTTCCAAGGCCAGGCAGATCCCAGGCACTCACATGTACCGTGTGCCCAGAGGACGGGTGGGGACAGATCAGAGGGATCACTTTCTGTGCCATGAGGGTGAAGGGAATGCGGTCCCCGATCACTGACACATCTTCAATGTGAAAATGCAGTCTAACTGGAGTAATGAATTCCCAGTGCCCTGCGTGGTGATGGAAGCACAAGGTGACCAAGGACTGGAGGGGCTGATAAAGTCTCCTGGAACACATGCCAACGTCTGCTATCTCATTGCGTGCCCTTGAGCAAAGTCATGTCTCCGTGGTAAATGGAAGCAGCCAGGCCAAGCCAATACTGTGGGTGCTACATACCCGTAATAACGGTTTGTTGAAAGATTTTCGGCTGCCAGGAGCTGACTCAGGTCCCTCGATGTCGAACCATTTTGGTATCAGTGAATCCATTCCGGATGACACTGGGCAGCACCGTGCTCTGCAAGGTGACACTGCTACAGGCACGCACAGCTCTGCTAGGTGTCACTCTCCAAACACGTTTCGTGTCTGCATCAGCTGTGCGGTTATCGCCTGTGCTGCTTCGCTTCCCTCCTTCCTGACAACCACCTTGACTTGCACACTCTCTGGGGTTCCCTCTGCTCTCCAGCTCTCTGCTGTTTGCATTCGTATTTGCATTAGATTATTGGAGCAGGAGTCTAAACACTTAAGTTACTGCAAATCCCTCCTCATATGGAAGTCAGTGAGCTGTAAAATATTTAAACTGTCTACAGTTGTACCTCGTTTGTTTACACGTATCTAGTGGGCTGCTAAAAGGTACCATACTGTAATAGAAGAAAGATCCAAGATTGCTGATTCAGATTTCATAACAGTTCCGAAAGCACTCTGCATACTTGCATTAACTTGATGCAGCAATGTGTAGCTCCACTTTCTGAAGCTGCAGGGCCCAAGCGGAGCAGCAAAGAGATGTGTTTCACCCCAGGCCCATTGCTCTGTGCCCCGGAGTCACCCACAGCTCACTTTCCCCTCCTTGCCCATGTTCTCTGCTCTTCCATCTCCCCCTCCTCTTCTGCTTACCCTGCTGGGGAAGCACTGTGGGGTCGGGAGCAGCTGAGTATGGGTTAGATGTGGCCCCATTCACAGCACTTGTTACGTCTCGTAGAACAGGAAAACAGCACCGGGATTCTTGGAAGCGCAGGGAGGAGCAGAGGGATGGCTGCTCAGTCCCAGGGCAGCAGAGGGCATCAATGAGTTTGAAGATTCACCTCCAGCGCTGAATGAAAGCAGACACGGGGCTGAATAATTCACAAGGCAGATTTCTTCTCTTTCCCTACTTGCATGTTGGTCTTGAGTGACCCCAACAAGTTCTCAGATATATCTTGGGGGTTTCTGAAACTATTTCTGAACAACACATGAATCATAGCGCTGATTAGTTTCACAAATGATGAGAAGATTTCTATTGCCTGATTCAATGTAGCGCATGTATCTGCAGATGTAGATTAAGACAATCTCTGTAAATACACCATTTCCTTATGCTAGAATATTAGTTAAATCCCACAGGTGGGCAATGTTTTATGTGATGTGACACAGCAAACCACACGGTGAGGCCACAGATGGCGCAGAGGTGCTCTAGGTCTACAGCAGCCAGACCCACTTGTTTCCATTCTGTGGGCAAGACCAAATATAGAGGCTCAGTCCTCTCTGAGCTTCTCCAGAACTGCTAGAAGCGATGGTGAGGGGTCAGCAAGCCCCGTGGGCCCTCTATTTCTCCATCAGAGGTCTCCTTCCACTCTTTGGAGGTTTACGGTGCGTGGCAGGGAGCCAGCCCCCCAGGCATGGGCTGGAGGTGCCTCGTTCTCAAGTGTTTAAAAGTCTGACAAACTGTTTGCAGTTCTAGCAGGGATCAACACGCTCCTAGAATTAAAACCAACATCTTGGAGAGCAAAAATGCTCTGAACAAGGACTCTTTCTTCAGCCCAATGCACAAGGGATCTTTCTTTACTAAGCTATAAAATCACTTACTACAAATCAATTATTTTTTGTACTGATTTATTAACTGCTCTCCAGCTGTTCAGATTGGCACTTAAGACAATTCCTGGACGGTCATACTTCTCAATAGAATTTCCTATGGAGTATTGTTGGTCCGACTTCGCTGTAGTCTTCCCTGCTCACCCACATGTTGCGAAGCGACGTTAAGTTGGCGAGCAACGAGGCGCCGATCCACACGGAGTGCATCCGATTTTTTGGCGAGATGATCTTGATGGGGGTTGTGCTGGGGACTTTTGCCTGGAGCTCCTTCAGCAGCCTCTCCTTGAAACCTCGGAAAAGAGTGGAGCCGCCCACGAGCACCACGTTCCTCAGGACGTCCGTCCGGATGTGCGCGCTGCACCTGGCAGCGCTCTGCAGGATCATCCCCACCACCCCTGCTCCTGGGATTTGCACCTCTGCAGGTGCAAAAAGCGCCTCAGGAGCTCGGAACAGCTGATCTCCTGCCTTGACAGTCCTTCCATCAGGGAGCATGTACTCGCACATCAAATTTTCAGGCTTTTGCTGCATTTTTTTAATAGGATCTAAAGCGACGTAGCACAGCTTCTCCTTCATATCCCTGACTATCTCCTTCTCTGTTGTGCTCACGAAGGAGTGCCCCGTCTCCAGGAGGAGCCTGGCCAGGTACTTGGTGACCCCTCTGCCTGCAAAATCCAGCCTGGTAACGCCCTGCAGCAGGCAGCTGCCTCCGTGGATGGGGACGGTGACGGTGACGCCGTCTCCGCTGTCCAGCACCATGCCGGTGGTGCGGGCGCAGGCATGGAGGGCTGCCAGCCCCTGCAGGGCCACGTAGAGCGCAGGCACCTGGAAGCTCTCAAACATCAGCTCAGCCATCTTCTCTCGGTGGGATGGGGGATTGAGGGGGGTCTCGGTCAGCAGCACCGGCCCCTCGCTGGGCTTTACTCCGAGCTCGTGTTCGTACAGGTATCTCCAGATCTTCTCCATGTTGTCCCAGGATGTCACCATTCCGTTTTCCATCGGGTAAGTTAAAGACAAAATGCCTCTTTTGGACTGGGCCTCCTCCCCAACGTACCAGTCCCTGTGCTTCATCCCAATCATGACAAACGTGAATTTGGGGTACCCCACAATGGTAGGAATAACCGAACGGGGTGCCTGCTCCCCTGACAGCCCAGCCTTGCACTGCCCGGAGCCATTGTCAAAAACTACCACTGGGGTCCCAGCTGCCACTGCACCTGCCATTGTGCACAGGATGGGCAGCACTGCAGCACCCAGAAGCAGCAGAGCATTCTGTCCCTGCATCACAGGAGGGCACAGCCCCATCGAGCTCACAAAGCCCACAGTGGCATCTGCAATGGGTGCTTGGGAGGGAAGCTGGGTGTTCACACTTCCCTGATAAATTGCAGCAGAGAATCAATGAATTTTTTCAGGCCCTCAGGCACAGAGGAGGGTCGGCTACAGTAATTGCATTTGCATTGATTTATATTTGGATTCTGTTTGGGGGTTGGCTGGGCTTCGAAAGGAAACATTTTTAATGAGGTTAGAAATAACATGCGATCTAGCTTTAGAATACAAAAACCCAGATATTGCAAAGAGCTCAGAGGGAAGAACCTCCAGCAGAGGAGGTGTGCTGCTCCTGAGTGACTCCTAGAGAGGCGGTGTGTCAGCTGGGAACCACTGCATCCCTGTGACTGTGAGGAAAGGAAAGGGAAGAAATGGTGAGGCGTATAAGCAGTGCTCCCCTTGGAGAAGATAAGCAGCAAGAGGAGTCAAAGCCCTGGTTAGCAATGACTTCATGTTTTATTTCCATAAAGGATTTGTCAGCCAGGAAATGCCAGCAGTTTTAGCCCCCTTCCGCTCAGTCAGCCCTCATCAGGGCTTGTTGTTCATGCTTTGCTATGAAGACATCCACTTGGTCTGATGTTCTCCTTAACATTTCCTGTGGATGACAGCCGCCCCAAAATCCCTGTAGTCCCTGACAGTGATCCACATTGGTTTGAAAGAGGTCAGGCAGGAGAGGATGGAGGCCCCGATCCACACGCTGTACTTTCTCTCGGGGGGTGCAACGATTTTCACGAGCATGCCCACAGGCACTTGCAGGTGCATCTCCTTCAGGATGCGCTCCTCCAGGCCAGGGAAGAGTGTGGATCCTCCTGAGAGCAGCACGTTGCCGTACAGATCCCTGCGCACATCGATGTCGCACTTTGTGATGCTGTTGAAGAGCATTTTGTGCACACCGGGTGCCTCAATGCCAATGTTTCCAGGTACAAAAAGGGTCTCTGGTGCACGAAAGAGCTGGCTGCCTATCTGAATGATGTTGCTGTCAGGTAATCTGTATTCTTTCATGATCTCTTCTGGACTTGCTTTCATTTCCAGAGTGGGGTCTAAAGCCACATAGCACAGCTTCTCTTTGATATCCTTCACGATTTCCCTTTCAGCGGTGCTAACAAAAGAGTATCCACTCTCCAAAAGGAGCCTCATAAAATACTCAGTGATATCCCGGCCAGCAATATCCAGCCTGGAGACAGCATGGGGCAGGCAGTACCCCTCGTAAATGGGGACGGTGTGGGTGACGCCATCCCCGCTGTCCAGAACTATGCCTGTGGTGCGGGCTGACGCGTAGAGGGCCAACGCAGCCTGGACTGCGACGTACATGGCGGGCACCATGAAGCCCTCAAACATGATCTCTGTCATTCTTTCCCGGTTCTGCAGAGGGTTGAGGGGGGGTTCTGTCAGCAGCACGGGTCTTTCGCTGGCTTTCACTCTCAGCTCGTAGTCATAGACGTGTCTCCAGATCCTTTCCATGTCATCCCAGGATGTAACGATGCCGTGGTCAATGGGATAATTCAAAGTCAGGATCCCCCTTTTGGACTGAGCTTCTTCTCCTACATAGTATTCTTTCATTCCAGCTCCCAGCATTGCAGATTTGACTCTTGAGCGACCAACGATGGATGTGATAACTGACCTTGGGCCACCGTCACCTGCGATCCCCGCCTTGCACAATCCAGACCCGTTGTCAAAGATTACTGCTGGGACATCCAAAACGCTGGGGTCAAACATTCCTCACAGAGCTGACGGCCCCCTTAGAGCAGCTCACTGGCAGCGTTTTCCTGTTTTTTCAGCCTTTTAAAGGGTGGTCACCGTTGCCAGGGCAGCCTCCTTAGGGGTGTGCAGCATGGGGGTGGACATGTCTGCCCCCAGCTACCTCATAAAGGCCAGTGATAGAATAATATATTTCCCTGCAAGATGCAGCATTCCAGACACTTCCCTGGAAATGGCTCGGGCAGCTGTGCCACGACTCCAGCCAGGGGAACACCCACTCACCAAGTCCCATCCACAGATCACAGACCAGCAAAGGTATCCCCACACTGAGCCTCACAGCATCTGTTTCTCAGAAGGGCAGGTATTGCAAAATACATGTATGGCAATAATAAAAGGCTTCACACGTACCATGCCTTAGCTACTTACACGTAATTCTAAGAGCTGGTGAAGATTAGGACAGTTTTGGCTGCCTACAGGTGCTAACTGCATTGCTAGTGTGCTTTTGTGCAGAGCATCTGCACTGAAGAAGGCATTTTTCAATGAATGCTTTTACAGGAAACTTCTGAAAAATACTTTTAAATAGGTAGGACTACGTTGGGCACTGCCTGTGGCATTCTGGAGTCCTTTTTTCTATCCCTGTTGCTTAATTTAAAGACTATTTTTTGGTAAAAACACAAAAGTGAAAAATAATCTCTGCCTCTTGCTGGTTTAAGAATTCCCATCAGCTTTAAGCCACACCGTTTGGTGAGAAGCAATCCCTTCCCCTAATGAATCTCTGTGCCAGGCTGCTGATAAGCTGACCTGCCTGCAAACAGGCACACAGCTGTCCTCCTTGCACGCCTCCCTTCCCCTTCAGCACTCTTCTGAACTCTTCAATGGAATGTTTTGAAAAAGGGTTACAAATATCCTGGATCCTCACAACCGATCCCCATTTCGCCTCTCATTATTTTTTCCTTTTGCTTCAGGACAAAATTTCCCACAGAAGGAAGTTTCTGTGCTTTCGAATCCAATTGGGTTTGACAATCCAAATCCACTTACAGAGAAAATTTCCTCTAAAGAAAAAAAGTCACTATATAACTTCAGATCGAACCCTTGGCTGCTGCAGTTTAATTGCTTCTCCTTGTGGCTCTTAATCCAGGGCAGCTTCAAAGCCAGGGTGGCTTCTATTAAATTTAATTACTTTTTCTTGCAGCTTGCATGGCAGAGGTGCCAGCTACTAAAGGAAGGTGGCTATGAATCGGAGGCAGATTCCAAACAAAGACATACTTTAAACAGAAATGTTAAATGCAAGCAAATGATCCCCTTGTACGGCGTTTACACCCCAGATGAACCACTAAAGAGGAAAACAAGGGAGCAGCTAGCTCAGTGTGTGTTATTTTCATCCTGCCTGGATTCCAGACCTGCTGGCGTTAAACGCCACACTATCCATTTTAGCAATTTCTCTAATCCTCTTAATATTTGTGTACATATATTTCAGCGTGGCACACTTGTTTTCATGCATGCTTCTATATTAATGTCAACAGGTGTCCTAATCACTTAAGACGCTGCTATATTCATCACACTGGAAGCCCCATTTAGTCCCGCATGGCCTGCCTGCGGCTTGCAGGGAAGCACTCCGTTTGGAACATGATGTTTGGTATTAAAACAGGGGAATATTGACTGTGATCATTAAATGGCAGTTGAACCTAGGTGCAGGAACGCTCATCTGTTCCTTCATATTGCTTCTGTCATAAATCGCCTTAAAAAAGGGTATGTGGGAGTTGATTTTGTTGCTGTAGGGTTTGTAATAGAGCGATATTGCTGCCTGTGCTCAGCAGAAGCACTGTGAGCTGCCCTCACAGAAGAGACACTGGGTTGTAAAAACCCAGAGATAGCAAAACGTGCTGGTTTGGGGCCATTCTTGCTCACTTTACGTATCAGTGCTGAGCATGTATTTGCACTTACTGGCTCAAGCATGCCCTTGTGCTCTGCTGCATCATGTTGCTGCTGGGCTCCATCCTCCTCCATTGGCGTCTTCTGTGTGACCCAGGCCAGGCTGTGATGCGCTCTGGAAGGTCCCCATTTCCCTGTAGTAAAACCAGTGGGAGAAGGATCAGCTAACTCAGCCTGTGCTCACACAACCCCACAAGTGTAGCATCTATAGTGGCAGGAATAAAAACCTAGAAAGGTTCACCAGTAGAAGAGAGACATAAGCAGGACCAGGCACTGGCTGAGAGATGTTCCTCTTCCTGCTTTGCCACGCCAGATTATTTTGGGATCTTCCCCACTTTTTCTTTCTTAATTACCTACAATCTTGAGGAAGGATTAAAAAAGCAACACAAACCTTATGTTCAGAATACCACCACATATGGGGGACACACAACGGAAGGCGTCCACCCTTCTCTGTGCCCTAAAACCCCCAGTTGGTGACTCAGTGCACACAGGGGTGGAAGGCCAGGGAGAGAGTGAAAGGAATCAGGGGCAGAACAAGCTGCCAGCCAGCAAGAAGCAGTAATCACCATCACAGATGCTTAGCTCTAACAACTCAACAAGACTCCTTTCTTCACATAGGAGCTGTGTTTGATTGCTCCCATACTTGTTTCCATCCAAAATCCCTGTTTCGCAAGGTCTTCGTGACACTCCAAATATCCACAATGCTCTTTGAAGTTGAATTTTAATGTGTTTATTGACACCAGTTATGATATTTCAAAACATATGGGCTACAAATTGTTACCATGCACTCCTGGTGTTTACAGTAATCCCCATATTAAAACAAACTCAGCCTTTCCTGATGATTTTATATCTTCTTGCTGACTCACTTGCCTGTGTTTATTTAAACTCCTGTTGAGCTTTTTTTCAATATGTATATATACATATATATTCAACACTTTTGAAACACAGAACAACTATCTGCAGATTTCATATACTTCAGAAACGTTTTGCATCCATTTTTATGAGCACCACATGGCCCAAACCCTCCTCTTCAGTCCTCCCTGCAGATCCCTGATGTGCAGCATGGCTTCCCCAGCACTTAACCCTGCACATGCAGCTCAGGCCTGATCATAGAACCACAGGATCATTAAGGTTGGAAAAGACTTCCAGGACCATCCAGTCCAAAACCAACCCAGCGTGCCCACTGCCCACATCCCTCATCTCCACCTCCAGGGATGGGGTCTCCCCCATGTGGCTGTGCTTCTGTCTCATCACTCCTTTGGAGAAGAAATGTTTCCTACTACCCAACCTAATCCTCCCCCAGCACAACTTAAGGCCATTCCCCTTCATCCCAGCAGCTTGGCCCAGAGCTGCCCTCTGAGCTCTGTGTTGGAGTCTGCAGGAAGGGAAGGTTTTGGAGGAGCACATAACTGATCATCCAAAAGGGTTTGGTCAGATCTTCCTTCCTTTCATCCATCCCATGAGGGCACCTCGGCTGTGCTGACCGACACCAGGAAGGAGAGAATGCAGCCCAACCCCATTAATGGCCCCAGAACATTTCCAGGCCCTCTGGAAAGCAATGCTGAACAGAGGTGTTAATTTTGGCAGTGAACAAAAGCACCGGGGGGAGTAAAATCAATGTTCACTAAATAGAAAAAAGGAATCTAAACAGAGGGAAAACACATTCATTTTCTAATTCCTAAAAGGTGTTCAAGGGAGGGAAGTGAAATTGTAAACAAATTATAAAATGTATAAAAAATTACAACTCGTTGCCCATTTAAAGACTTAAATTACCACACTGCTAAATTGGAACAGCTCTGAGGACTCAGTCATGCTCCTCTACTCTTTAGACTCACAAAGTCTCGCTGGTATCTCTAGGGGTGCCTGGATTTAATAGTAACATCTAAAATGCTATAAACCCTGCAAGTGATGAACAACTGGGAAGGTGTGGAACCCACTGGGATTCAAAGTTAATTCAGACAATTTGGAATTCAGCATCTGAGGACTACTCAGACTTACGCAATTTTCCACGTTGGGAAAAAAGTATAAGAGCTATAGCGAGGAATGATATAAATTATGCATGCATAAAAGTCTTTGGGTTGCAAATTAATACATTTAAAATAAATAGTCTTGGTCATTTGAAAATGAAAAGCCCAGGAAAGTGAATCAGGTAACACAATTTCACCAAGCTGAGCTCCAATCACTCAGCCACAAATGAAGCCTTCCTGGGGAAATGGCAAAGCTGAGAGCTCCTGCTCCTACAGGCTGCCCACGAAGAATTACAGGAGGAAGGGAACTGCAGTTGGACTTGATGATCTGTGGTTGGACTTGACGATCTTTAAGGTCTTTTCCAACCTGAGCAATTCTATGATTCTATGAAAGCCTCCTGTGCCAGATCAAGGGTGGCGTTCCAGGTCTACCCATACCAGAGCCTTTGCAAAAGACAGCAGAGATGCTGGGATTTAGAGACGGGAAAAAAGGGAAAGCAGAGCTCTACCCTTGGAACACTGTTAACTCAGCACTAAATGCATCCTGAGCCGCTCTGGAATCTCGTTGTTACTTTCTATAGCCAAGTGCCATTACTTCTAACTGTGCTCCGATGGCTGCTGGGCTTGGGTTTATGCTCAAATCGTTAAAAGCTGCATCTGAGGTATGAAAGCAACAAGTGGAAAGCATTCCCATGAAATATGCAAGATCTCTGGAATTGAGCCAGTGGTTTAGGTCAAAACTCAGTCACATGTCCTGCTAGCTGGTCCGGAACATCCTTCACATCCAGCTAAGCAAACAGTGCGCAGAGCCCTGCGCCAAGTGCCAGCTCCAGCTGGCATCCCGGTGTGCTTCATTCTACAGTTGTTGCAGTTTTGGAGGTTATGAAAAGTTTACTAATGAGAAACATTTCAGGACGCTGTGCCAGCAATTTGGGCTGAGGGAAGAGCTGTAATGGCACGAGCATATATAACTGGTGGAAAGTCTGAAACATCAGCTCTGCGCCTGTAAATCCCAGCAGCTCGGAACACGGAGAGCAAGCACATAGATTTCTCTTCAGATGTTTACACTCTGCTTTCTAAATATTTAAAACCATTGATGAAATTAAAGACAACTCTCACCATGTTTTGTTCCTCAGTTATTTGGTCCGTTTTGGTGTGGTTCTTCTGTAAACATGAATCTGATACAGCCAAAGGGAGCACCGAGCTTTGTTAGCAAACAGTTTCAGTAATCGACAGGAATCCAACTGACCTTCCCAAATTCTGTGGGAAGTAATGCATTGATGTGATTTCTAAGGAAGAAACCCTTGCAAGCAATGCTGGCTGTGCACCAGCACAACGTTCTTGTGTCTCATATTTGGCAGTTTGGTACTCCCCATACTTGGATCATTGACCTGAGCCATACCTACATGCTGCCACCAGTTGTGTCCTTGTGTCCTCACCATCTGAAATGGCAGAAGGAGCAGACGTGAGCTGCAGAAGATGGGGCTGGAGGAGCTGCAGGGCAGGACTGTGGTGTCTGCTCCAGACACAAAGCCCCTGTGGCTATGGCTGAGTGTCAGAGGAGAGGCAAGGAATCACTGCACTGGGTTCACAACAAAATGATCTGAAGAACTTTCCCAACTGCTGTGCATTTCTTTCTTTCGTTTTTCAAGTCGTCCCTTGGCTGGTGCTCCAGCTGGCATCCAACTGATAGAAAAGCAACACAACCACGGTTCCCATGGGATTTCTAGCAGAATATTCAACATATTAGAAGAGAAGGCAGAACTAGTGAAAGTGCAAGCAAAACCTCTGTTCCCACCTTCACCCTAAGACAGTGCTCGGGGGCAGAAGGAGCGCAGAGCAGTGTTTGTCTATCTACCAGTGCTATTCATCACCACATTTACCATATTTTCTTTGCGTTCCATAACTCTTGGCTTCCCTCATGTCTGAGTGTTTTCTAACCAGCCTAAAGGCAATAAATCAGAGCTGTCAGCATTGGAAGAAAATTAATGTGAGAAGTTGTTCCAAAGGCCACCAGCCTTTTCCCTGCTCTGTGTGCTGTGTTAATCCAGGATTCCTCAATGGCTTTCAGTGTTTTGCTATTTTCACAAGGTTTGGAGGCTACAGATGCATTTTTTTGAAGGGCAGATTTGAATTTTATCCTGTAAGGTACCAAATTCCTGGGGTTTCTTCAGATTTCAGAGAGAAGAGAGGGTGCTCAGCAGAGGCCCAGGTCTGACCCTGACCCTGGCCAAACCACAAGCAAAGTCCAGATCCAGAGTTGGAACACGTCAGGGGCTGAATCTGGACGTTTGGCTTGGATTTACATGAAGAAAAAGGCCAAATGATTCAAAAACATTCCTGTTCCTATGCCCTGTAGTGATGACACTGGTTGAATTATTCATTGCGAGTTATTTATCCAAAGAATGTGGCTGGCATTTCTGCTGAATAAATTACTTGCAAGTTTTGATTTCTTGTTTCATTACTCACCCTGCTCAGTACCACTCAAACTCCAACCTCTTCATCTCTGAAAGTCTCTTTTTCTGAGTCTGAGAAAAAGAACACTTGGGAAACAACCTTCAGCTGGTGCTGATCTGATACAGCAAATACCTCCCTGGGAAAGGACAGCCTGGCAGTCACAGCATTTTCTTGGAACCCAGGGAACCCAGGTGAACTCTGTAACCCTGGGCAAATCACTTGGCTCCCCACACCTCTGGCTGCACGTTTATAAAGTGGACACAGTATTTCCCTCTGTAAGATACTGTAAGGCTAGATATGGTAAAGATGATGAATTGCCCCGTTGCTATGGAAACTGGAAAAGCACCTAATGCAGATGGATGAGTTCAGAAATAGTCCAACTGAGTGAAAAGTCACGAGCAATTGAGAACTTCATTAGGGAAAATTTGCTGTGTTGTAATCAGCAGCATTGTGGGTGCCGCTCAACACTTCCTCTA
>JAOWBP010004584.1:2953790-2965777 GCA_028571105.1 Tragopan temminckii
GGAAGTGCCCCCAGCACCCCCAGGCAGCCATGTGTGTTTGGGTCGGTCCTGTTGTCACAATCGAGGCCATACTAACAGCACTTGTTTTTCTGGCAAGAGATGGCCCTGTCTGGGAATCACATGCACCAGAAATTATTCTGCAGGTACTGTTATTGAAACGGTAGTATTGATGGGGAAATGATGACAACAGCAGTCGGATGCTGCGGATAACTTTGACCTTGCACTGCACTTTGCAGCCAACAGGCATGTTCCAAACTACCTCCATCGTCAGCATCGTCAGCTGCTTCATGATAGCAGAAAGCAATGAAAGCTACAGATGTTCTACTGACACCAATATTCCACAGCAATCACTAGTGTCCCCAGATCACACACACAACTAAAATGCCACGAGTAAGTGTGAATGAGGACACACAGACTACATCCAATCTGGAAAGGTGGAGAACAGTCAACCTGCAATTTCTGAGTGCACTGATAGCACAGTGCCTGCTGCTTGGGTGGCTGAGGTCCAAGGGCAGACCTGGGATATGGGTCTGTCGTGGGCAGGACACCCCAGCCCTGTCTCCCTGAGTGCTCAGCAGGAATTCACGGGGCTTTGCTGGAACTGGCCTCAATTCCCCTACACTGTTTGGACAGTAAGCGTGCCTGTGTGTCTCCACATGATGGTAGTGCTTGGAAATAGTCATATAACTGGAAAAATGAAAAGAAGACATACAAATGCAATCCTTTGTTCCAGGTAACTTCTGGAAATGCTCACGCAGTGCATGGGAAGCACTCCCAGCACACACCCTCGTGCCCACACCTGGCTGAAGGGCTGGGATGGCACTGCCCGAGTAAAGTCCAGCACGGATGTAACTCAGCCCCTGCTGACTGGCAAATAACTTCATTCACTGTCATTCGGGTGTCAGGTTCCACTTCCTTGTTTACCGAATGTGATGATATCCTGCAGTATCTGGCTTGCACAATGGACTAAGTGAAATAATTCGAGAGCGAAAATAAACAAATGAGAGGGAGTCCTTACGTACATCAAAGGGAAAGTGTGCGATATCTGTGGGACGTCGCCACGCTGCCCCACTGGATCCTGGCTCCAAGGCAGAGATGAACTTCAAGTCGCTGCCTCCCAGGCCACAGGTCAAGAAGCACTTTGCTCCCGTGCCTTGTATTTGATATGCCTGCTGCTTGTCCCCCTGTATTCATAATACTGAACGTTTTTTGAGTTTTTTCTTCCCAACCTGGAGATTTTCCTTCCCCAAAAATGCATTTTACCCCTCACTCCAAGCTGATACATACACAACGAGGCTAGGCCCAGCAAATCTATGTCAGGAAGGCACTGAATTTCAGGAACAAAAACACAGGGAAGGAAATCTGCTCCAGGATGCAAGGAGTGGAAAGGAGCAATCTTCTGTTACACCATTAATAAAATCCAGCGTAGCACAGAAGATTTCTTACAGAAAGGATGGGGAGTCCTTCATTAAATGCAGCTAAGAAAAAACTCAGTGGCTTTTTTTTCACTTGTGTGTGTTTTCTCCTAAGAAAACTGCCCTAATTATGGGAGTAATTAAATTATAATGCCTACACTATTGTTTGAATAAGGCAAACTCCCTCACATGCCATTAATGTGCTACTGCCAACAGCAGCCAGGGAACTGCCTCAACAATGGAGAGGATTTTCCAGCTCAGTGTGCGATTTGATCTCTATAAACCTCCCATAACATATACTGTATGGCAGTAAATCATTTATAACGTTATTATCCGCCCATCTGGGATCAGAGTGCAACCACTGAGACAACTCGAGAAATCTGGGCTCCTTTCAGCACTGCGTGAATCGGACCTCACTGGCTTTGGTAATTCAGCCATTCAGCAGCTGGCTCTCACTCCCTGCCGCCGTGATTCGGCTTTCCAGCAGCTTCCTTCCCAGCATTTCCCCAGGCTCTGGTATTTCTATTCTCCAGCACTGCTGATACTCTCCCTTGTATTTCAAAGAGGTTGTTGCTCAGGTGTGGTTGGCTGGTTGCAGTCTAGTTCCTGGTGAGAGAAGGAAGTGGTTTGGGAGAAAAGACAATCACGTTTTCCAAGGTAGATGTAGACTGTTCTCAGCTTAGGCTGTCACAAGCTAAGACAACAGCCAGGAAGGGTTAAGAGACCTTTCCATGCACACTACCTGCTCCTCCTTCTGCATGAACATCAGCTCAGCTGAATGCCCAGCAGTGACAGCGCCTGCCCCATGGGAAGCCAAGGCCTGTAAAACACAGCCGCTGCCAGCGGTGGCCCGGAGACTTTGGGCCAAGTTCAAGCTGCAATCACAGAGTGCCATTCAGGTGGTTGCCTACAGCTTGACCAAAAAAAAAAGTTTGCACAACCTTCTCGGAACGACCTCTGCCAAATTCCACACAGATCAAACGCACAGGTGTCCAAATATTAAAAATATTAATTAAAACAAAGTACCACCACTTTGCTTGTCACTTAGAGCTTGAAGCCACCGGTTGTCACCAAGCCTCTGCAGGCAGAAGACAGCTCTGTCCCATGGCACGTCAAAGGGAACAGGGAAAGCCGTGTCAATGGCCATGGCATGGAGAACATGTCAGTTCTACTGCAGTTCATGGTTTTGTACCATTCTGTTCAGAGGAGATCCTTTTTCAATGTGTCAAGCCGCAAGACTGAATTTTGCTTGGATCAACACTGAAGAAAAGTCCTCCTACAGTGCTGCAGTGCTCTGGGCAGGGAAAGCCATGGCTGTGCGTGGAGTCCTTGGGAGCACAGAACCTCCGTTAGGGCAGGAGGAGGTTCACCATTGCTCCGTTGCCAACGTCCCCAGCTTTGGTGGGCACCGTGCCCTGGCTGAGCACGCTGCCCTTCCCTGCCTCGCAAAGCAGAGATGAGTGACAAACCCTCCTTCTCCTCAGGAGGTCAAATTCGACCCAGAACCCTTCTGGAACGCCCCTCGGAGCCCCCCAGCCCTGCTCCCCACCTGCCTGCACTGCGGTAGGTCTCCAGCAAAGCCCTTTTTCATCAAGTCAATCCCCAGCCCTCCTCAAATGTCGCAGCTTTTCAACACACCTGACGGGGCAAAACGTGCCAGGGCTCTGCCTCTGCTGAGTGCTGCAGGGGCTCTATGGGAAGCAAGGAGTGTATGGCTGCACTGCCAGCTCTCACCTCTCCTCTTCCCATCCCCATCCCACCACCCGCTGCCCCATAGGGCTGCCACTGCCCGCCAGAAGTTGGCTCAGATCTGCACCCTGTGCTGGGACAGCCTCCCCTAACAGCAGTGACAGAAACAGAGATGCATGTGTGTGCATACAAACTGCGGTGAGCAAAATATTTGTGTTCACAAAAAGGCCAACAAACATTTACAAGTGCCAGGTGTTCTGCAAGGACCGCCTCTCTACTCGACTCTTTGATATTCCTGCTGCTATCAAATCGCTCAGACATCCTAACGACAAAGCCCATTTCTTCTGGAAAATCATTTTTATTCTGAGCCTCCAAATCCTCATCTCCTTAACATTTCAGAGCCTCCCAGGCTGAGCACTGCCACGACAAAAGGTTTCTGCAGTGGGAATGCATGCACTGCTCTGCTCACGCCTTACCCACAGCCAGCAGCTCGCAACCCAACACGTGCTCACCAGCACCATTTAGCCTAATCTAACCCAAATGCCTGTTTGTCATGTAAGTGAGTATCTAAACAGATTATTAAATGAAACATCAATTGCTGGTTAGGAAAATCACTGGGATTGTTCAAATTCTAGGAGAGAGGGAAGTAAAGAAGAGTGTTTCAGTAACGTGATCTGCCAAAAGAGAACGGAAACTCCTTAACAGCACCTTGCCAGAAACAATGCGTGGCAGAGTCTGTTTTAAACAAGATGATTTTTCAGAATATTGTTACTGACTTTTTGTATAGTGTTAGTGAGTTTTGTGTACACTAATAAAAAATGAAAGCTGCTATTAAAAACAAATCAATGGACTGTACCTGGTTTTGATCACACGAGAGCTGGCCATTTGCATCGGTATTTGCAGCATCTGTTCCAATTAAGTCTTGTTTTCTAGTTTAAAGATATTAGTCCAATCACTAGTGTTCTGTTGCAAACATGAATAGAGCATTGTTCTGGCAGAATGTAGTTAAACAGACTCCACAGACTCTATTAAACGACTTTGCTACCCAATTAGAATGGGAAGGAGTCAGACAGACATGACTGTACTGTGTACTCTCTGTTCCACATGTATTTTTATGGATTCATAGTCAATGAAAACACTTAACGTGGAACATGTGTTAAGAAAACACAGACTGCATGCTGTCTTAGAGCATGACCAATGGAGCATCAAGCAATTTATCAGGATTTAATGGACACTGAGGTTAATGATTATGGTGACTGCGTAGAACAGCGCACAAGAATGGTGAACCACGGGCTTCCATGTGATGAAACGATTGTGCTCAGCAGCACAGAGCCCTCAGAGCATTAAAGCAGACAAGGAGTGGGCTTACGTCCATTTGGTGTTGCATCATGTTGTTTTAGGCCTCAGTGATGGGCACTGGGGACTGTTGCAGGGTGTTCTGTATGTGACAAAGTCAATACTTACTGGGGACAGTGCAGAAGATGTACTCAGTGTGGGTACATGCTGATATACAGCAGAGCTGCCTTAGCTCCAAATGGACCATACTGCACATAATGCCTTAGCAGACACTGGTAAGCAGTATATAATTGCTCCAGTTACATGAACAGGGATAAAAATAGGCCATAGAAGTGATAAAGATTTATAGCACATTCTGGTAAGAAACAGCTGTCAACAATGAGATCTCAACAGACAGCAGGAAGGCAAGGTTCATGTTTCTCAAGGACTGTCCTGCTGTAGGAATACATTTCCATCACCTGAGATGCTGCTGAGATATGTTATTATTTTTACCAGAGGAAAGACATTGACAGATGTGGCCCATCATGGCACCAGGAGGAGGCAGAGGCTGCGGGCCCTCGCTGCAGTGCTGCCCCAGGGCCCCACCAGAGCACAGATGGGGCAGTGCTGGGTGGGATGGAGCTGCACCAGGGAGGGTTCTGCCAGGGGAAGGAAGGTCCTGGCAGCCACACGGCTCACAACTCCATACCAAAGCCAACCACAGCAGGAAGTGCCTGCCAGGGCCTCGTGGGCAGCTTTAAGGCATATTTGGGAAATGTACCTTGTATCCCCTGCTGCAATTTTATAAGGTATTACATACCCTACTGTGTATCGAAGCCATTGCTGCCTCGACTCCAGCTAATTAGCTTTTGTAGCTTTGATGGATGGATTGATTCAGCAGTTAAACAGAGATAAATTAACTGTCCATCTAAAGAGAGTTTAACTGAGGAGGGAATTCTGATTAGAACGTTATTTCATGCAGTGCTGCTCTTCTTTCCCAGTGAATACAGAAAAGCCCACCAGGCCCCTCTCAGCAGAGCCAGCTCCAGGTCGGACACACAGCTCTGCTCTGCCCCACCAGAGCTCAGAGGGACCAACACACCCAAAGACACAAGCAGGACTAAGCATGCCAGGACAGCTATTTTGTACTGCACCCATTTCTCTGTATATTCTTTTAACTTCAAGAACCACACCAAGGAGAGCCAAGGCTCCGAGATTCTTTCTTTTCACTTGAAGAGGCCGTAGATACATTAATTACTCCTTGTTTTATGCTCCAGTAGGATGACAAAATCTGATTAAACAAGGATAAGAATTAAAGCCTGGGGATAACTTTTGCTATGCAAAAAGAAAGGCCCGGCCAGTGCTGAGCAGCAGCTTTGGGACGCAATGCCACGCTGCTCCAGCGTGCCACTATGACCTGCCACCATCAGTGCTGCGGGGCAAAGCGGCGAGTGCTGTTCAATAAATACGCCGAAACAGGTGAAATTCGGGCAAATGAATGTTCCATGCAGGCACAATAGCAAACTCGGACAGGTTTTGTATCCTGCAGCTCAGCCACGCGACAAGGACAGCCCGACAAACGGCGCAGCGACAGCGTCGCGTCCCGAGCTCCGCGCCTGGGAGGTGAATGGGAGCGCCGGGCCCGCAGCGCCCCCCATCGGCCGCGGGCGGTATAGCAGGCGGAGCGCAGCGGCAGCGCCGCAGCCCCGCGGGCGGCCTGGGGGAATCGCTGCCGCTCGTAGGGAGACTTGAAAGGGAGATGTGAAGTTTGCGAAGCGCTTTCCAGCAACCTTAAACTGTGCAAACAGCAGCAGCGCTGCCCAGGGCTTCTCATGTTTGTGCATTTCAAGCAGATCGCTTTGCTCTCTGCGAGCAATCACTGTGCCTTTCTATCACATTTTTCTTTGTCTTTCCCAAGCTGTTTGGCCTTTCGTCATTATTTTAACTGTTTATTCCTTCACAGCTCGTTCTTTTCAGTGTGCTCCTGTGTCTCATTACACACAGTTCAGCCTTAGTAAGAAACTTGTCCTTTATACGGGTTTATTTCTGCCTAAAATTGTAATCTTAAGTGTTTCCTACTCTGCTGATAGCAGCCTATATAAAGACTACTCTAAGTGAAGCTGGAAGTGGGGATCCTCACTTCTCACTGAGGCTCTGCTTTCCTTCCAGGTGCCATAAGAATCATTTCCCACCTGGTGCCATAAGAATCATTTCCCACCTGCCCCTGTCCCTCCATGGGACATCAATCCTCGATGCTGCAGCAGAGGAGGAATTGCAGGGAGTGGCTTGCAGGGCTGTGCCAACCTATGTGGCAATGCACGGAGGAATCCATCACCCTGCCCATCCCTCATATGGGAAGGTGGAATGTTCATCCTCACCTTCTGCAGCCCAAGGGCTTTGCTATTGGTGAGCAACGTGCGTAACAAATGCATGTATGCATTCAGTGCTGCTATCTCATCTGTTTTACGTTAGGAATACACATAAAGACGCTCACCTGAACTGAAGCGGAAGTATCTGACACGTTTATTTATGGCATCACGGGTGTTTCTTTTCAGAACAAGTTATAAAGAAACCTAAAATTCATAGGTTGTTTTTTTCTCTCTGTCTCACTGTAACAAACCCTGAGGTCTTAAGGTTTGGTTTGCTACTACAGTTGCTCATAAATAAAGCTTGTTGGTATAAAGCCCAGCTTTGGGGTCCCCGACTCAGATGCTCAGCAGCACATTCCTTTCTCAATAAACACTGAAGTTATGCATGTGTGCAGTAAGCAACGCCCTTTGATGAAGCTGTGATCTTGAGGGACTGAGGATAAATGTGTGCAGCATTTTGCAGAAATCGGTGGGAACGGGGGCTCATCCTGCTGAGCCCTGGGCCCAGAGGAAGGCTGAAGGATGGCACCAGCTCAAGGCATCTCCAAGTTCAACAGCTCCATCAAATCCACCTTTCTTTTTCAGATGGAAGGGTGGGATTTGCTGCATGAAATAACAGGTTCTATCATTTTAGCTGCTGGAGAGCCTTGGTGAGCCATCACAACATGATGACAGGAGCGCTGCTGGCTCACAGCATCAGGACAGGCCTTTCAGCCATCAGCAGGGTCAGAATCACAGTGCCTCAAGGGCAGATGCTTCCACCCATCTCTCCTTCCATGAAGAGCTCCCCCAGGTGTGTGGTGCTTGGTACACATCATCCATGATCATCACAGCTCCACTCTGTACTGTTCTGTAGGGAAAACTGCTTAAAAACAAAGACAGCACTCCCAGAATTTGGGAAAGGGATTTTCAGCCCAAGCCAATTAGAGAGAGAAAGGGTGGCTGGGGAGGGGAGGGAGGGAAAGAATCGCCGAGCTCTGGAACCACTGAATTACCCTTAATTCTAGGAGCCTGGCCAATCCGACATACGAATGATTGCGCAGACAGTTCCAAAAGTGACACATACGCTCTCTCCCTGGCTCACTCATGGCAAACCCACAGCAAGGAGTTCTTTTTTTTTTTTTTTTTTTTAATGCCCCGGAATTCCCATGAAAGCAGCAAAAGCAGCCAAAGCAAGAGGAGTTAAGACGGTCAAACATTGCAGTAGCGCCCTATATTTAAACACTTCTGCAAGCCCTTCAGTTACCAAATGTGCTCCCAGCCAGATGCAGCCCTCTGCCCAATGCCTTCTTTCAAAATAGAAGCCCAGAAAGGCTACGACCCGCCAGCCCCGCTAGCTTTTTTTCACTCAGCATACCTTTTCAGATATTCAGCCTCTTACAAAGGAGGCAAGTCTCTCTCCGGTGTTTTTTTGGAAGGAAAATGTGGCATGCACCTATTTTGTTTCATTCTGTGCCAGGACCTATAAAGTTACTGTGGGCTGCAGCTCCTGCCAAGTTCTAAAGGTGACGGGGCAATGGGCACCCAAAGGACGCTTCTATCAATGCCCTTTTATTTCCCCCTCTTTCCCTTTCCACCGAACTTTTTTTTTTCTAATAGAATTACTCTTATCTGCAAGTGATTTAAACTCTAAGGTTTACAGAAGATTTAAAGAGTGCGAACACAGTTGGAATGTTTTAAACTAACAGTACAAGTTGCATTTTAAGAAAATAATTAACTCCCAGGGGAGGTGCGGTTCTTGGAGTAATGACAGATTCAAGGCTGGCCTTCCCTATATGGAGTTTCCAAATAATAAAATATCTTTGGTTCCCTACTGGTGTCAGATGAGAACCTGTTAGTGTGCTAGTTGCTAGTGGACTGTCATAGGTTTGGGTTGTTGGTTTTTTTTAGTGGGCCCATTAGTGCTTTAAAGACACAGTACACAGTAGGTAACCTTCCACGCAAAGCTTCAGCACAAAGCATTGTAAACACACGGATTTTATGTGCTTACAACCTTCTCCCATCCCTTTTTCTTGCTGGAAATTAAAAGAACAAGAGAGGACTTTCTCTTGTTTGGCAGTTCTCAGTGCCCTGCCCCTGCTGAGGGTTCCCTGAGCCCCAGGAGCAGCACACAGCAGAGCAGCAGCTGCAGCAGCACCCGCAGGCATGGCAGTGTGCTGTCAGAGCAGAGCAGCAGAGGTGTCGGAGCCACCTGATGTCTGTGGGTCCAAACCCTAAAGCCTTTGCCCTGGCATCACAGTAAATCCCCAAATCTCTGGTCTTTAAGGTGAAATACAAGTACTGCTCCATGAATACTCAGTAATATTCTTGACTGAAACTTAATAACGCGCTTTAATCCTTTGACCATACAAACCCTGGTGTTTTGGCTGGATAAATGTTCACTTGAGCTTTGAGGGTTTGATGAAGGAATGGACCATTCATGGAAACTGAGCATCCTGGAGGGCTGTAACACTCGCCAGGTATGGGGAAAAGAGGGATGGTTTTGACATTTGCTATTTCCAGTTAATGGTGGTGGTAGAGGCACCGCTCAAGTCGCTTTTCTAAAGGGGCAGAAGATGAATCTGAATAAGGAACCACCACAGAGGAAACAGAATGAATTAAAACATTAGGGGTGGTGGTAAAAAAAATTAAGACATTAACTGAGACCTCACCACAAGCACGGTTTTGCCCAGGAATCAGGGTCAGGCCCTTGTGCCAGGATAAGCAAATATACACAGGCAAGAAATAAAACAGGGTCAGCAGAGCACATCCTCCAGCATCCCACCATCTGTGCTCACCCCCATCACCACAGCCATCTCCTGACACCCCACACAGCCTCAGCAACCCCTGGGGCTCAGCAGCACTAATTAGACCACAGCTGAGTGTGCCTCTCTGATTCATTAGGATAATAATTAACCCGTAATACCCCGGGCTGCTGCTTGTCTTGGCAGTACCTTCTCCTCGTGGCACCTCTATGGCTTTTTGTCCCGCTTTCTAATTCGTGCCTAATTAACTCCATGCACGTTGGCATTTCAGAGCAGGCCTCACAGGTTTCATCACACACGCAAGAGGTGGTTCTCTATCAGACACTCAGAACTGGATGAATAATGCATGACCTTAGCAAAAGCAGCCCCAATATTAAACAAAGTAAACAAACCCACCCTTGTGGGGTGTGAAAACCTGGGCTGGAGCCATCAGAAGACGTGGCCTTCTTGTGAGGTTTCCACACTTTGCCCTCCTCCCATGCACAGATATCAAAAGTTCCTTTGCTGGAACCTGGATGTTCAACCAAGCGTGGAAACAAAATGTTACATAGATCTGTAGTTTAAAGAATTTTAGAAATTCTAGTTCCTACCCTCAAGAAGTTGGGATCTGAGATGCAGGGTGAAACTAAAGACTGCTCCTTCTTTTATCTATGATAGACAACCATTTAGTCCTGAAATACTTCACTAATGTACAATACTAATATACTCATCAGTATATACTGATGTATAACATATACATGCATGAGATTCTCAACTGGCACATATTAAAGTTCTTCTGCAGTGTGTGTGAATTGCACCTCATGCCATCTATACTCGTGTCACTGATTTCGCCCACTGAGAAAAATCAGATGGATGTATTCTATGGTACAAATGTGCACATCAGAGCTTTGCAAAATTTTGTTACCAAGTGAATGAAGTACAGCAGCAGCACTTTGTGTAGTGCTCAGCTCAGCTCAGCTCAGCTCAAAGAGCTGCTGGGCCCACTCAGGTTGTGCACAGCCAGCCTACTGAATTTCAGACTCCAGCAATGCACAGACGCATGCCTGTTCTCAAACACACTCAGCAGCCTCTCAGGGATAGTGCTTTCCACAAATTTAATTACTTGCAAAACCTTTGGTCATTAACACCCAACCTAAAGTCTATTGCAGGTCACAGACTATTAAAAAATAAAGTGTCCATGCTCCCTAAACAATGATTTGCTTAACTGTAGCTCTGAATAAACTCAAGGCCGCAACAGCACCAGGACCCTATTGCTAAGTACTCACCAAGGCACTGCATCTGCTAGAAGCAGTTTTGAGTTAATTACTTCTTCTCATGCTTTTGTATGACACCTTGTGACACCGTTAGCCATCCCTTAAGCCATTGCATGTGTGTGTGTGAGTATATATGGGTCAAAACCTCCATCACTGAGATGAAACACGTCCCTCTAATTTGGCAAGGCCAGCACAGCAGCAAAGCCCCACCCCTAGGCAGCTCAGACCAGCTTTGGAGGATGCTTTGCACTGATCTGCTCTATGAGGTGGGACTTCAGCCAGACAGAACCGACTGCCATTGAGCACCAGGCCATAGAAAAAAGGACAGCATGAGCCACGTGATCGTTATTAATTATTATCAGCACTGCAGACCTTAACAAGGCACCTGTGCTCTCAGCAAGTCTGTTGGGAAGTTGACACAGCAGCCCCGTATGAGCCTCCCTGCAGCATGGGGCACGATGGAGACGGGCTCTGCTGCCTGCCTTCATCCTATCCACAGCTGGTTCTGACGGGGACAGCACAGATGCTGCTCCTGTCCCCATACAGCTCCTTCACACAGCGTGGATCGAGGCAATGTAAGACCCAGCCTGGCTCTCCTGGAATGAAGCTGGCTGGAGAATGACACACAGCTAAATCCGAACTCATGTACTCACAAAGGGAGAGCCCTCTCGGGCTGCCTGCAGTATGGATATTTTATTGCTTTCATAATATTTTCCGGGTTTTGAAACACAAACCACATGTTTAATATTTTTTGGAAATTTACACATTGCACTTGCTGGATGTTGTTCATTCTAGCACCCACAGCCTCAGAGCTCTCAAAAAACAAAGACAGGGAGAAGAGAAACATTGGGAATGGCTGCCGCAGCTTGCTGGCAGCCCTGCTGCCGAAGTCCAAAATCATTGGGTGCACTCCTTGCCTACTTTGATTTTACAGGGCAATAAAAAGTTAATGATTTCCTTGATGACAAGATAATCCAAATTAACATCCAAACAAAGGATAGAAGCTTGGCAGCTCGCAGACTGTGGAAAGGGAGAAAGTAAACAGTTAGAATGCTCTAAGCCAAGTTCATCCAGGGTGTAAAACTCTTAAAATTAGTTCAGTTTCACCACAGATGATGAGTTTGGCTGCAGACTGTGAGCCTCCAGCAGCAGGAGCTGCCCACATATTGCTCAGCTGTGCGGCTGCTGGGGCAGCAGAGCCCTATTCCTCTTCTGATGTTCTTGGTAATACGGTTATTAGTG
>JAOWBP010004584.1:2965877-2978894 GCA_028571105.1 Tragopan temminckii
CTGAGGGGTGCGCTGCACAGCTGGTTTTCTTCAATAGAACAGATACAGAACCACGGAACCATAGGGGCCTCTGGAGATCCCCCAGTCCAGCCCCCCCACTAAAGCAGGTTTTATAGAGAACCAAATGAAGAAGAAATGCACGCAGACTTGATTTACAGAAATCTGAGCATCGCAGGGATGGCACAGAGAAGAACACTTGCCACCAGCAAGCCAGAGTCCTTCTCTTGTATTCAGAGGAAGGGATTTGGATTCAGTAAGTAATGACTAAGAACTGATCTGCTCCACTCCTCACGTCCTGCAGAAATCAGATCACACACGTACTGTCTGCAGGCATTGTGACTGACCTGCATGCGGATCATTAGCACTGATTCCAGTCAGTCTTTAGCTTCTTAAAGCTAATAATATGTTGGTTCATGTGCTTTTGTTCTCAGTTTTCCTCGATCTCCAGACCACTTACTCACAGTGGAGCTGCGTGCAGCGCTCTGCCTCCTCAGCAAAGAACCTGCAGCAGGTTTCTCAAGAGTCAGCCACATCCATGCTCTAATGCTGCAAGCTCAAGCCAGTGATCTCATCAGGATAAAGTGTAAATATGCAGCATCAGCATAGGAAATGCTGTTCTGCTTTTGAGGGCTGATAAGCTGGAGCCCATCTTGTGTGCACCTATGTAATGTAAACTGTTATTTTTAACACAGTAAGGATACTCACTGCAATACAATCACTCGTCTTCTGCAAAGAATTCACTTAACTGAAGGCATAAACAAAATGCAGATATATACTTCACCCATTTACAAGTTTAGGCAAATTTTCTGTTTCCTGCTCCTCAAAGGAGGAACGTTGCCATAGAGGAATCTTCCTCCACACCGCTACCAGCTCCTCTTAGCTTCAGAGATGAAGGCTGGAGCATTGCACCAGATGACAAAGGGAAGCTTCCTGTCTTTTTAAAGCAATTTAGACATTTAAAAATGCATTCAGGCATTCTCAGGAGCTGAGCTCTCCTCGGAACCACTCCTGTCATCCCTTCAGGAAAACGGCGTTTACTGGACCTGATGGGTGTTGTAGAAACAAAGAAATTATCCCACGCCTTGGGGACAACTATGACAAATTGGGCTCATATTCACATTCAATTTGCTGCCAAGTAATTTACAGATCAGTGGGATCTACACGTGGAAGAAGCTCTGTTTGTAAATCTTATCCTATAAATGAAGGCCAATTCCCTCATGTGAAATCAATGGGAATGAGACACCCAAGTGCTTCTGAAAATCCTGTTAAGCAGCACTGCATCTGTAGGGTCCTTTTAAAATCTATCACTCTCGACTTGAGTTTAATGGGTGTTGAAGCAAACCCTTGGTGCTGACTTTTCCCTCACTTCTCCATCTTGTCAGTACCCACATGCATCACCCAAGGCAAACAGAGGCCCTCCTCACCATCTCAGCTGTGTTTCCTTTATGCAGAGCTGCGGTGGGAGTGCTCCTAAAGCTGCAGTCAGTGCAGGATGCAGTGAGCAGCAATGGCCCCTCCTGGCCCTGCATGCTGGTGCCAAAAGCCTTCAGAAAGAATGCCACATTTCTAATAAAGAAAACGCAGATATAATGAAATGTTTAATGAACATACAAAATACTGGGGAGTTAAGTCTGTCGTTACACATTTTAATGAACATATTCTCCACGAAGGAGCTCTGTGTGCCCCAGGCGGGGTGCAGCCCATGCTGCTGTGTGTTGCTTTGATGAGGACCCTTTCATGAAATAACAGGTTAAAAAACGCACATAAAACTCCCAGAAATGGCCTTCGTTGGTATCGCAGGGCTGCTCCAGCAGGATGCTGCACTGGGGATCACAAACAACAGGACCATAAGGATATAACACATCTTCATAACAACGATGATTCCAAACCACATCGTGTCCAGAGGGATGTGATATTCACTGTGGGAATGTAAACTGTATAAACAAATAAATAAATGATCCCATCCCCAGGGGACAATTACAGCCAATTGCTCTTGCACTCGCATGTAAATTGCTGCCAAGGAATTTAGGCTGTGAGGATTTACACATGGCAGAGGCTCTCAGTGATGGCTAGTTTTCATGTATGAAATTACACCTGGTCACTGGAACTCGGTGTGCAGCAGATTGCAGCCTGAGACCAAGAAGCTGGTGCTGCCTGCTGATTAGAAGTGCCCTATTGTCACAGCTATGACACAACATTACTTATTTTTTTTGTCATCAGTTTAGGAATGCTATCGGTGATTGCCCGTCCTATAACAGTAAGGACAAAGGAGTGGTCAGCATTCTGCTAGGTAGGTGGATTTTCACACTATGGAGAACAGAAAGTCAAAAGGGACTTGGCACTTACTGCTTCAGATGCCTCTGTGAATGGAAGGGGCAAGGACTGGAGCACACCTAACGTGTAACAGATGACACAAATGCATATCCCACATGGGGTACAGGACTCAGACAAGCCTGGTTAATTGATGTGTCGTGTAACGTGGCTTCCAAACAATACAAAAACGGAGCTGCAGGTCAAACGAGTCTATTTCAATTGTCACTGCTAGAAACAAGCACAACCTGCAAGGCTGCAGCTAGGAGCAGAAAGGCAGGAAACCTCACAAAGAGGGGCCTGGACTTGTGCTCCACGCCAAGCCCACATGGGAACGCTTTGCAGCCAAGAGGAGAGAGGCTGCTGGAAAGTGGCATCTGCTAGGCAAGAATGGCTCTGGCTCTTCGTTATGCTGCTCTGCATGGGCCTCTGAGTGCTGGGGTGGGCACACAGCCCCTTCAGCAGGGGCTGGAAAGACACAACCAGAGAGAATGAACCAGAGGCGTTTAACGTGCACAAAGCCCCTCAAATAGAAAACAAATGAATGATGAAATAACGAGGGTCCTGGTAGTCCACGTTCTCAAATGTGGAGTTGGGTGCAATCCCTGCCTTTTATTTTCACAATAGCTTGCATTCATTACTTTATTTAAAAATGGTGTACTATGTCTGGAAAACAGGAAGTAGGCCATAAATCTCTAGTTTAAAAGCCATCTGAAGCCTGTGGACCAGATATGTTCTCAATCAGTAGTCAGGCAGTAAATAAACATTTATATACAGCAACTGCTCTCAACCAGCCTGACCTCCGGCTATTACAGGGCACATAAAGAGGAAATTTGTTTAGTCCCGTAAAAGCCCAGGCAATATATCAATAGATTATTAAAAATGGAAACAATGTAGGCTAATGGATTATATTGATTTTAATAAACATAAGTATATGGGCTTCAAAGATAAGTCAGATATGACATCCTTCCAAGCTCACCTTTAGGGATATCTCCTTAAAATTAGCAAAACTAGCTTTGTCAAGAATATCAGTCACTGTTTTTTGCTTTGTAAATTGACATATTTTTGGCTGAAGGACTTAAATTGGAGAGTGTTCATTTTTATTCCTGCCTGTGAACCATGAATGCAGTCAAAAAATAAACCTTGTGCATCTTTTATTGTCACTGCTGTGCAGACAAATCTTCAAGCAGTTGCAGGCTGTCTCGAGGCATGCTAGATGGGAGCACACAGATGCTACTGGGTATTTTTTTGCTTTGTTTCACTTTTTTAAGGCGCATTGCTCACTTCTGCTGCAGCTGCTATTGGTGGTGGATACTGAAGCCTAAATCTTCACAACAGAACTGCCTGTAGTCTTTGATTCCCCTTTCTAGCACACTGCCAGGGGAGGCAGTTTCAGCTCTTTCCCTTCCCTAAGTGAGTTTCCCTTTTCCTGAGCTAGACAAGTTAAGCTGAGACTCTTGATGGCAAACCAGAGCAGCAGGGACCACTTTGAGGGCCCAGATCCTCAAAGACTGCAGACCTGGAACTCATCCCACAGTTTCTGCCCATTGCTTTTCACCCAGCTATTGCATAATTTTGTGGGTAGCATTCACTCATTTTACATTTACAGCAAAAAATTCCCACATTTCAGAACTGAGCACTGATTGCATCAGATTCAACTCTGAGTACCCAACACCAGATTTTCAAGAGGGCTGAAAATCCACAGCTCTTCATTCAAGCACTGCTCAGCACCTCCAACGAGCAAGAGCTCTGTAAGCACTTCATGTCGGGAGCTCAAAAACAGAAGCAACTTTAAGAGCAGCTGAAGGCCTTATTTCACAGCACATTTACGATAAGCAACAGCTGCATGCTCCGAATTGCTGTCACACACCTAATTCAGCAGGCAGGCATCTTCCTATATGAGATACCATGTATGAATGAGGCCTAAATCAGCAAACGTAGCATCTGGAGGTCTCAAAGGCTTCCTTCCTAACTGGACTATCTAGGTCCCAGACAAAGAGACACACGTGCAACACCAGGAACGTTTAAGTCCTAATTAGAAACATCCTTAAAATTTGGGGTAGCTCAAATCTAACTGCTGTGGTTTAGACACCTTCCTAATTTATGCTAAGAACATGTGTCATCCATTTTGTCATACCAATCAAAAGGTACTTGAAAGCAAATAAACGCAGGGCTAACCTCAAGCATTTACGAGTTTGGATGCATAGCCAGAAGTTGAATACTGAGGGGAAAGCCATCTGAACTGCCCACGGCTGCTGAAATTGCAAACAACAGTTACAAGAAATGATTCAGCTTTCAGCCCAGACTTCAAAAACAGAAAGCAGAGAAACAAGGCAGGCTGAATTTCTTTTATTAAACTGCTGGAGCTGATCAGACAGTTTAGATCAGGTACGATCTGCTGTCCTCCATTATCTACTTTCCGTTCTTCTCCGTGCAGAATGAGGGAGTAAAAGCAGCCTTCATAGGTGAGCCTCTTTTTATTGGGAGTGTTGGCCTCTCTGCCCTCCACTCCAGACAAAACTCGATCTAAAAGTTGCTTTCATATTTCTTTCTTCAAAACAAACCAAAACAAAACAATGGTTGAAGACTATTTAGTGTCAGTTGTTTTGTAAAGAAGATCAGAAGTCTGAACTTACAGTAAATTTCTATCTGTTCATTAGCTCCCAATGGTAGAAATAACACCCTTGCAGAATCCTCAATACCTCACAAATTACAGTAATCTGCAATTATAAACTACAGTGTTAATGAGGTTTGATTGCCTGCTATTTGCGATGCCACCTATAAATGCCACTTACATTTTACAGCAGATTGAAGTTAACAGCCTGTTTTGAGAAGATCACTAATAGTCAAATGGACTTTTATGAACACCTTTTGTGATTTCAATTTGCTACCTAGAAACCAAACACGGCCACAGAGCATTTATCCTCATCACAGAACTGAATCCATTTGATTCCTTCCTATGATTTCCCTTCAGTCCTGATACTGATCTTTATGCAGGAGGGCCAGTTTTCTTAATTAAGGAGAGTGGCATCTGAATTTTCATGCTTGACCTTCAATCAACAGTATTTTGGTAAATCTCTACAAGGACTAATTGTGTCATTCATACACTTAAGGGATAATGTGCCTTGCAGTGCAATACAGAAGGCAATAAACAGCTTTTACAAGAGATTAAACGCCCAAGCACAGCTAAAGCGTTGAGATAACTGGCAAAAGCTATTTATTGGCACTGCTCTGATGCCAAAAAACCACCCATCTTATACTGTTCTGCTGAAAAAAAACAACAAAACAGTTAAAGAAAATACAAAAAAAAACAACAAAAAAACTCTAAGGATGACAGAGAGATGTGCTATTTTCAGAGGCAGTTTCAGTTTACAAAAGAAGGGAAATCTTGTACTGATTGACTCAAGGTAAAGCAGAAATTGTGCTTCTCTCAGTGGCAGCACTGACACAATCTGAACTGTCCTAGGATGTACATGCCAACCAAAGAAAGCAATATTTGGGGCGTTAGGGGACTCAGTGAACCAAACCGTACCGTGATTCTGTAGGGACTTAAAAGTAGCTGATAAAATATGAAGACAAGTTGCCACAGACAGGAGGAAATGAAAGACCAAAAAATTAAGTCTCATTTAGTGAATGTGTTTCATCATGCTTGACTCAGCAACTGATGGCAATTAAAACCTGCTGGTAAAGGCAGGATCGAGCGCACAGCATCCAGGACAGCAGGGTCACACTGCCAGCCCCAGCCTTGCAAGCAGCAGCTCTGCTGTGAATCTCTCCAGCTGTGTGCATCACAGGCACACTGAGCACTGCTGAGGATGCACAGAAGGTCGTGGAGCCATCCACACTTCTGAGCACCCGTGGTTCCACACTGGCATAGAGGTGAGTATCTGAAAACCAGGGCCTGGTTCCTTTAGGCTGTTGTGAACTGAGACTAAAACAGACAGGGAAACTCATTCTCCTGCCCCCCAAGAGCTTTCTCCAGCCTTTAAAACTGACAACTGAACGATCTTTGGACAGCCAAAGCTCTGCAGAGCCATGAGCTTTTGCTCCATGCCCTCTGCCGTGCAGCAGTTTCACTCCCACTTGGCCCCCGCTCACAAACACGGCACAGAAATGCTCTGTGAGATGCTCAAACGCAGGGATTCCTGAATTTTTCTTCCGCAAAACCCTTCTGCATTTAACTCCCAGACCTCTGGGAGAAGGCAGTCAAATCTTTGCTTCTTCTACACCACAGCCAGGAGAAGGGAATTAATGCATCCCCTGAAGAACGCAGGTACATAAACTGCCACAAAATATTAACACAGATAAGGAGCTATTAGAACAAACCACGCTGCCAAAACAACAGACCTTCAACGTGGGTGACACCGAGATAACAAAACTAAAAGGACGCATTAAAGCTGTATCCCTTCAAAAAATTAAACAAATCAGTTTTATAATGATAGGCACTTCAGAAAGCTTATGTTTGAAAGTCTAAGGGCAAGTCAATAAGGCATAGCTAATTGGAGAACAAATTGACATTCATAAGCTGGTGTTTAACACAACGACGGTAAACAAGGTAATAGACAGTTAATGCAGCAGACAAGGGTGGTGAACAGAAGCAATTGAGGTCGAATAATGGAAAAGGACCAATTGAGCAAATTCGAAGGGCAAACATTCAGATTTCAGCCTGCTTAGCAGGACTCACCCACAAGCTGACCGCCCTAATAGGCTCAGTGGGGCTGTTGTCTTTAAAGAACGAGTGTGTCAACCACAAAAAAGAAAAGAAATCTACATAATGGCAAATGAATCCGGGTTACTAAGTGCACGTAGTGATAACGTTCAGGTGGGTAAATACTAATGGCTGCTGAGCACTGATAGACATCTGAAATAACAGCCAGCAATCAACATACTGGCCAGCACATTACTTAATGCTGTGTTATCTTAATATAAAAATTACAAGGAGTCACAAACCAAAGGAGTGCTGGGAGCTCAGTTCTCACTGACGCAGTCCTCTGCCCTTACAAGGTGAGCTGTGTTGTGTGGTGTGCAGACAGCACATCTGGGAGGACTTCTGGGACCTCTTTCTCATACATAGACAGATATCTCATCCAACAGACATCTTCTTGATTATGGGATTTCTTCCTGATTCTGAGTTCTAGACCTAAAATTCAAAGTGTCTGTAACAGATGACAAGGAACTCTGCTGCTAAATGTAAACCATTTTTGATGCCTTTATGTTTCAGATACGGTAAGCCTGTTTTAGGATAGAATTACTCGGCTTTTATTTACTTTAATACCTTCAGTGCAGTTTTCCCAGTTTCCATCAGAATGATCAATTCTGGTCCAGGTAGAGGTATGGAACTCAAAAGCTGGGTGTTTTGGTGGTTTCTTATATTTGTTTTTTAAACCCGAGAAGCATCCTTGTCATCCTCCCTGCTACAGATCCTACAAAGCCCTTTCCCCAAAGCCTTCGCTCTTCAGAAACTTGGATCCCATCCAACCCCATTTTAGCCCTTGAAGGCTCTTAAATACACACACACACAAAAAATGCTGTCAAAGAAATATTTGTGCTCAGACAGTACTCAAAATAGATCTGGGAAGATTTTCAGATGTCTGTATTAGGAGTGAGGAGACCAGAATGGATGCAAGAAGCAGCGCTGCTTGGAAGTGAGTAGTTCCCCTCCAAACAGTTGGCAGCTGGGTTTGGGATGTGTGATGGGCAGAGTGGAAGTGGCAGGACTAACACCAACATCCGTGCAGCACTGGAGGCTGTTAGATGCATGGAAGAGGATACGTGGGGAAGGAAACCCACGACTGCATGCTTCTAACAGACCCTGCTGTGCATTAATGACAACCCCACTTACTCGTGCTGGTGCACCATGTGCTGGTAAGGCTAATATTGATAGTTGCCGAGTCTCTTAAAGCCCACAAATTAACTAACTACACACACCTAAATGAGGGAAACACAGTTGTGGAGGATGCTTTCTCTAAAACATTGACTCGTGTAATTGATGACAACAGTTTCCTTTTTAACTGGTTCCTGCTAGATATAGTGGGAGGCAGCATGAATTGCATATCCTCTATTGCTAAGTGACAGCTAAGATTAAGCAGATGCTCACTGGGGTATTATCCCTTACGCAAACAAATGATAATTTCCCTCATAAGCGACCTGACTCATAAGGAATTATGTACGTGTGGGCTGTGTCGTTTACCCTGAATTTCTTCCCCCAGACGCGACACGTGGGGACTCAGCGCTCAGCTCAGCAACAACCTGCTCAAGTCATGAGATGGTGCTCACGGATGAGCTGCCATGGCCTCGGCCAAGAAAGGCCAGGCTGTCCCAGGAGCTGCTTCCAGAGGTTTCTATGGAGGCTTTCCTCCCATCCGAGCCCTAAGGAGCAGGTCCCAAGCAGCCATCCTCAGGCACACAAGCAAAGCACGGGGCATCACAGTGACAGACCCACCTTCCATGCATCTCCTGCATCAGAGCTGCCAAAGAAAGCTGCTCAGTGCCGGGCACTCAGTGCTCACTTGTCCCCCATTTCTGTGTCTGTGGATCCCACTTTTTCACCTGGTTGTCCCCATTTCTCCAGCAGGTACACACAGACCCAGCAGCACATAAACCACCATCCTATTAAAAACCTCGTGCAGCTGATTCAGAGTCATTTGAGTAAAAAGAGTGCACTGCACGACACGAAGCAAGACGTCCAAGGCTGTGAGGGTAAGCAAGCTGAGAACATGACACTGGACGCGCTTCTTGCAATTAGTTCTCTCTTCATTTCATTGCAACAGCTTGGAGCCAGCTGCCCAGGCGTGTCCCCATCTCCTGAGATGTGACGAACCCAGCGGGCAGCGCTCGGGTAAAACCCAGACCTGGATGTCCAACCACACTGCCACGACAGCAGCAGTGAGCAAAGGCTTTACCACGTAAAGGACAACACAGCACAACAGACACTGCGCTTAATGAGAGGCTGAGGGGGCAAGAGGAGAGCAGCAACCGTCAGTAAAGCGGCGAGTACATGGGATAGAAACGACGTGGGGCTTATTTCAGGCAGTTAGTGCAAGGACTGCATAGGGGCAGTTCATTGTTCTGTTTTCATAAAGTCATTTAAGTAGCAAATGGCCCCTGAAACTGATACTACGATTTGAGTCATGTTGGAAGACATATTGAATTAATGATGCAGGTGTGGGTTGTTGTTCCAAAAAACTTTTTTATAGCAACAGTGGGAGGGGAGAAAGGGGAGGGGGGGATCTTAAATGAAAAGATTTGGTCTATGTTATGTTTTTCTAATATTTGAATTTTAGCTAAGATTACTCTTTCTCCTCTCTTTAATATATTGTTTTAAATAAAAAATGCTAATAAATCTTGAGAGAAATATGTCATAGTGGAGTTTAAAAACTGTAGTGCAATATATAACAGTTCATAAAATATTCTATTCAAATAGCCAAAATTGTAGTGCGTTTGGACCAGAAGTAGTTAACTGCAGGAACAGCATTTTATTAGCTACTAAAATTAAGAAAGAGTACTGCTGTTTCACAGCCAGATAATTAAGTACCGTTTTCTCTTTTTTAATACTATAAAATTAAACTTCCTGTTTAAATGGCCTGGTGGGGACTGTAGGCAAAGGGTCGTCTGATGAGCCCTCCGGGCAAATCCAGAAACACAACATAGCACTTATTCACACAAGACTTTAACAGGGTGGAAAACACTGTGATTGAGTAAAAAAAAAAACGCTGCAGTAAGCGAAAAATTGCAGGTAATAAATCAGAGATCCATTTTTTCACATCATTTTGGCTAATCCATTAAATCTCAGCGCAAAGGAATCTATCAGAAACAGAAGCCACTGCCTTCACTTCTACGTCTCCCAACGTTATTAAAACTCTACAAGAAGCAAAAGGACTCAGTGGAGCCCAGCACACTGATGGGATGTCCCAGCCCCCCCAGCCCACCAGCTTCTCCTGGCTCCTCTTCCATCAGTGGCAGCTTTGCTGGGTCTGTCCCTTGGCAGGGATTGTGCTCCAGCCCTTCAGGGGGGCAAAATCTCTCCCCATGTCGCTTTGCAGTGTGGTTTGTTGCTTTTGTTTCCAGTTAATTTCTCAATGGCTGCCCCAAATTAATTGCTAGTAGCAAGATGATGCCTAGGCTATCGGCCAATAGAAGGTGCACTTGTTTAACCATCAATCTTGCCCTGTTATGTACCCGTATGCTGTGAGAGAAAGCAACTCCTGCTTTGGCTGAGCAGCACAAACACTGCAGAGAGAATTAGCCCAACTTTGCAAATACGAACACGAATTCCGACAGTCTATAATTAAAAGGTGAATTTGCACTATGCAGCACCCTAATAAATGTACAAAGCAGGCAAGAGCCTCGCCGTTAACTGACCAGCTCTTGCACATTACAGGCTCGGTTCTGCTGGTTCTGGTCTCACGTGCAGAAGGCACAGCCTGCAGGCACAGCACCTCCCATCTCCGCAGAGCCCTGAAGGAGCAGGCCCAGCAGATGGGCTCTGTGGCTCAGAGGTGTTGGTGCACAACGGAGGACCCAACCTGCTGCAATTCACCAGCAGTGAGCAGTTTGCTTTCTATTAAAAATTGGAAAGATTAAAATCACCCACGAAGGCTTCCAAAGTAATAAAAGATTGTCTTCATTTGATTTTCATGCTGTATCTCACTTGAGAGAAGCGAGCAGAGAAAAAGCCGCCCGGTGCTCTGTTCATTCCGCCAGCAGCACGGCAGAACAATGGCATTTCAAACACAAATCCAGCCCAGCAGCTCCTGCTGCAAGGAATCAATTCTCACTTGCACAAACAAATAAAGAGACAAAACAAATAATCATGTTTCCATCGCCCCATCTCACAGCACAGAAGAAGGCAGAAGTGTGCCGGTGCTGAGGACGCCGCGTGTCCCGGTGATGCTCCATCACTGTCAGTACTGGAGTATCTGGAGCCATTTTCACACTTATTTTCCTGGTTTAACCATAGGTGTGTGTTTCTGGCTGCCCCCAGAGCCCTGTTTTCCAGCCCCAAGTGTCCATAGGACACAGTAGCCGTGAAATTTTATTGTAGGCTTTGCTTGCAAAAATCCTTCTGTGCATTAAGGTAACGTAACACCGCATTTTCATAACGAAATACATTTTGAACCTTAAAAGAGAAAATAAAGTCTTTTATGTTGCTATTAAGTTTGAGTAAAGCCCGGTTATCAGATTTCATCCCTCTGCTCCTCTGGGGCCGCTGCATCAGATTGCTCTCCAGATAACCACTGCAGGATCTGCTCCGTGCATCCTGAGCTCAGCACCGCCAGCTCTGCGAGAGACTGAACACTTGAGCTGCACTATGGGGAAGTGCTTTGCATTATAACAATAATAAACTGCTCCTAGAAGGAAAATCACACTATGTAATGTTTAGTCTTATTTAATTTAATATGGGTTGCTAATGGGCTCTGATGCTGCTTGTACACGAACAGAATTCATTCCAACTGCGCACGTGTTGAGATTTGCTTTTGCATTTCGTTTGGAGCAGTCAGCACTCCGTACCCACACAGACCAACACGAGTGGCTTTTAAAGCCAAATATCGAGATCTGAAAATGCAGAAGTTTTAAACTCATGCTCTAATCACTTTTCCTATTCATTTCCTAAGTTTGAAAATTAGAGCAGGCATATTAAAAAGATGGACGAATACATTCAACATAGAGCAACTCTTTAGGAACAAAGGCATGTTTAAATTCTCCCGGAGCATTTTCTTTCCCAGAAAGTGTCAGAACACAGCAAAGTATAAACCTGCATTAAGGTCTGAGAGAGCAGGCAACAAAACCTTTCAGACTTTGTTTTGCTGAACTGTGCTCTCACAGCCAAGATGAAAATGTGACTTGAGCAAAATAAATCATTTAGCTTCCTGCTTGAGCTACAAGTGACACAATTACTGTCGCCTAAGAGCGCTTCCTACCATTATCAGTGATAACCTTACCACTGAATAACTGTCTCAGATTTTATGCCTCCACAATTTTTCCAAATATTCATTTCAATCAGAAAAGCGTTTCCCAGCTCGATTCACTCGGTTCTCAGATGCATTTCACTTTGTCAAACTGTGATTGCCATGCCGTACAACCACTGAAGCTTAAAGTTGGCAATACCTGAAGTCATACACAGAACTGCTTTTTGATACCACACATCACATGCAGTATGCATGGCACTGGAAGCACCACATTACCAAACTATGGCGATTTCAGCAATAGATGATAATCAAAACTATAACAGAAGTTGAATAAAGGAATTAAAAGAGATCAGGCTCAGGCTATCTATCAGACTCATTTTGATTTGGATTATCTAGAACTGTGGCCAGCTGGATTTAACAATTTAGCAGCAGAAGAAAATGCCTGAGACCATTATGAACTTCACAAACATCCCAGTGTGGTCTCTTTCCTATTCCTCTCCCTTTTTCCATAGTTCTAGATAAAGCTATTCCAATGAAGTTCTCTGAACGCTGTTTTCTCAACCAGCACGTACGACAGGTAGCAAAGCGCCCTTAGGAACAAGAGGCAGAGCACCAAGGAGGGTTGGGTTCCCCCAGATGGGCCAGGATGGAGCTGGGATGGGGCCTGGGGGCTCCTGCAGCCCCGCCAGCTCCCCGGCACAGCAGCCAGGCAGGCGTGCACTGAGCCAAGATGAACTGCAGCCCCAAACCACAGACACAGACATGTTGGCTGAGTGAGTTTCGGGGTGGAATTTTAGGG
>JAOWBP010004584.1:2978994-2994282 GCA_028571105.1 Tragopan temminckii
TGCTCTGTGAGTGCCAGGCGAGCAGAGCAGTAATCTCTGCATGAGACTCCCTAATTGGCAGCAGAGCACCGGCCCAGCCAACATCTGCAGCTGGTTTCGGTGATAATAAATCAGGGGTGGGGGGTTTCAGCATGGCAAGCAGCCAAGGAGCTTTCCATTCCCCATTTAGCCCAGAACTGGGAGGACGACAGACAGGACTGGGGCAGCTCGGTGCGGAGGTGGCTGCAGGAAGGCAGGAACCAGCCAGAGCTGCTTGGGAGCTACAGAGATGCTGAGCTACAAGCTACAACTTCAATTTATTACAGGCGTAACTATGCAGTCTGGATGCTTTTGAGAAGCACTATGGGATCTGAGCCTTCCTGAGAGAAGGCTGAGCTTGGGAGCACACATCTGCCCTTCCAAAAGCAGCAGGTGCTCCTGAAGACATTGCCCAGCATCTTGCAGAATGCATCTGCAGAGGCACAGAGAGAGAAACAGACAGAAGCAGCCACTTCTCTCCTGGTTTTACGCAAGGCCTGATCTCAGGGCCATGAGGAGAACCTCCACGTCTTCTAAAACGGCAATAAAGAAAATGTTGGAAAATTATTTCTACCCATAGTCTTCCTACAGATACTTCTAGTCCCAAAGCAAGCGGTGCTCCTCTGACTGCCCCCACCACAGCTGACTGCATCGCCAGAACGACCTGCTGCTGCTGGAGACCCTCTGGTACCAGCATGTAAATTAGAACCGAGTTATGCAATCAGCATAAACCCCACCCTGTGATGAAAAACGACCAAAGGATGTTGAGGAATTACTCAGTCATTCAGTTTGTAAATTCAGTCATTTACAAAGCAGCAAAAACAATCAGCGTAATTGTGTCACTTACTGCAGTGCTGCCTTTGACAGCTGTAAACAGTTTGGTATTGCACAACTTGGGAGCAGTGATTCACATTTGCAGAAGCAATATCTGGCAGGAAGCATTTCTTGAACTTACTTAAACTCTAAAATCTAAGGAAGGAGCTGTACACGATATCCTGTTTGAAGGCATTTCTAATTTAAATTAATGACCTGAAGGATATCTCAAGGCAATAATGATCTTATTGTACTGAATCCCGCAATAGCTGAAATGAATTATAAATTCCTCTAACTGATTTAGTGGTTAACATTCTGAATCACAGCTAACCGAGGCAACGCTCTCTGAGTTCCAGCATCAGATTAGACGAAACCGTATAGGCTGTGCTCAGCCTCCCTGGCTGGGCTGGAACGGGCAGTGAGAAATGTTCTCCTTCTGAGTCAGTGGAAAGCAGAGCAGCCCAGAGGTGATAAGCCCCAGCTTCTGGGCAGGGAACTGCATTTTGCCTGGGCACCTCATTTGCACTGAGCACCAGGCTCAGTGATGCCCACGACGCATGGCATGGCATGGCATGGCATGGTGGGGACTGAATGCAGCCAGGTGAGCTCACAGCAGGATGGGAGCTGCTGCACCCAAGGACAGCTGGAGCTCTGTCACTGACTTCAGAGAAGGTGTGATCTGACCAAAGAAGACATCTGCAAGCTCCCATTGCACACAGTGCACTGTTTGCAGTGCTCAGGCTGACTGTTGCTCTGGCAGCAGTTTGCACATCCATAAGTCCGTATGCCACAGCCAAAAACAAGGTGGATAAAATTTCCTTTCAAAAAGGCATCTAACCAAACTGCCCGAAAAGGTGCTTTCAGGAGATGGGAAAAGTGGTGTGTTGCTGTCTGTGAGGCCCGAGCTGCATGTGAAGCAGTGTCAGGGCTTCATTTCATGATTTCTGATGAGTGTATGGGTCTTCCTCAGCACACAGTCTGAGGGGTTTGGTACAGACTGGAACAGGCTATGTTTTACATCGCCTGCATTTCCTCACGCTTTGCCATTTCAAGATGCAGTAAAGAGAGCATTTTGTCCAAACGTGGCACTACTTGAAACCGTACAGATATTGCTACTATTACATTAGGCTTTGTATTTTGTTAGGAACTTCAGAGACAAACCCAGCTGTAAAATGATTTACTCAAAGTATTAGCAAATCCACAACCCATTTCCAAGTGAAACCTCACCAGGTTTATTGTTGTGATGCCCGACCGGGAGGAAGTCAGTGTTTTCAACTCTGTTTCCTTTTGAACTGAGCAGATTTGTTTGAACCCCTAATTCAAAACACAGCTTTACCTTTCCCAGCCCACATGGAGGAAAAAAACCACCGGTGCGAGTAAATCATCAGTACTTAATAATTAATTATTAAGAAGAACCTCGCAGAGGTGGAACTGCTGAGCTGCATCTCAGCACAGTGCCCCGACCCACAGGCAGCAGCACGCCCTGCCGCTGCTCTGTATTCCATCCTCCCCACTGGTGCCTAACAGTGCTCTGAAACACGGGGTCAGGTCACTGCTTTGAGACACGGTGAGGCAATGTAGCAGCCACACGACATAAAAAACTTCCCACCTTGCAAATGGCTAATTTATTTTCCTTGTTCCTCTCCTTCCCGCTGTATGCTTTATTATTTTAAGGCCCTTTTCTCAGGGACAAACTTTGCCTGCCATTATTTCTAGCTTGTACCCGGTGTTGAAAGGCTGAAAAAAAATGATAAATTAAATGAGAAGGAAATGTTTAAGGGTTCCTATTCATAACAAAAATACTTAAGGCAGCTTGGGCCATGAATCTTCCACGAGCAAGTTGAGATGCACATAAAGAGCCCGATTCAGAAAAGAAGTGTGGAGGACTTTCATGGATGCCTGCTGTTCGGTGGATTTATGGGGGTAGAAACTGGTATGTGGGCAGGGTCCAGGCAAGTAATTAGTTCCTTGCAGAACTCAAATATGGAGCTCGCTTTTCCCAATTGTTCAAAGGCTTTTCGCCCAAGCAGTGGGTCAGCAAAGAGCTGGGCTGCTGTCACACTGCCTGGTGCCTGCTTGCACTGCTCCTCGTGCCTGAAGATTAATGAACGATCGAGTCCTGGTTTTCAGTCGGTGCAGACACGTGCATCTAATTAAAGGATTCAGAAACCTGGCAGAGAAGTCTCATGGTGTTTTTCAAAGCCACCCAAAGTTTTTGTTTGGTTTAATTTTCCAGTTATGCCCAGTTAATAGGGATTAGCTTACAAACCTCATTTACCTTTTTCTATGTCAACTTTTAGTTCACGTAGTGGGGAAACTGCTAGATCCATAAATTCCATGGACTTAAATCGGGTGTTTACCCACGGAACAGGAATGGGCCTGGGCTATGGCAGCGAGGTGCCCTGTCATCGTGTCCCCCTATGGCACAGACCACCTTTGGGGAAGGTCCCCATCACCCATCCTTTCCGCTCCAACCATTCTGCCAACAGACCAAGGTGATGGGCACTTTCACGTCCCTGGCACCCACAGTCTGAACTGGGAGTGCCCATTTCACACAGACAAAGAAAACCAAGCCCAGCTTCTGCAAGAATGGCTCAAAGAGAGGTGTCTTCAAGCTCCCTTTTACATGCTGGTGAAGACTGAGCGCCACTTCCACACAGCAGACAGCTCCTGGGCACACCAGGAGAGATGCACAGCAATGGTAGCCTGTCATTTTCAAGTTCATAAGGACTTCTGCATGCAGTTTTTCACAATTTCATCCCTCCAGGCCCCCCTCCCTAGAAGCACGCAACTTAGCTTGAGCTGCACTCCCATTTTCATTTGCACTTTTCCTTGCAAAATAAGGTAAAAATGCATCAGTTGTGGGCAGCTTACTCTGACCCGCTGCAAAGTCAGCCTGAGAAGTCACACTTGTGCTCGGATGAGGGCTGCAGTGTGACAGCCTGGCTGTGCTGGATAACCAGCCCTGGAAGTGAGCTAAGTGCAGGTTAACCAGCCTGTGTCTGGGCTGCTGCTGCTGGGGAATAAAACAATCTTTAAGCCCACATAAAATGGTGAAACATATTCATCCCTAATTTGAGCCACCCCAGCGTTCAGCTGTGCTGAGCACCGAGACGTCTATGTATAACATCTCCTAACATCCAAATTTGCCTGGACTTTCAATTATTCAGACAATAATGAAAACATGTTGGTGAGGCAAGCGTCAGGTTACAATCACAAATTCTTACTTCAATAACAGCCATAAAACAGAGACCTAAAGCATGTTTTTTGCTTTTTTTCCAAACATTAGCAACTCATCTGATACTTAGTCCAAGGATCCAGTTTCCTGCAAGCTGATGACATGTGAGACCACAACCCTGAGGCCGATATTAAATTATACATATATACATATATAAATATACAGAAAGAAAACCTGTGAAATTACAGACACAGATGTGTTATTGGTGTCATAATTTTTTTCCATTAAACACCGTATTAGGTTTATCCCCTTTCTATACTTGAAAATCTTCACATATAAAAGATGAATAGCGACTTCTCAAGGGGATCCTTGTGGTTTAACCTTGTTACAGGAGGTCAAATGCAACATACAAACTATATTGGTACAAAGATGACTGTAAAATAGAATTAGCCTTTCGCTCTCTGTTCGGATGGAAAGGAAGCAAACCTGCACATTTTAGAGTCGCTGCTGCTTCAGAGCCCCAAAAAGCGCTCATGCACACGGGGCTCAGGGCAGCTTGAGGAGCACATTTTGCAGAGAAAGAGCAATCGACACGAGGCCCAGATCCTGAAGAGGTGTCAGCAGGAGAACTCTGGAGCCAGTGCTTCGGTGGGGCCCATTGCCCAGTACCCAAACTTGCTCTTTTCAAGCTCTCTTCAACAACAACCACACAACCCAAACAGAAGTGAGACAGCATGCAGAACTGCTAACACCGATCTGTGGGAGACGAGAAGGGCACCAACTCCTGGCACACCACCTAAGCACTTTCATGACACCCTTATGAGCCCAGAATGGCACATCCAAGGGCTCCCTCCCTCCCACAGCCTTCAGAGCTCCCACCTCTCAACAACAGCATGTGTGAAGGGCACGAAGCACTGCAAAGGCACAGAGGAGGCCTTCCCACACAACCTATCCCACACAGAAGAAAACTTCTTGCACCCCAATCACCTCCTTCTGCAGAGACATACAACTGCAAGACCCCAGGAGGCCCTTTAGTCCCTTTGCCTGAGCGTAGCAACAAAACCCCCAGAAGCTGAAATTCCCCCACCGAGGAGAGCACACCACTGGCAGTGGAGGCAGCAGCTGCTTGATGAGAGCCACATGGAAACCCTGGTGGCTTTGTCAGCTCCAGAACCTCACTTGGGCTGCCCTCAGCTGATGGGCTTTCCCATTTCCTGCTATGTTAAACTGCAGTCTGCAGCACGGAACAGTAAGGCTCGTGTTGAAATTACTAATTTCTATCTTGTCTCCATTAAAGCAACACTGGCAATACTGTAAGCCATGAGGAAGCACGGTTACATAATTCAGGATACTACTGACTCTCCAAAACCCATTCTTATCCAAGTCCTCCATCTTCTCACAAGCTGCTGAGCATGGAAGGCAACACCCAGCACAACCAGTACCTCCAGGTTCCTGTGATAGAGATGTCCAGTGGCATCCAAAGAGGAATGCCAACCATCATTTCCTGATACTGCCCCTGGTAGCATATCCATTGAGATTCCATAAGGAAAAACTTCCTTCTCCTCCAGATGCTTAGCAGGCAAGACATCTGCAGGCCTTATGAATTTCACATCTGAACAGAAACACAAAGCATAAGAACCTCCAAAGGAAGACACCAGCAGCAGCACAATAAAGATCTTCATTATTTTTCCTTGACATTTTCATGACAGAATTCATGTAGAACATCATAAAAACATAAGGCATGTTTACTGGATGTTTTATAGTTCAATAAAACATAAATAAACAGCTTTTTAGATCAAAGCTACATAAATAAGGAAGCACTGTGGCTTCTGAGACCAAACCAATATATCACATAATATGAAGCTGAAAGAAATGCTCCTGGCACTGCTGTCGTACGCTGGAGGAATCCCACCTAAAAGGCATCACGCCTAACTCACATCTGACTTCTTGTTTTCCTTGTGCTTTGGCAAATAAGAACAGCTGAGGTGCGGGGTTGGTTTTTTTTCACAGTATAACCATCTGCTTGTTAAGACTTTGGTGATGAGATTTTTAGGTTCTATAAATGAACCAATAAACGAAGGAGAGAACGGTAGCATTTCCAGGGAGTTCAGGTCTGTGTGTGCTGCACACTGCCAGCAGCGCTCAGTGGCAACCCCAACGCTCCAGCTCTCTTTAGATGTACGAGTTCTCCCTCAGCTTTCACCCTGCTGGTGGGTATGTTTTCCTCCTCGAGCTTTTCCTTTTAGTGGATGCAAACCTGAACCTACAGGCAGAAGAATGACTGGACTCACTGATTCCTCACCTAGGTCTTGTGACGTACATGTGCATATTTGCAGGGCCGTGATGTGTGCGTGTGATGCCACCAGCCTTCCAAAATATGCACGCAAACCAACGTCCAGCTCAGTTGCCACAACCCACAGCCTCGTGCAGTTTGGTTCCCATCCTGATAAACTTCTTCTGTGTCTGCTCAAAAGAACAGCACACAATGTCAGACATGTGGACTTTTTATTAGGGCCATACTTCAGCTCGCGCCAGAGTAAACCCAGTGCATACTTGCACACATATTCCAGGATCTTGTGTGGTTTGCTTTTTCACTCCTGCCAGAAACCGTGCGGATTGTGAGTTTGAGGCATTATTGACGATCATACCTCCGTCTGTTTCCTGGTCTGCATTTTATGTTGTGTTCTTTGCATGGCTATAGGCTTTTCCAGTTATTTTGGTCCCATGTGTCCTAATATGGGGCAGTGGGAACTGAAAATACCCCGCAGTGTTCATCTTGGTATGCAGTTATTGATCCGATGCCAGGGTGCTGCTGGCCACTCCTAAAAATAGTCGTACATCCATCACGGCCAGGGAACCTGCTAGAGGGAACAAGATCAGAGCTCAGCCTTCTGCAGAGCCATGCGTGCACACACAAAGCCGATGTGCAGGGATGCTGGAGTGGCTCGTGTTGGAAACATCGCTCCTCGCTAAGGGCTCTCGCCTGGGCTTGCAATTTCCCAGAGATTCCAACCTCCGTGGCCGCGCCGTAAACCCGCTGTGGTCCAGGATCTGCTCCAGCCTCCCGGGTTCCCAGGTCACGCTCACTCAAGTGTACAAATGGAAAGAGCATTTTCCTGCCTGCCTTTGTGGTGACTGTGCCCGGCACCTGAAGGCCAGGCTGCGCTTTTTCTGCCTCACACATCATCACCCTCCGCCTGAATTAACTGGCAAGCCTGGTGATGATGCGTGAGGCCAAACAGAATCCAGCCTGAGCTGCCAGGGATGCCTTGGCTGTGCAGCGCTGACAAGGCTGGAAAAAAACGACAGGCGGATCTTAGAAAGTTGGAACTGCATCCGTCTGCTGAGCCTGAGCCACAGGAGCACACTGCAGCCATGCACAGAGCTGCTGCCCTGGGGTGAGGGCTGGGCTTTGCCCTCGGTGCCAGAGACAGAAGGCTTCCTACCTGCCCCCAGCCATTCTCACTGCAAGGTCAGGGCGAGGAGAGAGCAATGCAGCAGGCACCATCCTGCTTTTAGTGGACATTTGCTTGCCCTCAGCCCTGCTCTGCCGACCCACAGGAGGTCCGCACTCATCCCAGCCCAGGGATGAGGATGCTCACACAGCTCCTGTGGGCAGCCCAGGTTGTCCCCATGCACATGCTGGGATGGGTAACTTTATACCAAATGTGCTTGTCTAAAAATATCTCACTTCTGTGTTTTTTGACCATATGCCCAGGATCGTGAAAATTTTTCCGTAGGAAAAAAAAAAAGCACAAAAAAACCCTTAAACCCATAACATCTTGGAATGATTTGACCACTTTCTTCTTAGGACATTCTCTCCTTTTTATAACATGATGGGGTTTCTCCTGAATTTAAAACATCAATTTGGCCTAACATGAGGGGAGCGTTCATTCTTCCAAACCATAAAGATCTGAGACTATAAACTGTTGTTTCTTAAATGCTTCACAGCAAAAGGCAGTCAAAGCATAACATTAACACAAAGTTTCTCTGTAAAACAATCTGGGAAGTGTAATCTCTCTAAGAGGTTTTTTATGCACCATGGCTAATTGTTCCTGACAGTATGATTTTACATCAGGCACTTTTTGTAAATTCAACACCATTCAGACTTCATAGCAGGTAATATTCCTTACGACTGCTAAAACCTTGACCACGTCTAAGTTACTGTTACTTGACCACGTCTGAGTTACCTCTACTGCTGTAGAGGTATTAGAATAACGTTACATTTTTTTGTTAGCTACACAACACTGAGACCAAGTTCTCCATCTTGCAGCTCGGACCGCTGCAATCTGCCCTGAGCCTGAAGCAGCTTTCAGCATGAGTTGTGCACATCGCAGAGCAACGCGTACTGCAGTGGGCCAGCACCTCATGCATGGCTTCTGCTGCTGGACTCTGGTGAGCAGCACTGACCCACGGCCACCTGTGGCAGAGGGAATGGAGGAGAAGGCAGATGGTTGGACGTGCTAAAAACTCACATTTAAGAGCACTTCAAGTGGCTGACTTTGAAATGTGATGAACTTCTGGAGCCTGACTCAGGATTACTTCATGCCATGCATTCACCTGGACTAGGCTGAGGGCATCGATGTGTTTCTTGCAAGTAGTTACCACTGGGCTGTCCCACAAGCAATGGCACTTTTGCCTGATGTAGAGGTATTAGATACATTCTCCAGTTTGGGAAACTCTGTAAGCTTGAATTCCTCTTTCAAGAGGAAATTAAATTTCAGCTTCATTTGAATAGAGTGGCTTACTGTGACACTGTTGTGTCAAACAGCTGCCACTTTTTGAGTAGAAACGGTTTAATTTCTGTTGAGACTGCACTGTCCTTGGGAAAGTTTCTAGAGTACATCTCAGCCAGGAAGGAAAAAGGAAAGAAAGAAAGAAAAAAAAAAGAAAAGCCTTCATGGATATCCCATATTGATAAACAATGGAATCATTTAATTTCTAGTGAATGAAAGCATAAGGTGTTTCCAGAAGACACTCTGGTGAGAAGGCTGGGCTGTAAATGGAAAGGCTGGCTCCTGTAGAGCCCTCGAGATGAGAGCTGTGTTCATGTTCTGTGTCTTTTGTCATTTTGGAAGAAAAAATCCCTTGTGTGGTTTGCTCTTTCGCACTCACACTCAACAGCAGTGCCTACACCACCCTTCGTGACTAGATTAAGGTGCAAAAACGTGATACGTAGGGAACAGTCACTTTATGAGTACCACTCACTGGCAAAACCCTCATACTGCATCACACGAGGACGTGGTGGCCAACACGAGGAGAGTTCTTCCTCCTGCTACGAAGGTAGCTGGTTCTTATCACCTCTCTAACCATTGCCGTACTATTCCCCACAGATTTCACTTTCATCCATGCCCTAGAGGCCAGCTTACACAGAAATCAGGACTGTGGGCCAGCCTACTTTGCCAGGCTGAATTACCTGTGTATGAGCTCCGCTTCACATGCACATACAGACACATGAAAAAGCTCCTTTCGTCCAACTCACTATACCTTATAAAATATGGGTTATAAATACTTTATGGAGCCTGTTCCTCCGAGGGGCTCATTCCAAACGCAGTACGCAAAACCCAACTCTTTTATAGCATGGCAGAAAAAGGGCTCAGTCTGTGCAGAGCACCTCCTGTGAATCAGAAACAGGATTGGGTCTCCAAGTGGACCACACAGCCATGACCAGGTTGCTTCAAGGGCAGCAGAATGAATTCGTGTCTGAAGCCAACTGGCAAGTAAGCAAACACTAGTCCTTTCTGCTGGCAATTCCTCCTCACCCCAACTGTGCTCAGCCCTACCACACGGGTCAAACAGAGAGCGGCACGCCAACAGCACGGCCCTTCTACAAGAACCAGAGAGCAGTGCCATTTCCACACAGCACGCCCTGCCTTCAGCAGCCTTTGCGAGAAGCAAAGCTATCTCCTGTGTCTTGATCTTGAGATCTAACTCACCTACAGCTATGAAGTAAGCCCCAGGGTATTCTCAGGAGTAGAGGAACATCACTTAAGAGGGAGAATTGGGTCACCAGGGATACTGATGTTGACCTATTAGAGTTGTCACACCGTCCTCGTGCCTGGAAGATTTGGTGTCCGATTTGCTTCAGCCACTGAACATTACATCAAAGATACAACAAACAGGATGGAGCAGGTGCTTTTGCAGATGTAGCTGCTTCTAAAATGCCAACTGATTCTGAAATTCTTTTAAAATCTCGAGTGCTACTTAAATTCTGTATTAAAGACTAAGTACTGGGGTTATTCTGGGATAACTACGGCATTTATTTCTCTACAGAACAGATTTGGGCAAACCAGTTATAACTAGCAAAGCTCTCCAGCACACGATTTAATCCCAAGGCTTTTCATGTGACTTCAGCTTAGCTGTGACTTTGCTGAGGGACAAAGTTTCAGACTGTGAACTGTGGCAAAATGAAGGAACTCCAGCATTCCCCAGGCATAAAGCACCAACAAAAGGCAATCTCATGGCAAAGTCTCCAGGGTAGCACTATGGACAAGTCTCATAGAGTTGCACAAGTTGCTGATTTCAGGAGCTGTCCTGTGTCTGTCTCTCCATGGATCTGGACCAGTTCTCCCTCGGATTTATTTTACACTTGTTCAGTAAACCAGTTGCCTTGGTGGGCAGCTGCATTATTCATTATCCCTTTTTTCTAGGATGGAGAAGTTACTAAAAGGCTTCTTTCTTGTATAAAGCATTTTCATGTTTGAGTATTAATTTTTAAAATCCGCTGTAAATCCACAGTACTTTACAGTTGTTTGCCTCTCTTTTTTTTTTTTTAATTTATTACTAAAGCTTGTGAGAATGCATGCGTGCATTTGGATATGAACTTATACAAACAGATGTCCATATACCAGCCCTTATCTTTCCAGTTGGACACTTGCTCCCCTTCTAGCTCACATCCCAGATGGGAAAGGAGCTCACCATGCACAGCACACCTGCCTGCCCACGTTCCTTCAGCTCCATTCTTGCTCAGAAGCACAAATGTGAGTTTGCTGAGCTGGCTGTGGCCACAAGTCTCAGCAGTTGGGCACTGCTCAGCTCTCAGACAGCAGACAGGCTGCAAGCAAACGTCCCATATCTATCATCTGCTCATTCTCCTTTGTGTTCCCACCTCGGCTGGGAAACGGAGTATTTAAAAGTTTCAGCAGCTCCATGAGGTCACTGCAGCTACAGAAAGCTGTAAAAACTGCTTAGGTTGATGGTTCAAGCAGCCACAGGTCTTTTTCATTACCGAACAGATATAACTCTATGAAATTATTATAATAATAACATCATTTATTTCAACAGGGCTGAAGCAAAAAAGCTTTATGATGGTGTTTTATATGCAACATGTGCGCTATAAATATTTCCATAAAAACATGTATTAAAATATAAAGTTGGCAAAAAGAAATCAAAAGTCAGAAGAAAAAAAAAATACTGTTAAACAAGCATTAAACCATAAGCCATGGAATAGCGAATAATGAGAGCCTGCCAGTCATGGCAACAGGCCTCTCTTTCTCTGGTTTCAGCTGCTTCCAAGCACAATGGCATGGCCAAGCTAGCCATGGAGAAAGCCCTTGATAACCTCACGTGCCACGCTCCTCCAGGCTCCTCCAGGCTGCCACTCTCCTTATTAGTGTGAAAATATTCTTTACTTTCTTGAACTGCAATTGCACTTCACACAGTGCCTGTTACAATGCTGAAAGAAATACTCCACCTTTCTGGTCAGGGTTAGGCAAAAAAATCCCTGTACCTGCAGCAGCTCTCTGTGCTCTCCCTCCCTCTTAAAAAACACTTTAAGGGTCACAGCAATGAGTCCCTTCTGGCTCCAATTACAATAAAGACATGAAAAGAAGCTGTGTACCTCTGGCTAGCTACGTACAAGGACCTCTCATGTACCCAAAGCCAGGGCTGAGGACTCCCAGGGTAGCTGGAGGACTTGGCATGGTGGCTGCCAAAGCCCAGCAGGCACTGTTTGCACTAACGAGCACCCTCACAACAAAATCCTGCTTCCCCAGCCAATTCTGCTGTCATACATCTTCCCCGAGCTAACTTGTCAGGTCGGTTTGTCTACAAATATGTTCACACTTGGAAATATCTCCCTTCTGCGAACAGCAATCCATTAAACATGCATCTCTCTGCTTTCCCCATCTTGCTCTCCGCACGTAAAATAAGTTCTTTTGTCCTCAATAAATGCCTATTCCACATTTTTGCATGTTTTAAGAATTCACGCATACGAAAGAAGCTGTAAAAACATCGCATGGCTTATTTATTATTTAGTGTACACACTTTTTCCTGCAGAATACCAAAATAAAAAACATTTTAGTCAATTTTTTTTTCTCATTTCCTTTGTATTTCATTTCCATTAGCCTGCTTGTTAAAGTTTAAAAACTGCTTTGTTTCCTGACATTGGGATTTATGTGTCTTTCTGTCAGGGAATCTGTCGTACCTGCTGACATGATGGCAGAGGTGGGGGAGATGCTGTGCCCAGCAGCTGTCCCACTCCAGCAGTCACAATGTCCAGGCCCTGCAGGGGCTCGCTCTGTGCTCTGAGTCCAGATATCAAACCCACAGGATTAAGAGAAAGGCATCCCGTGCAGACCAAAAAATCTCTGGGGTGAATAGAACCACACGTCAATCTTTGTACAGCAGTCACCAGATTCATTTAAAGGCCGGCTCAGAAAGATGGCTCAGGATGATCTCTTAAAAGCACAACCCAAAGAGCACCACGTGCCATGCAGTAATTTCTCCATCAAGCCCACAACCACTGTGGTCTGTGGCATTTCTTCTGGAAGGACATCAGTCCTGGCAGTGAGACAGAGCCCACCACGGCCTCCAGGAGCTGAATCCAACCTTCACCCTTAGATACAAGCACACTAATTTCTGTTGCTTTTACACAGCTGTAAGAGCCCTCCATTATCTCCTTCACTCCAGGAATCACTTGTACAGAAGAGCCCTGTATGGCTGGAGCTGGCATAGCAGTCCCTAACTCAAGCACTCACCCCACAGCAAGAACCTACTAACTAACCTGCCATGCCTCTCAAGCAAGTCAGGCAGTGCCACCGACACACAGGAGGAAGGGTTTATCCCTGTGCCTGTGCAGAGCAAGCAGTGCAAGCCACCTTGTGTCCCCAGCACCAGCACACCTCAGCCTGCTTGGGGACCCCGTGGGGGGTGAGGCTGAGCCCTGCCCCAAAGCACGCTCCCAGCTCACCCTGCTGCTGGCCCTACACACGCTCCCAGCTCACCCTGCTGCTGGCCCTACACATGCTCCCAGCTCACCCTGCTGCTGGCTGGGCCAGCTGCGATGCTCGTTTCGGCAGCTTGGGCATCTTTCCATTAGGAACTGGATTGAGACCAAGAACTCTTTTCATATAGGTCATTCAGCAGACATAACTACCAACCTGGTCTGGATTCAAATGACTGGCCCGGTGTGAAAAGACCTGGATCTTGTAACTGGTGCCATTAAAAAGTGACTGTTGGTGTTTTGGTTTTTTCTTTTTTAATAGCTCGTTGCTCCTGGAATCAAATGGTTGTGTGCATGTTCCAAAGGACAGGCTTTAGCACTCCAGTGATACACGGCGAAAGGCACTTAGGAGAAAAGATAGGCAGTACAGCTAGTTTCTAGCATATTTATACACTATTTTATAACACAGCAGTCCCACAGCACATTGTAAAGCACCTGGTACCTTGTAGGTGCTATGCAAACACTACATTACTATGGATTGCAACGTGTAATCTTGTCCTGGCAGGGAGCTGTGCTGGGTGACTTCAAGCACACTTTATGTTACGTTCCTCAGCTCTTTGCACCAATCCACAGAATTTCTATGTCCTTCCTATGCCAGATTCTGAGGTGCACACACATCTGTGCACGCAGAGTACACAACTGTAAATATTAAAACCTGGCCTGCTTTCCTACATAGAAGCTAATTATTTTTCCTCGCCCTCCTGACAGAAAGGAGTACGATCATGTCATGCAATTCACTTGTGCTGACACAAAACCAACCTGAGACAATTAATCCAAGTTTCCAGTCCTCATGGTGACTAAACTGGGACTTCCCTGACTTCACCAACTTCCTAAATGCGTTCAGCTGTGCCCAAAATGAAAGAGAATTTTCCTCATCCCATTTTCAGAGAACCACAGGCATTTTCAGGTAGATATTCCCACTTTTGACTTTCTAATTTGCTTTGAGCTATTATGAGAGGAATTATCAGGAGTCTCCACACTAACACACTGTTTCCAAACCACGGTAGAACGCTTTCTGTTGTTAAATGTTAGTGGTAGTCATGTCGCCAATTAACTAGGGGCCGTATAATTACATATTTAACTAATGCATAGGGCTGTTTAGAAGGTGGGTTGTTGGGAGCTCTGGGTTCTGCTGCTGCCAATGAACTCCTGTGTGTTCCTCAAGGACTCCAAAACCCGCCGTGCTGCTCCAGGCTCTCATCCACAGGTGGAAAAATCATCTTTTTTTCAAGACAGCCTTGTAACTAAAGTATTCCACTGAAGCTATGGAGATCAAAGCGAGCGTAAGCACTGCAGCCTGAATCTAGCATGGCTGAAGCTCCTCTTTGGACCTCGGTTTATTAGCAAAGAAGCCTGCTGCCTGCTGTTAGCAATGTAAACTCTGGGATTGTTTCTAATTATGGGCCGAGACAGTAAGCTTAATAATAACGAGGTGCTTCCTTGATCTCAATGCAAAAATGCTAAAATATTGCTCTGAGTGCATGTACGTGCACGTGTGTGTGCCCATGGTTTCGAGCATGAAATGCTAACCAGAGAAGGAAGGACAAGGTAATGCTGGAAGACAGAAAGAACAGAAAAACACAAAGGGCAGGATTCTGGAACATTTCAGTATCCTGTTGACTCATAAGATTGGAGCAGACAGGTACAGCCCAAAGACAGCGTGAGCTAAATGTGGGCCAAGCTCTAACACACAGCAGGAATGTCTAATTTTAGTCTGTCCAGTTTTGGCAATGTCACCTTTAATTGCATGGCTCATTTGAATTGTAAAACACCTTTAAAAGCTAACTAGTAAAAGGAAATAGGCCGTATTTTCTAGAGCAACAGTCATATTCAATTTTAACTGTGATGAAATTGGTTTTAAGCAGTTAACGCACATCAGGACTTGAGTTATCAGACAGAAAGCATGGCCTGCAGACACATGTGCAGATGTTTCAGCCCTTTAATTGAGCCTGCATTCAGAGCCCTTCGGGGCAGCAGACTTCATGGTGTGACCCACACCTTACTGTACAGACTGCTCCCAGCCAACATGGCACAGATTTGTGCACTGAGCTGCATT
>JAOWBP010004584.1:2994382-3014700 GCA_028571105.1 Tragopan temminckii
TGTGTTGCCAAAAGCCTGGATACTCATTAAAATCTATGTAGTGATTAGAACATTGTGCCAGTTTAAGATTTGGGAAGGAAAAAGGAAAAAAACAACAAAAAACAGCTTTAGCGGAAAAGATTTTCTGAAACCTCAGGTTGTAGCTAATAGCCTTTTTTCCACCAGCTCCAGTGAGGCAGGATTGCACCCCGCATTGAATGCACTGAGCAATTTCCCAAACCTGTGATTTTGTGAATGAAGCCCAAGTAGGCACCCGGTGACATCTCTGAACATGCATGAGCAGACATTCACAGCAAACTGCTCATGGTCAGCAGAGGGAGGAAAAATGCTGGGAAGTGCATTTGAATAACACTCACATTTGTGAAATAATTAGCTGCCATCCTGGAAGCACGGACACGAGGACTGGGCTCCTTCCTTATGACTTCCAGTCCTGATTAGGCAGCCCCCGGCTCAGAGCTGGTTCCCTGCAAGCTCCCTCTGTTTCTGCACAAGAAGAGCTCTGGTCAGAGAGCTGCAATTGCAGGAAAAGTGCTGCACAGCTTTTGCAAGAGCCAAACCCTGCTGAGCCAGTGATGGAGGTGAATATTTAAGGACTTTGCCACTAGAATAACCTGTGCTGCCACCTGAAACACACTTGACAAAGAGTGCTTTTCTGTTGCTCCTGATTGTGCAGCACACATAAACTATCAAGCCTTCCTGTAGAAATAGCTCTCTGCTCCCCTCTAGAGAGATTTGTGTGGTATTCACTGCCGTAAAACTATTTTTCTGCTTTTGTTAGCCTGTAGTCCGTGGGCTCATTAACTTGTGCTTTGGGCCTGCCTACAACAATTAAACCCCCTGCACCTGAGTGAGGGGGCTGTGAGCCCAGCACAGAGCTCCTCCATTGCAATGGGGTCCGTGCAGCTCAGCGTGCCACAGGATGGACCATTTCAACAATGCTGTCCAAGTAAAGAGAGAAAGAAGTGAGCTTCCCACATCAGCCCTGCCACAATTTCAGCAGCTGGTGCTCACACATGTACGAGGAAGGCAGGAGGATCACAGCCACGGTTCATCCACACGGACAGCTCTCCAGGACCACTTGGAAGACAGGACTTTGTGCCGCTGAAACTGGTGGGTGATGTTTTCCTTTGGGGCTCACACCTCTCTGAAATCAAGGCCAGACATGGCTATTTGTGTTAAAAAAGGAAAACCATCCTGCAGTGGCATTTGGAAAAGCATTTTGGGGCCTGCTTTGCTTACATACATGGTAGGTTGTCCTGGAGCGTGTTTCTGACAGGCTGCGTCAGTGCTGGAACGGGCGGGGGGCTCAGCAAACTCAAAGCTGCTTTTCTCTCCCCTTTTATTCCAGAAGAGGGACCCAAGAGGGGCCGTGCCCACCTGGCTGCTGTCTGCCCTCGTCTGAGCTCAGTCCATAAACACAACATGCAACCAAAAGTGCCACCTCAGGCTGTGTGTGCTCCTGGCTCCGCAATGCTTATGGAGCTGCCTAATTTCAGTCTTCAGAACTCTCAAACGATCCCAGTACACCTACTTACACATTAAGGTTACGTCTGTATTTATACCTTACAAAATAATGCACATTTTAAACGCATATCTTATCAGAAATAATTGTTCAAATAACTTCAGTAATCGATTCCTGGGCTGGGGCTTCCATCAGTGTTTCTATTTTGTTTGGTTTTGAGGGATCTTTCATACCTAAAACCCAAAGTCTTCTCCCCAGACGCACAAGTCACATTTTTACTTCCTGTCATATATCAATTCCCTTCTGAGGCACACAGAACTGAATGCAAAATCTTAGGTGGACTAAATTCTATTTTTTCCCCTTAAGCCTAATGAGTCATTAAAAAAGGCAGTGGGAAATAGCTAGGCAATTACAATACAGAATATGGAGGGAAAAAAAATAAAGTAATGCATCCTTGGACTGTAATTTAGAGAATTTATTAGTCATAAAACCCTGATGAGTTATTCTTATGACAAACCCTGTAATAAGAAGAAAAAAATGATAAAAATAATGAACACATTTGTATGACAGCAACTGTAACAAGTATGGGAAATGACAGCACCCTCCTTTGGAAGGATTTATCTCCATAATTACAATCATATGGATATCTTTTAATGTCGTTGTTTGGGTAATTTATTGTTAATTTTGTCTTGGAACTTTTCTTACTGAAACTACTTGCATTTTATCTTTCAAAAATAAACACAGCTCGTGTCTTCTCCGAAGGGAACTGCTGGGACTTGTGCAAAAAGTTCCATCCCAAAAGCAGAGCGCAATGAAATGAGCCTGCTGCTCAGCTCTGCAGCCATCCCTGCCCGTGCATGAGGGTTGCAGAGGTCTACAAATATGATTTATGTCTTTGGGTGGGACTCAGCAAAATTAAGCAGCTTCATGCACGCGGGAAGGGCACTGCAAGGGTGTCTAAACAAAAGCAGGCAGATGGCTGGCCTGAGTCGCTATGAAAATAAATAACTGGGGTTCATCCAGCAAGTGAAAACTCTCCTGTTCAATTACAGTCCCATAGGGAGCAGCAAGGGCTGCGGGATCAGACCTGTAAGTGCAGAAGACAGATTCACACATCAGCGGCAAAGCCAGGCCTTCAGCACACAGCGTGCCACCTCGGGCCTCGGTCAGAGGCTGCAAAACCGACACCGCAGGCTCCGAAACGCAGCCCACAGACTCCAGGCTTCCTTTCAGTCCTGCGTGCCGGTGCCCATCCAGGCTTGGGTGTTGTGTTACGGGTCTGCAGGACTGAAGAGGGACCCCGGGTGGGTGGGGAGCAGCGCCAGCCCTTGGGAGGACTCACAGCCCTTTGTGCAGGATCTGGGGCGACTCTGTCTGAAGTGCCGCCGGAAGCAGGAAAAGAAAGATTTGAATTAGAGCCTGCAGATTGCGTTTCAGAATTAGAAACCAGATCCTCCTGAAATCCCACCTGCAAACAAACTCTGAGCACCGCCAGTTCTGGGACCAAGATTTAATGGACACTTCTACCCAAACTAACGCCCCGTCTGCACTTCCTCCCCAGTACGTTTCGTTATGCATCTCCCCGGGAGACAGACTTGGTGTCTGATCCGTGTTTCAGCAGCCAACGGTCCACCAGCAAACAAAAAATAACAAGCAGTAAAGAGAGGGACCTGCAGCAGCACACAGTCAATAATACATGCTGCCGCTTCGCGCAGCTAAGTGACAGTGCCTCTCCATTGCACGTGTCAAGGCTCATTTAATTTCCCAAGCAGGCAGTGTCCTGACAGGCGGGTGAGTAACACCTATGTGCTACTCGATGTATTTAATGGGTCTCTATGAGCTGGTGGGAGCTGGGGTCCTCCCAGAACCATATGATCTCTGCCAGAAATAAACATCAGTTGGAATGGAAGGGCTCTGATAGGCACAATCTGTTAGCAGCAAATTGAACTGTCACCCTTGTATGTCATGTTCATTTGGCTGATTAAGGAGATATTAATCTACTGTCATTATTACAGTATCTGTCATCCTGGGGAAAAAAAAGAACAACCACAAGGATATGCAGGCAGCCTCACTGGATGTACATACGGAGAGAGGGGAGAGCAGAGGTGTGCAGAATACAAATGAAACTCTGATCAGCTACAAATACTCAACCAACCAAACTGACTCCTGGTGCATGTACAGAGCCAACAGCAGGGCCTGCCCCAGGTAGTGCACGATTTTGGCTGGTTACCCCTCAAAGGCAGTGAGGGAAATCCATACAGTAGAGTTTTGCCTTCTCAGGCAAATTTTTTTAGCCATCTGTGAAATGCATGCAATAAGGTGTAGTGAGACGGAGTTCCTGAAACCACACTGCACTGTTTCAGGAGGCATCCTGCTCCCAATATTGCCCCTTCCATCCTTTTATCTGAAGAGACCAACAGTGACTTCTCAGCGATTCACAAACCAAGACTGCCACGAGCACCCAATACCAACACTGCAGTAGCACTGAAGCCCATGTCCACACTGCCAGCTGAAGAGAGAAGCACAAGAGCTAGACTATTGCTTCGGAAGTAAAGGTTGGACTCCAAAACATGTGAAGATGCAGTATCTGCTATGCAATAACAGTGCACTGAGCGTGGTCTGCAGGATTAAGCATGAGATTCCTCCAGTTTAGGGAACTTAGAATTACAACTGTTGACTTAGCACAGCACAGAGCTAATAGCAGTAAACACTGACTACAGATCTTCCGTTAAAAAAAAAAGGGAAAGAAGCTAATTGAGGCCTGGCACCTGTAGGTATGATTCCCACTGTCCTCCAAATGCAAATTCTGATACAGAAATTAAAACTTTGGGGCAGATTCAGACAGAGACAGTTCAGGATATCGATGTCAGAGCTGGTTAGCAGAATCCTTTAACAAGAGGCAGATGGCCACTGCTTTTCTTTAAGGGCGTAGTTGCCACTAAAACAAAATTTTAATGAATATGCACACACACAGAATGCTGTCTGCATAGGTTCTTACTCAGTTTTGTTCTGGGAACACTAAGACGACCTGAAAGGCTCAAGAATACATGACTCAGAATAAGCTGCTAATTCTACATTTTCTTGGGTGAGAAAATTTATGCTGAGCCTCCCTCCCCCCCCCCCACACTTTTCCAGCAGTCTTCATAGTTTATGTTTGAATCAATAACTATTTTAATATGGGGAGTTTAGAAAAGTTTGATTCAAATTCCTTTGACACAGTTCCATCAACATCCAGTTATAGAGCCATTCTGCATATGACTCATTAAATATTTAAAAGATTCCTATTATTGAATTAACTATTTATTGATTTATAATTTAAAAGATTTATGCTTGGCCATTAAAAAAAATTCCGAGCTGACTTTCACTTAAAGAGATGTCAGGTGCCATTTGCAGCTAGTGAATGTCTAATGTACCCTTTTCACCCCCAGAGTGAAGAAAGGACAATTACTCAAGGACCTCTGGTTCAATATTCAGACTCTTTAGATGCTGAGGTCTGTGGTTGCTTTTTGTTCCTGCGGCATTAGGTCATGCTCAGCAGCCTCTATCCATCCCACAAACCTCAGCCTCCGTGGAAATGCACAGCTTGTAGTTTCTCTCCCGTTACATTTATCGATTTACATCCTGGATGAATTTTGCTACCTTGAAGAGGCTTGCTGATTGTATTCTGGTTGCAGTGATGCTCTCGCTGAGGTCATGAACACACATGGGCACACGTATGCACATACATGCACAGCTGATCCTTCTTGTCCAGCACTGCTCTTAAAGGAACTAATGCAACAAAGCATTCCAGGCTGGGAGCCATGCCTCTGGAAATTAATGGGCCTTTCTAAAATTAAGGATGGAATTAAGAGCTCTGCTGAATCAGAACCACAGAAATTAAAATTTCCTCTGAGCGCGGTAACATTAACTCTCAGCTATAAATCCAAGAGTTATCGGGCTATCACTTTGCTCTTTCTATAAAGAGTTGGAGTAAAAAATATTTATATATTGCCTTTATTTAGCACCTTTAATCTGAGGCTCACAAACCGCTTTACCAGCATTAATTATTTAAATCTGGAAGAGCCCCTAAGGGGTGCCTATTATTATAATACTCCTTTTACAAATGAGTAAACTGATGCACAGGAAGGTTAAGTGACTCTCTGAAGGCCACACAAAGAGTCCACCCAGAGCCAGCTATAGGCTTTCAAAGAGCAGAGAAAAGGGACAAAGCAGAATAAATGCACCGTCTGCCCAACTGTACAAACTCAAGACATTCCCAAGTACAGACAGCAGTACTACTTGGTCTAAAGGAAAAAAAAATAAAAGAAAAACAAAACATAGCCATGACTTTTGTCTGTACACAGCTAGTAAAGGTCTGCTTCAGATAATGATCTCTGACTGTTTGTTTTACTTTTGACTTTGGGGACCTAAGTTTTAGTGATACACATTTTTCTATAACCCATACTTGGCTTTATATCAAAACCACGCAGAGTACTTAGCATGGGTCTATCAGACAAATAGTGGAGCAATGCACCATCCTGTAGAAATGTTGCTTCAGTTTCTCCAATCCCTGAATTATGAATAAAGATTTCTATGAATTGAGAAGACTGCTCGCTCCAAATGGTAACTATTTCAAGTCAATCTGCCATAAAACTTTCCTTATGGTGTTGCTGGAGGATAGGGATCAACCCTAGGAAAACAATTTTTTGAATATCAGAGATGAGTTTTGTCTCCTGTTCTCTTTCATGGGCGATGGCTCTGCAGCAGTGCTGTCTGCTGGGCACCTCTTTGCCAAGCAGTGGCTTGGAGCTGTTCACAGAGCAGCTGTACGGCTCTTTCTTCTGACTCAATCAGAAAATGACAGAGCATTCATTTACGCACTGACATCACCATTGGAGAAGAGGTTTGCTCTGGAGCTGCCATGGCCCACTCAGAGCTAAGAGGGCTGTGTGGCACAGGGCCTGGCAGGGCTTCCAGCACAGAAGCCCTCGCCTGATGCCCAGCATGATCTTGAAAACTACGTGCAGGCAGCTGTGGTTTGAGCGCAGGGAGGGATGAAGATTCGCCCCTCCAGGGACAGCGCTGACAGACAGGCTCCTTATCAGCTGTGTCACTTGTAATGGACTGGAAATTGAAAAGCCCACAACAAGAAATAAAAATGAGCATCCGCCTCTCTCAGCAGAGCAGGACCTCTCAGACAAAGATAAACCATCTGCCAGCCCCCATTAGGAGCTGTGCGCTCACACCTTGTTGTCTGTCTGAGGCAGGAGGACAGACAGCCCGTTCCATTGAGAACATCCCCAGGTCTTGGCCGTTCCATCAGGAAATCAGCTCCTTCCCTCTGCTTTTCAGATGAAGGCTCCTGAGCTGCAGGCAGGTATCAGTGATGCACAGGAAATTCAGTGCTATCCATACCTCTCCAGGAACCCCACCTCCAAAGCCAAGTGCTTCCTCGTGCTCATAGGCTGTGCTTGACCTGGAAGGACCCATTAGCTGCTGCCAGGGTAAAAGTAAGGTACCTTTGGCAACATACACCACTGCTGAAAACTTGCATCTGAACACAGAAGAGCCCAAAAGATTTATTCTGTAATCCATTGGCAGGCCAAAAAGCTTTGCCTGCATTTGAAGGTTTTTTAGTATTACTCTTAGCCAACACAGCAGCGAATATGATGTGTCATGTTTCGTACGGTACAATATATAATGCTGACTTTTACATATGCAACTGCACAGAATAGTCAGGAACATACGCACAAAGTAGCAGCTATTTGATATTTAAGTACCTGAGAATTACAACATTGCTATGTAAATACATGCACGCTCAGAGACGGGCAGGCTGGAAAGGATACATACATGAATAGACTAATTCAAACTGATTGGAGGCAAAATGAATTATTCACTTCAGGTTTTTTATCTGCATTATTCACAGGATGCATTGGAACACAATTATCCACTTGGTCAGTAGACCTCTATCCAAAATTTACCATGCTGGACTTAAAGAAGACAGAGAAAAGGTTATTTCACAAATTGAGGTTCAACCCAGCTCTGCATTTAATAGTAATCACCGCACACCAGGATTAATAGAACATCATTCAGAGACTGAGAAAGCAAGTTATGATAAAGAAGCTGTTGGAACAGGAAACATTTGATTTCCCTGGAGTCCTGTAAATCCATTTCTGATGTCCTTTCAAATTTTCTGTTATTTGCTGCAAAAATTTTAAACGCCAGTAAGAGAGCGAAGCAGCTGACGTTCCCATTTACCATGAGAAGGATTGTGTTTTGGCCTCGCGTGTGCAAACTGGTTCAATGTGCTTAGCAGATACATCAAAATGAGGGACCTCCTCGGAGTGGCTTGGATTGCGGTGGCACGCTGGATCAGCACCTCCTTGTCTTTGTTTTGCCTCCCCATTCCCACTGAGCCCCTTCTTGGTCTCCCACGGCATCTTCCCCTCCAGCATCTTATCATGCAGCACCTCCAAACCTCCCCATGCCTGTGCTGCTGGGCGCTCCCTGGAGCAGGCCTTGCAGGGTTCTTGTGCACTGCGCAGTCTTTTCAAAGTTCTAGCAACAGCAGGCCATAAATCTGTGCTAGGCATGCAGCAGTCCAGCCAAGAGGGCTCTAATACCATAGGATTTATTTTATTTTATTCTGTTTACTTTAAGTCAACTAATTTTATACTAAATTAATTCTGATGCTGTTCTGGGTATTCTGCCAACTTTTAAATGGAGCCACCCAAGCAGAGAGGGCCAGGTACCATCTCCCAGGGAGATGCCAGCTTCGTTTAGCAGCTCGTCACTGAAAGGCAGATTCCAAAGCAGGAGATAACACCATCCACCGTGGGTACACCTTTACAAACTCTCCTGACTCTCCACGGTTTGTGATCCGTAATCCAGGAGTGCTGCCCCTGCCGTCAGAGCGGTAGCACAGCTGCACACTCCCAGTGTGACTCTGGCAATGCAGACAGGGCAGGCAATGCGGGTTCAGTTTCCAGCTGTTGCAGATGCACCATCGTGCTGCAGACAGGTCGCTCTCTGTGACGTACTTCACTGCTCACCAGCACTGTGGGCATTCTTTGTCGGCCCTCTAACCTATTTAGACTGCAAGATAACACCAAGAAAACTATTTTCCACAATAAGGATCTCTTGACATGAATGCTTCCCCATGACATTAAAAATGACAGCGTTGAGAAGCTGATAACCAGCGCCTGGTTCTTGCAGGAGTCGCAGAAATTGGAGCTTACAGTGCACACACGTGGGCTCCGTTTGCTGCTGTGCTGAGGAATGAATTCTTCAGAATCTAAATTTTTCTCTTCTTCACAAGTGTGGAAGCATTATTCATTTTTAACTTCATTCTTTATTTTTCCACTAAATAAAGGAAAAAGAAAAGAAAACAAAACAAAACAGATTTAAATCCCCAGATGCTTCAACAGTTTTATTTACATGCTCTCCTCCAGTTTTGTCACTTACACTGAAATACTGTTGCTCGTGTAACAAAGTGCATTCTGCTGCTTTCCACAGAAGTATCAGCACATTAAAAGCACGAGGGATCCAGGAGTAAACTCCCTTTCCTCTCATCAGACTAATACGCTTCCCAGAAGGATGAAAAACATCTCCTCTATTTCCATGATTGGGAGAGACAACTTTAAAGCCAGCTTTCAAAGCCAGTGCTTTAGATTCAGCAAATTTGAGTAAGCAAGAAAAATGCTTTTTGTCATTTTTGCTTTACTGTCATTTGACAGAGATGCCATCAGTTCCCAGTGCTCCTTAAGAACAGCAGGAATTCTGGTGCTGGAGCCATCTGCTCGGCCGCAGATCGCAGCCAGGCTCCATCCACACTGCTCAAGTTTAAGAACGCAAAACACATTTTGAGCAGCAGGTCACATTTACCAAATCCTAGCCATGCATGACTTTACTATGTGAACAGCCGATTCTTATGTTTCTTCATCAAGGAGTTTTTCTTCCTGCTTTCTCAGCTGTACAGTGTCTCTGCTTTTTTTTTTTTTTTTTTTTTGGCTTGAGGTCTCTGCCTAATTATCTGTAACCTTCTGTTCGAAGATCGCTGTCCTGCCCTGATAAAAACCAGTAACTTTGAAAACAAACTGGGTCTTAATTTTCCTTGACAGCCCTTCTTTAAACATGTGGGCAAAGCCCCAGCTTAATTAAATGCACATTCGTATTCCAAACAAATTAAGTACAATTAAGGACTCTGAGTTATGGGTATCTATCACTCGGCGATGTTTTTGTAAAAATTACCACATTTAGATCAAACACAGAGGACCCTTTGCTTAATTGCTTCATTAGGGCCCGATGCAATAGGCTTCATAAATACAGGGTCTGATGTCTCTTTGGGAATTGCCCAAAAGACGGCTCTTAAAGTAATTGCTTCCACATTTCTCCCCGCGCAGCGTTCATACGCTCACAGATCAACATGGGATGGCTCTCAGACGCACCACTGGCTGTGGGCCCGTTTCCTCTCCCAGCCCACAGCTCTGCCCAGCTCCAGGGCAGCTGCCACAAGTCACAGGGCTCAGCAGGGCTGCCTGCAGCACACGGGGAGCACGGTGCCTGTCCAGCAATTCCACACAGAGCCCGCAGACTGAGGCGCACACGGTGCACTGGGAGTTGTTCTTCCAAAAGTTGCTCTGAAACAGCAACGAACCCCCAGAATGCATCACATAGATGTGTCTTCATATCTCTCCCTGGTTTTACTCTTTTAATAAACGCAGATATTATGACTTTTTATTAAGCAAATCTATTTACAGTGATTGCATCAGCCGAATACAGACTTCCTTTGAAGAAACTAAACCTTCATTGATCACACCTATCGTCAGGAAGACACTCAGAGGGAGTCCAAACTGAGGTCTTTTTTCCTGTTGAGATGCAGAAGGAGCAGCAAAAGAAGACATTCAGTTCTTTCCCTTTCTGCATTTGTTTCCTGGCTTAGCGGACGCTCAGTTTCCCTGCAGTGTGCACCAGAAGCAGCAGAAATGATTGCAGCAGAGCCAAGAGGCAGTGAGAGCCACCTCAGCAGAGCAATGAGGAATGGTGTGTCATTCTCAAATGGAGCGTTTGCAGAATTGGTGGTGGTGGTTTTTTTTTTTTTTAATCAGATATTCCTATTTTTTAGCAAGAACAAAGTGTAACCAAAAGATTTTCCTCTCCAACCCTCTCTCCCAGTTCCTTCTTATCTGTTTTTTCATTTGCTTTTGAATGAAGGCAGAGAACAGAAACATGGAAAGAAAGTAAAAGGAAAAAAAAGAAACAGGTCTCCCACAAAACAAATGCTTCCAAGTTTTGGGCGCATGCTAAAAACAAGCAAAACACATTCTTTCTGTGCTGAAACTTTCTACTTTCTAGAAAAGTGCGATTTTTTCATTGAGATAATCATTTAAAACCATAGAGAACAGACTTTTCCATGGCCCATTCTCTCTGACTCTATCAGCTGCTGCCCTTCGGGGCTGGAAATGCCTCCTCTCCCCACGCAGGGCAGGGATACCCTTTCCCCCGGGGCTCACAGTGCTCCAGTGCCTTCCCAGCAGTTCCTTGAGCAACCTGAGCCTTGAGAAACCTCAGCTTTGCAGATCTGCAGATTTTTTCCTGCAGATACCATCAGGATAAAGAACACAGCAGTCACAAAGAACGCGCTAACATCTCTTCTGTGAAACAGAAGTCAGCCCGATTTCCACAAGCCGTAAAAGTCCATCAACCTCCAGTGGCCAAGGAAACACAGCTACTTATTTTCTGACTGCTTTATTCTCCAGACCAATTTTCCTCAATGCTGAAGAAAAAAAATGAGCGGCAGATTGTCCAGTTTATGACTAGATGGCTGGCAACAGAAATCCTATTTCCAAACTGACCCCTGCTTTCCAGCATGGCATTCATTAATTCCACAGTCTCACATTTCTAGGAAGATGTCAGTCATGTATGTGATTTTTCTATCAGCTATTAATGCCAGATCACAAGGTGAGAAAGCAGGGGTTTTAATCTCAAGACCCTCAGGAGATGGAGCTGAATACATTTGGTGTGAGCCATGTGTCTGGAAATGTCAAGGACAAATATTTTTAAAGTAAGGAGTGTTCATATCCATGTGTAATCTTAAGTACTACAGAAGTGATCCAAAACATAGCCCTTTCCTCCTTGTTATGATTGTTCAGCTGTAGCCAGCATATAACTGCAGCTTCCCAGGAATTAGCTAGGCATCTCTGCACTTAGGAACTTGCATATTTACACTGAGCAACATTTTAAGGCCGTCCTAAAGGCTTTGTCCGTGACAGGATGTTTAGTTTTCTATTTGCAGAAAGGAAAAGTTTTATTGTAAAAGTTCCCTGTCTGTCTCCAAGAACTGTCTGTTCCTCCATTCTGAATGCATGAGCAGTTCCTCACCCCAGCATTTTGTGTTGTTCCTCATCAGGCTCTATTCCTGTGGTCTGCAAAAAGGCACCAAATTTATGACAAGCAGACCGGAGAAACAACGGGCACTTCCAGCAGCAGAAACCTGCCTTGCCAGCCCGCAGCATCAGCAGGACAACTATTTCATGCACCAAGGGATGATACCTGACTAACAAAGTACAGTCAGTGGTCCTCATTTGCCCTTCGCGTGCCGTCGCTCATTTTCTTTCTGTGAGCCTACTGACAATTATTCAAGTTCAAGACTATAGGGTGTACAAATTGTCAGTCTTCCCACCGATGTGTACCAGGTGTGCTCATTTCTGTGTTACCACTTAGAAAGGTGAAAAAGAAAAATTTCTGAAGAAACAGTGATGGTGTGAAACCCTTTTGAATTCTTTTCCTAGATAGCTTGCTCTACTGCCTGAAATACAGATCCGAGCCTGCTTTTAGCTGCTAACTGCCATATAACATATTATCCTACTTACTGCATACAGTTCCAAACATCTTGTATCTGGAAGCAACAAGGGAGAAGGCTCCTTTATCAAGTCAATCTCAAATCTCATTATGCTCCCCTACAACAGTTTCCGTAAACATTCAGCAATTTTCAGTGTCTGAGTTGCGCAGCTGAAGAGGTGCATAAACAGGCTCCACTGAAATGTGAAGATGACTGATAATGTACTAACATTGAGACCCCTTGCTGTGATTATTACCCCCTGAGTGCTCCTTACAGAATGTGCCTCTTATCTCACACTGACAACGCTAATAGAATATGCATAGCCCTATTAGCATACAAGATAATAGCACCCTGGAGGGGACAGAGCCATAAAACTTTAAGTAGAAATCAAAACAGAAGGAGGAAGAAAAAGGGAACATTGTCACAAGGAAAAAAAAAAAGAAAAGAGCCCGAGGGCAAATTTTGCAGCAGAAAACACACGTAGTCATAATTCTTGTTCTAGTCACCATGCGAATGGTAATAGTCCTTAGTCCCATGAATACTATCAGTGCCACGTTTGCTGTGAAACATTAATTGAGATAATGTGCCCCTTTCGGATGCAGCAGGGAGTCGTATGTCAAATTGTACCACAACAAAATTATGGCAACATCTGCAAGGAATACACAACAGCAATTGGGGCACCCTGCACTGGGGAAGCCCGAGTGGGCCTTTGCCTTTGGGGATGGCATCTGCAGGAGCTGCAAGGAGAGCCGGGCAGCTGCTCCCGCAGGCGGCACACACATACCTGCAGCAGAAAGGTCTGCAGGTTGGCCGTGTTATCTCTTGACCCTCCCTCAGTCACTGGATAAAGGCTCACACAGCTCTTTGAACGCCGAGGCCTTTCTTTAGTCACGTCTGCCCGGTGCATTCACATTTGTTCCATGTAACCGTCCATTGTGGCAGACCTTTCACTGCTCACCCATGGCTGGCAGACAGCCACGCATTCATATGCTTTCCATCTTACAGCAATAGCCAAAGTAAATCTTTCAGTGCTTGGCACAAGAGTGTGAATTCAATAAAAAAGGCTTCAAACAAGTTTGAGATGGCTTGTCTCTAAACAAACGAGGAACAGTGAGCTTTTCTAATGCTCATTGTGGTTCAGTTCCTGCCTGCAGCTAAATGCAGATAACCCCCAGCAGCACTGACAGCCCCGTCTGGTACACCAGTCACCTGTCAAGTGGGCACACCAGTGCCCACACATCCAGCTCACGGGGCTGGAGAGAAGTGACCTGCTCCTTACCAGGAGCTTCAACGGGGACAATCAAAGGTCCTTGTTGGCTTCTTTGTGAGATGTGAAACGTTGCAATATTAGCACTGAATGCGCAGAGCCCGGGGTAATCGCTCTGTGCTTTTTCCCTTACAGAAAGATGGTGTCAGGAGGTAACAAGCACTGGATCCCTGTGGTGCATTTTGAAGCATCGTGCAAAGTTTTCTGGGATTCTTCATAGCATTCACTGTGGTTTCTATAGAGCTAAACTCTTTGTGAAGTGGCTTTGTGTTGCAAAGTTTTTGCAGCTTGTGGGAGTCTGCTGCACTTCATTTTGGTTGATGTTATTTTATGCTGCTGGTTTCAGCAATTAGAACACAGTTGGAAAAGACTCCAGTAAAGAAAATCCAGCCATTTTAGAAAAGGAAAGTGGAGAGGAGGTTATAGGAAAGACTCCTGAATGCACCTCTATAGTGTCTGTGTTTAAGCAAGCATGCATCCTCTCCATCCATGTTATCACAGGGAAAACAGGTCATCTCAGAAACACATGTGCTACTCTGGGACACTGAGTGGTGGTTCCTATCACTCAACCACAGCTGAGAAGTGCTTGCAGATGTGGGAGTAATATTTTGTCCATTAGGTGATTAGCAATTGCCTGCTTTAAATTGTTCTTTGTATTAAAAGAAAAGAAAAAAAAGAAAAAAAGAAGAATCTAAAGATGCTAAAAGCTTGGTGATAAAAGATGTATTATAAGATGACAATGGAAACAGAAAAACAGAGAAGAGTTTGTGCTTTCTAGAGGAAAGGGAGTTACTCCATGTCAGCTTTGATCTGTAACTTTTTACTGTATCTCCTTACTTTCCTATCTTTCTGTAGTGAGGCCCAGCCCCTGTGTTTGGGTCTTGCCACACTCACATACTGAATTGCTCCTCAGTTCAGCACTGCACCCAAACACAGACTTCTTTCTAAAAGTTTAACCTACAGATGTCAAGGTTTTGCTTGTGGACATTTCCTGGCTACAACAGTGGAAAATCTCCCAGTAAAAATGTGTTAGTTGTGCATTACTTACGTATTCATCCAGAGAAGAATGGATGCTTAGCACAGCAAGGCTCTGTGCATGCGAGGGAGAAACACAGCGCATGTGTGCACTTCAGAAAGACAGACTGGGAAAGTCAGGAATACCAGGCAGCTCGTTTCAACAGCAGAGGCAGTCATTTAATGCATAAGTAATTATTCCAGAATAAATAAGTATATTTTTTTCCCCGTGCTAAGGCATAACTTTTATTTAGCTGACATTATCTTCAAGGATCCTTAGCAGCCCAGGACACAGCAAAGTAATACAGTGCAGTCTGGATGCTGTTATGTATTTATTAAGTTGTATCAGGGCCCATTTAGTAGCAGCTCTGCAGTTTATCAAGTAAATATCGAATGCCAAATACAAAAGAGAAGAAAATAGCAACATAAAAAATTTATCTTTGGGGGGAGGAGAGGGAGAAAGAGAGAGAGAATGGTGCTGATAATGTGATTGTGCCTTCAGCAATAGTGGCTAATATCCTTTTGCAAGGGGTGCGGTGTAAAAATATTCCAGAGCTGGGGGAGGAGAAGCAAAGAGAGGGGAGCAGAGCTGTTGTTTGTTTGTTTTAAAGTGTATTCTGGTTGCAGGCTAGGTCAGCGGGTGGCCAGACTGAGAAAATGAGTCCCCCGGGCTGTAATAATTGTAACTGTCAGGGAAAAAAAGTCAAGGTCTTACATAGCAGTGGTCTGCTCTGACTTCTGACCATGGAGAAATATATATGAAAACTACTGCCTGGGGCACTATGGGAAGAAACCAAGAGGTTTTAACTCCTGGTGGCTTGTGCTTATGAATTGGAAACCTCATTTTGCACCTTGGTGGTTTGTATCTTTCTGATTGTTTTCATTTGCAGTATAAATGAAGCTAGAGATCCTCCTCTCCTTATGCCTACATCTGTGATGCAATGAGCACATATTACTAAGCCAGCTTTGTATTTCTGAGTATCAAACAGCATGGAGACTGATAACTGATAACTGATCTTTTAACAGTGAATATTCACAAGGAAAATTTGAATCTAATTATATATCTGCAGCATGTTCATTACTCACCAGAGAGCTCCACAGCTGCCTCCAATGGATTACTCCAGAGTTGCGCACAGGTAACTTCACTGACATCACCAGAAATATCCCTAATATAAAAATAATGCAAGAGAGAGGTAAGAGGCTGAAAAAGTTAAACCATGCAAGAACAAATCATGTAAACAGGAAGAAAAAAAGAAGCCACAGATTTGTCTTCTTTTTTCCATTTTTTTTGCGTTTGGTTTTGTTTTTAATTATGCAGCCATGCACTAGCAAGTGAAACTGGTCAGGCTCCTCATGAATCATCTATCTGATTCTTTATTTAAGAAAGTGTGGGAACTTTCATGAAAACTTTGCTAACAAACCTGAGCCCACAGCATTTTGGTTATTCATTACTAAGTGGAACAGAAAATATTTATAGATGTAGCGAGACCCCAAACAAACCATACAAACAAACACCAAGCACTAATTATTCTCAGTTTGATTATGACAGCAGCATCCAAGGTGTTGCTGGTAAATGAGGATAACTAATGCTGGAAAGTGATTTACTTGTTGGAAGCCCCCACAGTAGTGCACTGGGAAACTTTTATGGGCCCCATCTGCACTTTCCCCACTTTCCTTACAGCCTGCCTGTGTCTTGTGAAGGAAGTACAGCACACAGAGTGGAGACAGAGAGAGCAGTAAATGTTTGTAGTAAGGGACTGAGTCCTGTAGTGCACACAGGTACGAGTATGAGGAGAGAACACAGCCATGGCATTCGTGCCTTTTGGGGTTACACAAACAGCTCCCCTGCTTTGCCTCCCAGTAGCCCCAAATCTCAGTAATTCACACTTCATTGCATTTTACAGAGAGGCAGCAGAAAGAAGGGGAAAAAAAGGACACAAATTTCAGAGCCTCAGTAGAGTCTTTTCCCTCTGCAAGGAGCAGCGCTGGGAAGAGCACGGCAGAGACTCAGAGCCCAGCATGAAGCACAGACCACAACAAGAGCACATTTACACCTTCTTATCCTACACTAAACTTCATCACATTATGCTTGGGAAGAGTACAGTTTCCAGAGTAGCATCCAGTCTCTCAGTTTAGAGATTTCAAGCACAGAAAAACTCCCACTTCCCTTTGGTGGTCATTCCAGCAGCTAAGGACATCTTTGAGTTTGTCTCCCCACCAGCAGTCTTTTTTCCTGCTAATGAGGTCTCGGTGTTCCCTCTCCGTGAAGACCCCCAAGTGTGGCAGTGAGGTCAGCGCTAAGCAAAGTGCACCGAAACACCTGCAGTGCCTCCAGGTTGCTGCTATAAAGACGGGAGCAGGAGTGGGAGGCTCAGCTCCCATGGGATGCAGGCGATGCTGAGCCCTGCAGAGCCTCTCTCTCTTGCTGATGCTCTCAGCCTGAAACAGGTGCAGGGCTCCCTGTGCCCCTGCATCCCCGGAGCATTGCTGTGCCCAGCAGGGACAGCCTCAGCCCCGTGCTCAGCCCTCACTGCCCGGCCAAGCAAATGATTGCTCACACGGTTTTCTACTTTAAGGTGAAGGTGGTACGTGTGGAAGATCTCAATGTCACCACAAAGCAGGGAGGGAGGCTGCGAGGAAGAGGAAGGCAGAAACCTTCACAACTAATGTCAATTTTCTGCATCAAATATTTTGATAATTAAACAAAGCTGATCAAGAGAGGAAAACAGCATGTCTCCAGAGCTCCGGAAGCAGAGGCCCATTAAATAGAAGAGTCAGAAAGTGCCAGAGGCGGCAGCCTCAGATTAATGGCACTCCAGTAATAGATTTTCCCAGGCACAGTCACACAGGAGACAACTACTGTGTAGCCAGAGCAGCGAGGAGGCCGTTAAAGCCACAGTAACATTAAATCACCTGGTACCAGGGGCGAGGGATGGATGGGAGAGCATGGGCTGGAAGGAGCAGGGAGCAGCCTGCTTGCAGACAGCAGGACCTCTACAGCAGGGGAAGCAGCAGCTTGGAGGTACGATACAGACAGACAGACTGACAGCAGTGCCAGCAGGGAGGCAAATATCTCTTCTCCAGATGCCCAATAGCTGAGCAAATGTCTCTTCCCAACGTGGAGCAGCACGCGCTGAGCACTGCACTGTTGGGTTTTGCTGAGCCTGGCCATGTGTCGCTTGGGTTCTCTTCTTAATCAAGTGCTGGCTTTATCTCTAATAGTTCTCCGTTACTTTCAGGGTGTTAAAAACACCGTTTTGCATTTGTTTAAATGCATCTACACTTCAGGAAAGGAATGGGAAGGCAAGTAATGATGTGGGGAGGCAGCCCTGCTTCCTTGTTACCCCGTCGGCTTTATCTCAGCAGTGTTTGAACTGATCCTCCTTGAAATGGCCATCTTGTCTAAATCATTTCTATCCACTTTTATAATACAATAACAACAGAAACAAGGGCTTCTTCCAAGTCAGGCTGGCATGGATTAGAGTCCACTAGGAGAGCACTTTGCTCCCAGCTGGGGTGGATGGAAACCAGATGAAGTGGCTGAAAATCGGAAACAACTTTTTAGACGTACTTGAATCCCGATACGATCACATCACAGGGATGGGTTAAATTTGTGATCTTATCTAGGATTTTTGTTTGTAATCAATCCCAGGCCCACTGGCTATCACTCACTACGAGCTTATGATTTCCCTGTGCTAACAAGGAAAAGTTGGGACATCAAACTCTGATATTAGCAGATAGGATCAGAACTGGAACGCCACATAAAGAAAGAAAAAAGTAACACCCAAAACCAAAGGACAGCTCTGCAGGATGTGGATTTCAGCCTTTGCCCGTTTTGGCCCACGCTGCACACATGGACTACGGCGTGTGCAGAAAACTCCAGTTTCCAGGCAGAAAGATTTTGGGATAAAAGCTAACAAAACAAATTAAAAGGGAATACCCTGAGATCAAAGCACAGCTTCAGCATGGAAGTTATGTATCTTTAGTCATGCATATGCAGTGGGGTATGCTCCAAAATGCACTGATTTCCCTGTTTTTTCCTCGTTATAACATCTAGACACAGCATATGTCCTTAACAGGTGACTTTTCAGTAGCAAATAAAGCACCAAAGAATTGGGAAGGCACAAGAACACCATTGCTGAGCATTCTGCACAGCCCTGCAGACAGCGAGGAGTTCCAGCTCCACAGAATCGCTTTCTTCTCATCTTTGTAGGGCTCTGAGTCTAACAGTGTGACAAATCTGTTAATGTTTCAGCAGGCAATCTTACATTCGTACATCCCCTTCAGTCATTTTCCATATGGAATTGGAAGTGTTTTTTTTCACAAGCAGTCTGTTGATTTCTTTCAATAGAAGCATAAAAACATTGTTCAAAATGGAAAAGTTTCAACCAAGACATTCAGATTGTTTCAAAAATCAGAATTATTGGGCAATCGCTGTGAGTTCTGTAAGGACAAAAATTGTATCCATTGCAGAAATGGAATAGAGAGGTTCAGCAGTTTGCCTGTGATCACTCCAGGTAGGAAGGTGAACTACGAGCCCCAAGCTCCAAGCCCAATCCTTTCTCATAAATACTTGGATACATTCAGGTGTGCGTTTGCTCCATGAGCTCACAAGCAACCCTATGCAAGCAGCAGCCTGTGGTGTAATGAGCCCCCCAAAGCAAACACCGCTGCAGCAGGGAAATAGCTAGGGCCAGGCTCTTTTATTGTGTACAAATCATATCCATAAATCAAGAATGACTCATCTGAAGTTATTGGTGTTGCTGTGCTTTAGAATGAATGGATCAGAATCTGGTCCACACATTTCACACATTTCTGAGAATCAACATTTGTAACTGTATCAGTAGCCAGGAATGTCTCCTAATTGGCACCAAATGTGAAACAGCTCATTACCTGGGTAGGCAAATAGCTCTAGAGAGATGTCAGAAACTGAATGTAAAGTACGCATAGGAACATAAAGAGCAAACAAGTTCCATGCGCAGATAGGAACTGAGGTGTAACAAGCATTAAATAATAGCTATAAAATTTTATGTATGTACACGAATTCCAATATTACTTCATCCAAATTGATGCTTACATTTAAGGCGTGTGCTGTTTTCCTCTCTGCGTGATAAAAATATTACTCATAAAATTTGTATTTGCGTTGTACAGATATCTTGCAAATTTGTACCACTGTACATTGATGGCATGGAGATTTATGAGCATGTGGAATCTTTTGAACCTATGAGACAGTGAACAGCTTACAAACCAGTTGTGGAAATACTGTGTTCCCACGAGCTTTGTCACTCAGCAATACAGGTGTGCACTTTGGGGCTGATGTCCTTCGTGGGACCCAACAGAAGATCTGGGTTGAGACCTGTAAAGGAACTTGAGAATGGTGCCCACAAGATGCTGAAAGCCCAGCATCAGGCAACCATCTTCTTTGTTAATCTTCAGAATAAAAAGTGCTTGAGGATCCCAATGTTTATTCAAGCAAATAAAGTTAATAAATCCTGTTAAAATGTTACTAGAGTTTTGCTGCTCTGTTTGAGATTTGTACCCTCCAGTCCCAACGCTGGCTGGGGAAAGGAAGTGCCATTAACTAATGCAGGAAATAAATCCTGCTTTGTCTGCAGCAAATGTGGCTCCTGGACATTCCTGCCAACAACAAACCGTGAGTCTGAATGATGCTGAGATGTTCCCTTCCTGCTGATAGTAGCAACAGAATGGCAGAACCCCATGCTGCTGGAAGGACACAACCTAGGGGCTGGGATGGA
>JAOWBP010004584.1:3017291-3041239 GCA_028571105.1 Tragopan temminckii
ATGGTCGACGAGCCCAAGGGTGGTCGGACTGATGAAGGTCTGCAGTCCGTCTTCCGTTCGGTTTTCCCGATCACCGACTTTTCCAACACCGCTTCGCTTGAATTCGTGCGCTACGAATTCGAACAGCCCAAGTATGACATCGACGAGTGCCGTGCGCGCGACATCACGTTCGCGATGGTGTCGCCGGCTGGGGTGTCGGCGCCTGCGGCGGTCGTGGCGGCGGGCGGCCATGCTGCTCACGGTGTTCTGCCTGCGCCGCGACCGCAGCGAGCTCACCTTCTCCCTGCAGGTGGACGCCGATTTCGAGCTGCAGAACTTCCGCGCCCTCTGCGAACTCGAGTCCGGCATCCCGGCGGCCGAGAGTCAGGTCGGGGCCCGCTTCCCTCGCGCCGCCCTCTCGGGGGTGCGCGGCGTCCGCCCGAGGCCCGGCCCTGCCTGTGGGGGGCGGCGGTTCCGCGGGGAGGAACGCGTCGTTCGGGGCCGCGGATCCCGGCAGCGAGGGAGGCAGGGCCGGCTGCGGGCTCCTCGCGTCCTCCCCCTCTCTCCAGAGAACGCTTTGAGGCTTTCTCCCCGTTTTCTGGGAGCTGTGGACGCGGCGCTGCTCCCACGCGCGGACAGCCGGCGCTGGGGTCGCAGAGCTGCCCCCACGTGTGCCGGGCCCGGGACCCCGGAGGGCATTTCTCAGACTGCTCTCTGCCTTTTGTCACAGCTTGTTCGCAGGCGTTGTGCAGCTGGACGGGGCGGTGTCAGCTCGGTCGCTTGGCAAAGTTTGTGAAGTTTTGTTTCCTGAAGTTTTTGCTTCAAGTGCTTTTCCAGTCAAGTGGCTATTAGTCAGCGACGGAGGACTGTGAGACAGGAAAGCTGCGTGCCCTGCTGAGCAGGTTCCCAGTGCCTGACCTGGCTTCAGACTGCTTTCCTTTGCCCTCGTGAAGCTTTGATTTTGCTGCTTGGTGATGAGAGGCACAGTGCCCTCTGGTTCTGAGACCAGCACGCCAATGTGTGGGGATTATTGTGTGGCAGAACCTGTGCTCAACATTGTGTGTGCCAGGAGCAGCTGTAGAGAGTGGTTTGAGTTGGGAGACTTTCCTGAGAAAGCGTAAAGGGATGATGTTGATGTAGGCTTTAACCCAAGAATGAAACCATTGCCTAACTTGTTTTCCAAAGCAGGAGTAGAAAATTCAGGTTACGTGGGTTTTGCATTAGGAAAAAAACTCTTTGTTTATGAGAAGTAGAAAGAGAGCTGCAGTGGTGTAGTTCTGGGCTTGCCTGCAGTGCTGTGTTACAGCCGATGAGGCACCAGCATCTCTGATGACTCCTACAGCAGGTGACAGGGCCAGCCCCTGCTATGTGACAGGGACGTTCTCTGCCCTCAGGAGGCTGTGAGCGCTTGGTGGCTCAGTGACCTTATTTTCAGAGCTGCCCCTCTTGCATCACAGTGACCTGTCAGCTTTGCATTTATTTCAGGATAGCAAGGGGTCGCGTACTTCCATGCTTGCTTTTGCTGGGAGTTCCCTTTGCATCTTAGCTCTGCTGCGATTAAACTGCTGCAGTTTTGTGATTACAGGGACTTACAGGTACCGTGGGTCAACTCTGCTTTTCAGGAGTGCTTCTGCTTGCTTTCTGTTCACCTGTCTATTTATACATTATTCTGTTTCCTTTTTAAATTTTTTTTTTCAAGTGTGAATTTATTGTTCCTTCCCCTGCTCTTTCTGCCCGGTGTTTGTGCAGTGTTCTTTGGATCTTCATTAGAAAGAAGGCTACAGAAACATAAATTATCAGCAAAGCAGTTGTGTCAAAGGATTTTGCATGCCTAAACTATCCCCCAAAACCAGGGGACAGTGTGGGTCCTCATGTTGCACCCATCAAATTTGGTTTTACTGCACAGAACACTCATTGCTTTATGGATGGCTTCCTGGCACAAAAAAGAAGACGCTTTTAATAGTGAGGACGGTGCGGGGTGGTGTAAACCACAGAGGGTTAGTCTGAGTCTTTATCATTTGGTGAAATTCATTCTGGGCACTGTAGTTTGGGGTGGAGGTAAGTGCTGAAGCCCATGGCCTTGAGGCGTGGAGGACTGGAGGGTGGCACAAGATAGTGTGTGCAGCTGCAGGTGGGTTGTGCTGATAAGGGGAGGTGTAGCAGGGAGAGCAGAGAGGAAGAAATTTGGCTCACTGTGTTTTCTCTCTCGCATCGAGCAGATGCCTTTTGTGGAGAAGAGGGAATCTGGAGTTAAAACTGACTTTTATTATTGTTGTATTGTTCTGGGAGTGGTGGTATATCCTTCCTCTCTTTATGTGTATATGTTGGGTCGATTTGTAGCCTTTGTGGGCTTCTTCCTTGAAAGAGGAATGTTCCTGCTGTATGAGCTTTATTTTGGTGACAGCTGATTTCATGACCGGGCTTTCTTGCTCCATGAAAGCGTTCTCTGCAGTGCCACTGTGGAGAATCCACCTGGTGTGTGGTGTGGCTGCCTGCTTCCCTGCCTGGGTTACCTCTGGATGAGCACGTGCTGTGGATGCCTGGCTGGCTTACAGCTCTGTTTGTATGCTGCAAACCGCGTAACTGGAATGCAGCAAAATGAAATCAGCTCATTTTAGCAGCAAAGTGGAATGGGTCAAAAGTGTATTAAGCCATGCTGCCGATGGATGTGGAGTGAGTGCTGAGCACTTAATTCACTGTCTGAGGTGTTAAGGCTGAATGTTCATAAATCCAATCCTAGCAAGACGACAGAGGTAAAACCTCACTTAAACTGATTAGCTCATGTCTCTTAGAGCGTCTGCACAGAGAAACTGTCATTTAAGATTTGTGCGTGCAGCTGGGATTTGCTGCAAGCTTGCTTTCTCTGCAGACAGCAGTGCTAGGAGTCAGGCCGTGTGTGGTATGCATGGTCACGTGAGAGGATGTGCCCATCACGAGCCAACCTTAATAATGCCAGTAACGACTTGCAAACCAGCAGAGCAGTGTCTGCATGCCTTAGTGCAGTTTGCAGATGGGTCTGTATTCACTTTGAAGGGGCCAGCTGAGTGCGATACCGTTGATGCTGTAGTTACTGAGAGGGTAGAAACCTCATCTTTGTTTCTAATGGTGTGTGTTTTTCCTGTTCTGATAATTCTGACACAGAAGCCTTAATGCTTAGCAGATATGGTTACTGGGATGCCAAAGACACATCTTCAACAGAGCTCCTGTTCCTTTAAAGAGCATCTTTATTTTTGTGGGTTGTGTTTTAACTAAATGGCAGAGGTTTTGTGGAATCAGAAGCCCAGAACTTCATTCTGGTCACAGGCAAGTCTTGTGACCGTGCACATCTGCAGTAATTGCCTGTTGAAATTTCAAGGAAAGCATGGAAGTAATTTAGAACATCTGTAGGTATTACGGATCTAATGTTAGTAGAAATGTTCCCATGGTGGTTATTTTTTATCTCAGTATGTTTTTATATTTGTTGAGTTAGATTAGAAAATCATAATAGAAAGGGATGTGACTTTGTGTATTATAGTCAGAAGAAATTGGTTTCTTGATTCCTGCCACTGATTGCAGTGGGATGTTTGGAGGCTGATGGTTTGGGTCTGAGCGGACTTACATCACTGAAGTAAAGCAGAAATGGCTGAGATAATCACAGAACAACAGTTGTTGTGGGGAGCTGTGTTCTGGATAATGGAATAAATCGTTGCTCCGTAGATGGTTCAGTCCAATATCTGTCCTGAAGGATGCTGCCTGCACGTATACAGTTGAGTCTTTGGTTAGGAAATGCAGAGCTGGGTGAAGGTAACGCTATGGGAAGCAGCCACGACTTGGGTAATAGCAGAGATGTGATTTTGGAAATGTGTGGCAAACAGGTCTGATGTAAGCTGTTCTTTCCTTCAAAGATCTTGGCCTCTAATTAAGAGACAAGCCTTTCTCTGAGATGCTGAGCTTTGAGAAGTGGTTTCTGGCTTTGGATAGGACAGATGCTGGGTACTTGTCCAACCACTTCGTGTTGAGGTCTGCCTGTGCCTGAGGTCGAGGTGCTTGGGCAGGGCTTGTCTGTGCCTGTGCTGAGGACTGCACACTTGTTCTGAGGCTCTAGGTGGGCCCACAGGAGTGGCTGAAATGTGTTTCTAAAAAGAAAGAAAATCAGATCCTGATCTGCTTGGTCACTCTTGTTGTTTTCTCCTTGCATTCTCCCCATGAGCAGATTGTCTATGCGGAGAGGCCTCTCACTGACAACAACAGATCCCTGGCCTCCTATGGCTTGAAAGATGGAGACGTGGTGATTTTACGACAGAAGGAGACCGTAGAGCCACGGCCCTCAATCCATTTCCCAGGTGAGAAGTGATGCGTTTGCTCTGAGCATCTGAAGGTCTTGCTGTTATTTCATTAGTCTCTAACACCTTGCTAGGCAAAACTTCAGAGGGAGGGTGGCTGCGGCTGGGGTGAGGGACCTCCAGGATAACTGAAGGGCTCATCACTTGGTGATTCTAAGAAAGCAAAGGATGTTTCACCATTCTGGGGAAAGTTCAGAAAACTCATGTAGCTTGTTCAGAACGGCGGTTTCTGTAGAGGTATGTGGATATTCATATGGCTATTCCTTTCCTGTTCTGTGGAGTGGTACAGTAATGTGTGCTCTGTGTGGCTCAGACACATTAAGGGGCTCTTGCAATATGTGCTCCCATCTGTATTCTGACAAATACACAGAGAAACTGCATCTTAACAAACCCAGGTATGCAGTCATGCACACAAGCAAGAGACTCCTTGAATACTGTGTATATGCATTCCTGGTCTTACCTCTCTCCTGCCTTCTGCACTGATTCCTATCAAGTCCACGTCTTGAAAGGATTGCTGGCTGAGGAGGGCTTGGGTGAAATTCTTGTCCTCCTGTTGTGGCTGGAGGGTTACCTGCAATGCATGTCTGCAGAAGTGTTGCTTATTTTTTTTTTCTCTTGAGTTTTTCTTTTTTTTTTTCTTTTCTTTTTTTTTAAATTTTCAGTCAGAGATTGAGAAGTGCCTTAGTGAAGCTGGAAATAACTAGTCTGTGATTCAAAAAGTGCATTTCTGGGGACACAGAGCAGGCCAGTTACAAAAAGAAATGCCAGTATCCCTCACCCAGTAAACTGGCTGTGTGGTAATGTGCCTGTATAATCAACAGATATACGGAGTGGTGTGGTTAGGCTGGTATCTATAGATCGTATAGCTAGAAAGATTATCACGGTGGAAAGGGATAATCAAAAATAAATGAAAATGCTCACCCGTGTCCTAGGTTCACAGAAAAACTCCAAAGGGAGCGATGTCCAGGAAGAGATCCTTTCTCAGTGGCAGTCAGCCCTTACATGGGGTCTAGGAGAGGTGCAGCCAGGCTCCACTCCTTCTGGTCACACAGCTGAATTGCCTTCACCTGTGCTCCCATGGCTGACTCTCTGCTTGCCTCAGGTGATCAATCAGAGGTTCAGGCCAGGATTCAGCAGTTCCCATACAGCACCTGATGCAAACTGCTGTTAAAAGGACCTGGTCTAGTAGCCTAGCATTAAGACTGACTTATCCTTTCCATAGTTATTTTACTTACTTTTTTTGAGCAGAACTGCGAGTAAGAAGCGCTGATGCATTTGATCTCTTTTCCCTCCAGGCCTGCCAAGGATAGACTTCAGCAGCATTGCGGTTCCTGGGACGTCGGCTCAGCAGCGTCAGCCACCAGCACAGCGCCTTCGCCCATCGCCTCCTGATGCGCCTTCATTCCCTCAGGGTTTGGAAAACCCAGCATTGCTACGGGAGATGCTGCTCGCCAATCCCCACGAGCTGTCCCTGCTGAAGGAACGCAATCCGCCTTTGGCAGAGGCGCTGCTCAGTGGAGACCTCGGTAGGTCGGGTTTTTTCACTGCACGAGGCAGTTCAGAATCTGTCTGAGCCTAGTTCCAATACCAGTTCCAGTACCCACGGGCTTTTACCTGCCTGGGGTACTCACTGCTGGCTTACTGATGGTGCTCGTATAAGGTACTGGTTGGAAGCGCTGGTGGCAGAGTTCCTCTCTTTCTAGCAGTTTGGGTGTGTTTCTCTAGCTTGGCTTTTTGAACAGTCCGTGTCCCCTGCTTTGAATACATGCATGGATTAGCTGAGTTTCTGTGAGCGCAGGTGGCTCAACTCCTGATTTTTTTTTTTTTATGCTAAGAGTCTCTGAATGCACTGCTTTCACTGATGTGCTCTGTTTGCAGCACTCCAGAGCTCAGCGAGAGCTCAGCTGAGAGCAGTATGCTCAAAGACCATCTCTCCTTATAGCAGTTAGCTGCTGAAGAAGCAGACATCAAAGAGAGAATGGAAAAGGAACAAGTAGACGGTGTCTTTAAGGGCCCATTAGGAATAGTCATAAATGTTTATATCTCTCTTAATCTTGAAAGTGTATTTTGGGCACTTCACATGGCACAGTTGAATTGTAGTACAGTGTCCCTCATTTTCTCTGCAGCTGATTTTGTTGTCTTATTCTTTGTCTGATTAAAGCTTTGAACTCAAGTTCCCTTTTAAGAATGAAGAATGGTGTTTTGGGCATTGAAAGATTTCCTTCTAAGCCTCTGCAAGCCTTTAGATAGGAAATAAATCTGGTTGAGCTTTGGGAAATGAATGAAGTGAGAGACCATGTAGCAGGAGACTTTTTCCCTTTCAAGGTTACATGCTAGTGATTTATCTGTTAAAGAAGAGAGCTCACATGGATGTTGATGACTATTGCATTTTTTACTCCTGACTTCTGCTCAGATTCCTGTTAGTTAACACGTGTGTTGTGCTCTGATGTTTTTTCATGCCTCCTTTGAGTGTTGCATCTGTAGTACAGAACAGTTTTCTCATCACCCTGAGAAGAATGTGCTACTGCTGGCATGAGATGCGAGGTTAAGCCAGGACACCCAGATCTGGCTCACCTGCTGATCTGTTTTGTCTGTCATGCACATAAAGCTTTGTCTCAGGTGTGCATTTTTAGTTTCAAATAACTGCATTCAAATCACATGTGGAATGCCAGAAGGAAGTGGTTTTATCTGGTTGTACTCTCATCATTTTGTACTGCTGCTATGAGTGTCCAGTTCTGTTCTAATTTTGATGTCCAAATGTATGAACAGATGTGTACCACATGGCTGTGCTGGGTGCACTGTGGGCACATCAGAAAGCACCTGCTCCGTGGGAATCTAATTAAATAAAAAACACTAAAACAGCCACCAAATGATTTCCTGAGCATGTAACTGTCTCCGAGCCAGCAAGTTTTTTCTTGATGGGAATTACATTTTTTGAAGCAAAACCACAACCTTCTGTGTTTACAGAACTTAATTTATTGCCAAGTCTCTTTGACATATACTTGATCAGATCTAAACAGTAAAGAATAGTCAGAATCCTAAAAATGGAGATCTGAAAACCTCCTTAAGCAAGTGTCTCTCCTAGCACCTCTTGTTTGCAGAGGTAGGCATTCATCTTTAGGGATAATAATACCTGTGTTGTTCAGGCTTAAAAGTAAGTTCTGTTCTTTTTTATGCCTTTGAATCTTGAGTTTGCTCTTTGCTGAATTTACGAACTGTTATTTTTCAGCGGATTGCTGAGTGGAAAACGTGGTAGATTTTGCAAGCTGTTCTTGTAGATGGGCCATCTTGTTCAGAGCTATGAAATCTCGTTTCTCTGTCTGTTGGAAATTTTTCAAAATACACGTGCACGATTCAAACAAGAAGCTTGAGGGAGAGTTCTGTATTCCTGATATCTGTTGCAGATGTTTTTTTCCAGATTTTTGGAATAGTTTGTAGGCAACCCTTGCTACAAAAGAACGATGAATTGCTGTTTTAATAGCAGCTCTTACTTTTAAATACTATCCCTTTTTTTCCCCGGCCCTGACTGTCCCTTTTTTTTTTTTTTTTTTTTTTCCTACAGAAGAGTAGGCATAAGAGAATTGAGTTTGTTTGTGCACCACTGGCATTGCAGTGTTTGGGTAGCAGAACAAGGAGGACTGGCTTTGTGCAGTTCTTTTTCATCTCAGCAGATTCCCAGATTGGCACTAACATTTGGGGTCCATCCATGCTGCCTCCAGATGAAGCCTGTTGTGCTTGTGCAGCTGATTCTATCCTTGAGTGCATGTTGACACAAAAAGAAGTGTTTGCTGTGGCAGAACATGATTTGTAAGAGTAATTACCAGTAAAAAGCATTCCTGTATGTCTTTATTACTGCAGATAAATTTACCAGGGTATTGCTGGAGCAACAGCAGGACCGAGCCCGACGGGAACAAGAGAGGATCCGACTGTATTCAGCTGACCCTTTTGATCTTGAGGCACAGGCCAAGATAGAAGAAGACATAAGGTAGCAAACCAGAGTCACTAGCAGGCTTTGGAGATCTTCATGGTGCTTTTTTTCCAGAGGGTGCTTTCCTCCAACTTGGAGGCTACAAGGAGTGTGTTCAGAAAGCAGATCCTGCCTTAATAGAGAAACCTGCCTTCATGGTAGTGCTTTGAGCCACCTTTGCAAGTGATGGGATTGAGAACTGGGGACATGTGGTTGTGCACAGATGAAGCAGCAGCACTGCTGTCTGTGTGTGTGAGGTCTCAAAACTGTCTAAGTTGGTTCACTCTGAAACCAATAAAGAGTTGTGGAAAGCAGTGAGTTTGGGTTTGCTTTTTGCTGAATAGCTGCATCCTTCAGAGGTGGTATTTACGTGCCTTGGATGTGTTTTGAACCTGAGAACCTGTGCTGGTCTTTGACCTGAGCTCTCTGCACAGCAATGGAGTGTCTCCTCCCATTCCGGACTCTGCACCTCACTGCTGTCAGAAGAGGTCTATAGAAACATGTTCTGCTCATGAGCCCTTGCTCCCTCTGTCTATCTTCCACGTGTAATTGCATGGGGGTGAGGCATGATTTCTTAAATGGAATGCTGAATCCTTGAGCTGGAATGTGGCTTGCAGTTTTGTTCTCGATAAGGAAACATCTTTCTGATATGGGCTTATTGTTGATCATAACCAAAATTAATTTGTGATAAGTCATTCTTGCATTATGACTGACAAGGTGTTGGTACTGGATAATGGCTTAGCGTAGCAGTGCTGAAAAATACAATGCATGAATTGGTAGGTAAATCACTGCTTGGAGGCAAAGGAACACTTTCCTTGCTCAGTACATGAGGAAGAATTGGGGCAGATAAAGGGAATATGTCCAAGGTTGTGCAGCTATTGGGTAACAGTTGGACCTCTAGCAGTCCCCAGATTTCACAACCTGTTTAGTATCTCAGGTTACTGGAACTCTTGCTTAATCAGCTGTCCTCTGCCTGAAATTGATTGGGAGTTCCTGCAGGCATCACAGTTTCTTGAGACACATCTCTGTCCTTCAGTGGAGCATCAAGAACGGAGAAAACAAAATAATGGATTCAACAAGAAAACTGAACCTGCAAATCAGCTGCACTATATCTGATTTAAATGGAATAGCAAAAGACAATACAATGTGATGCTCTTTGTTTCACAGGCCAGGACGGACTAGCAGCAGGGTAGCAGGGGGCTTTAGCTTCCACGTGAGCCAGGTCACTATTAGCTGCTCTTAGCTGTTTTCCTCCCGCACCAAAAAAACACACCTACCCCTGCTGTTGTGGGAAGGCTACAGAAAATGCATGAGAGGAGCTTGGTTTTACCTTTGCCGTCTGAGGAGGAAACGTGAAATGGCGTTAAAATGGGAAGCCCATGTCCTTTCATAGATAAAGCTGTTTGAGATGTAGTCAGTGTAGATACCCATTGCTTTCAAGATTACTGCCAGGGCCATGATGAGCTTCTCAATAAGTGTTTTTTTTTCTGTAGGCTTGAATTTGCAGTGAGGCTTGTGCTCATAGCAGTGTTCTCACTGCAGTTTCAGTTATGAACCTCCTTTCCTCTGCCTGAGCGAGGCAAAATACCAGGGAAACGCTGGAGGATTTTAATGTTGAGCTGCTCTGTGGGATCCCAGTGTTGTAGCTACTGGCAACATCTTCATCATATGCCCTGTTTCCTTCAGAGTGACTAATAAATTTGCCGGTTTTTGCTTACAAGTTCTCCATGTTAGCCCTATGATGATGGGTTTCTTGCAGACAGGTCATCAGGTGCAGGTGTGCTATAGTGTGAGCTGTGCAAGGCATGGGAAGGAGCAGTCCTCCTGGCTGCAAGGGAGGTGACTCGGTATGTCTGGATTAAGCCAAGATCATTACTCAGCAATCCTTCTGCTGAGAAGGCTGTGTTTAGCTAAGCAGTGTTTGTTGTGGTTTAGAAATGATGTTTGCAGCTAATGCAAACTGCAGCAGGTGGGGTTACCAGGTCTGTAAATCAGAGGGATGCTCATAAGGTTTTGCTAATGAGAGAGGTCTGATTTTTTTTCTCTCTCTCTGTTCAATTCAGGCAACAAAATATTGAAGAAAATATGACGATAGCAATGGAAGAGGCGCCCGAGAGCTTTGGCCAGGTGGTGATGCTTTATATTAACTGTAAAGTCAATGGACATCCAGTGAAAGCTTTTGTTGATTCAGGTGAATTACTCCTGCTTTCATCTCTTTCTCCATTCTCATTTCCCTCATTGAGGGAGAGAGTAAATACTCAAATTTTTTGCCTGAAATACTCCTTTTTTGTTATAAAGCACTGTTTTACAAGATTTTAAAGCACCTAATTAAAATCTCAGAACAGTCTGGGCTTCAAGGCAAGCAGCCAATTGTGGAGACTGTGGAGCAGCACAAATGAGTGCTTGAACACCCCAGGTCAAGGCTCCTGTGAGAATCTCTGGTGCCTGATGGTTGCGATGCCAAAATGGTCACTGCTGTGCGTGTGTCTTATCTCAGTTTACAGATAGGGGAACTTTGCCAGTCTTAATGCTGTACCTCCCATCCACCACGTTAAAGTCAAAGTACTCAGAGCTATTCCAGCTCTGCAGCAGTATGTACCTTACTGCCCACGCTCATCTGTGAGTGTATACATCGTAAATTCAAAGCAGTGGGTTTCATTTAAAAAAAAAAAAAAAACCTTTTATGCTGTGACACAGTTGCCTCATGCAGGTGATGTGGTTTTCCAGCTCCTGAGTCCAAGATCTTAAGCCCTTTCAGGAGAGTATTTTAATTTGTGATGCCCTGTCAATTCTGTTGCTGTTAGGTGCCCAGATGACCATTATGAGCCAAGCTTGTGCTGAAAGGTGCAACATAATGAGGCTGGTGGATCGGCGGTGGGCTGGCATTGCTAAAGGTGTAGGCACTCAGAAGATAATTGGCAGAGTGCACTTAGGTAAGTACTGCTGTTCTTAGCTTTAGCAACAGTTCTGACTTGAGCCTTCTGTCTCATGTAATTCGTTTAGATGAGGGAACCTGCAGGTCCTGCTGTTGAGAAACTGTTCACTCCAACTGCAGAAGTGGGATTATTTGGGTTAATTCCCAGTAGGGAATTTCCTGCTGAGGTATGACTGTTGGGCAGTGTGAGTTGTTCTAAATTGGTGGAGCATTTGATCCTCTTCCAGGAGGAGAAATCTGCATGTGTGTGCAGGTTTTCTAGATGAGAGAAGGTTGTCCCTGTTGTGTGAAAAAAGTGATTCATTTTGCTGTTCTTGCTGCTTAGGCTTGTGCTCTAGTGAACTGTACGTAGCTTCTCTAGCTCTGGCTTGGAGGCTTAGATGAGCAGTACTTAAAGGCTCTAAGACCAGAACAGCTTTGACAATAATTTACTACCCAAGACCAATGTAGGCCTGATAATCCCTGGTGTTTGCCTGCAGATGGGCTTCTTTTGACCAAGGCTGTATATCAGAGTCCTGATGTCAGCTCTCCCCAGTGTGATTGCGCAAGCCTTTCCTAGGGGATTAAATAGCAGAACATAATGTGTTGCACTGTAGCTTGCAAGGTGATGACTCTTCTTCCTTGTGTTTCAGCTCAGGTTCAGATTGAAGGGGATTTCCTGGCGTGTTCTTTCTCCATCCTTGAAGAGCAGCCCATGGACATGCTTCTCGGACTGGATATGCTTAAGAGGCATCAGGTAGCAAAACCAGTTTTGAAACAGTTGTTTGATTTTCCAATTCCAAGGCACTAAGCACAGTGTAAGCACCTTACCTGGGAATGTTCTAGGATTTTCTGGGAAGAGAAAATAGTAGATTATTTTTCAACCAGTCATGAAAGGAGTATTTATGTGATGTACATCACCGATGTATGTATGGGGTGTCTGGCTGCTCCCTGAAGATTTTTGCTCAGATCAAAGACACTCAGAGCTTTTCAACTGAATGATTAAATACAAAACAAGTCAAATGGAGGCCTCTGCTTATAGCTGATGCTTTCTGTCCATTTTGTATAGTGCTATGAGCCGCTCCCATTGGAAATGGATTGTTCAGCCTTGTCTCTTCTTTTTTTCTGGGAACTGATGAGCTCTATGCAGGCCCCTGATGTCTCAGTGTCTCTTTCACAGTGTTCCATTGATCTCAAGAAGAATGTACTGGTGATTGGCACGACTGGCTCACAGACCACTTTCCTCCCAGAGGGTGAGCTCCCGGAGTGTGCCAGGCTGGCTTATGGGGCCGGGCGAGAAGATGTGCGGCCAGAGGAGATTGCAGACCAGGAACTAGCAGAAGCAATACAGAAGTCTGTAGAGGAAGCAGGTATTGTAATGAGCTCAGATGAAATATTAATCTGCTTGGTTTTCTTGTTGTGTATCAGAATGCCTGTTGACAGTCACTGGAAGATCCCTTCTCCTTTTCTCAGTTTCTAGATGTAGCCTAATGCAGCATCAGTGAGCAAAAGGTGGAGAGAAAGGGGCTTTGTTCCTGCCTGTTGCATCTAATTGCACCCATCTTTTCCTTTCTATATAGCAAAGTCTATCTGCATGAAGGCATTCGGGCGTGCTTGCTGTTGAGTTTGTGCTCTTGCAACTTTCTAGCAGCTCTGATACCTTGGTCTTCAAAGATAAGTGGTTGTCTCTGGCACCCATTCACCTGGTTTGAATTGCTGTGCTTAGTCAGGTACACAACTCAGTTATGTTTGTTTTAGCAGCATCGCATAAGGGCAGTATTGAGGTGACTTTTATCAATCCAATTCTTAACAGATACTGTATACAAAAATAAATGAGCCCTAGCAGTAAGTACAGATCTTAGTACATGAATAGCAGTCTCAGCAACTACTTGAGTCTTGCATGTGCAGTGTCTGAGACTATATCAGTATCTGATTGCTGCCCCTCTGCTGAGGAGCTGTAACGTAGCAGTGCGTGTTAACTTGCAGCTTATGCCCACCTATGTTTCCAAGACAGCACAAGTTCACAGCAGTTTTTAGAAACATGCAAAACGCTTTGCCATGCTTAAACTGATAAAATTGATTTCCTGAATGATTTTCTTGCTAATTTTTAACTGTAGCATGATTCAAAATCAAAGTCTGATAACTGTGTGTGTATACACATAGAGAGAAAAATATAACAAAGTTATAATGTACTGATTTTTTTTCTTTAACACTTACCACTTGCTTCTTGATTGTCCGAAGTGTAATCAGTGATGTTTTCTTTTTTTTTGCAAATAACTAAGTTGGCTTATATAAGAAGAGCACACATCCTTTTGAATTTTTTTTCTTCTATTTTTGACATGTAAGCTTCCCACAGATAGAAAAGCTCCAGAGGAAGGCCAGACTTGAGTATACCAGCAAGAAATGGGTTATGTGTTTGACTTTCTAAACCAGTCTTTGAATGCTTATTAATTTAACTTCCAGCAAGTAAAGAGGATAAACAGAAATTTGTCCTTTCCCTGCTGAGTTTTGACATCCCTGGAGGTCAGGCTTGTTGGATTGGGCTCGTGTCTCTTCACAAAACCTGGAAAATGTGGAGATCTGCTCTTCTGCAGTTAAAATTGCAGACACTGTAGTTGGCTGGACTTAGCTCTCTGGTGAAAGGATCAGTCAGAAAGCAAACCTCTTCGTCTGAAACAATGTGTCTCTGTAATTACAGCATTTTAGGCGAGTGCTTTGAAAGGAGAAGTGTCTAAAATGTCTTAAAGCCGCTTACATACCAATACAGTTCTAAAAACAAAGAGGCATTTTGCTCAGGGTGATCAGCAGTCTACCATTTCCATTGCTAGAGAGCCCTGCAGAAACTTAAAAGATTTATGAGAATAGGAAATTGATTTTGTATGTTTACTTAATACCTGTGGAACAGTAATGCACAAAATTAAGGTAGGTCCTGTTTAGATGGACTATATGCAAGCCTTGGTTTGCAGGAATCTTGTTAGCTGTATTCTGAGATGTCAGAATATGAACTCAGACTCTCTCACTCTTTTCCAAAACTATTAACTGCTGCTAGATGGCACCAGAAAAAAGCAAGAGAAAGGACTGTAAACAGGAGAGGGGGAGAAAGAGAGCAGCATCAAGGAACCTCAGCTTCCCACAAGGCCTGTGATCTTTCATAGCAGCTTGAGTGATATAAAAGAAATCACTCTGTACGTCCGCAGGCGATCAGAGTTCTCAGGAGCTTATCCCATGTGTAGCTTCTCATACACGCAGCCTTGATGTAAGAAAGGCATCGCCTCCACATGTGCAACTCAGACTTTTCCTAATACAGAGAGGAATCTATCCCTGATGCACTTTGTGGAGAGGAGTTTGTTCCTGGTGTTAGCTGGATGGGTATCCTTGGTGAGGCTGGGATTCAACTTCCTACCCTGGGAAGAGGATGGCAGTGAGTCTCAGGATGAGCATGCTGAGAAGTGCTTGGCAGCATACCAGCTGCTTCTGCCATCGGAGTGGCTGTGACTCCCTGATGGTCATACCCTGAATACAGAGTGAAAAGACTGTTCTGTTTCCTCTGTAAAGTACTGGCTTGGAAGAGAGCTTGAACATAATACTGCTGTATAGAAAAAGATCTGTCTTGTTTTCATCTGTGTTCTGTGTCACAAGCCTTTTTGCCACCCATGTCAAAGATGAGCAGTTTGAAAATGTGCAGGACAATGCTGGATGTTAAATATGCCAGCATTGCCAAGTTGTTGTAGCTTCATTAAGGTCAGATGTGCAACCAAGAGAAAAGATTGCTCTGGTACAAAATACTGCAGCAGGTGCACAACGTGTATCGATTGGAAGTGTGGCATCGCAGCATTCAGTGCACTGTTTTTATCCCATGGAGAATAAAAGAAGCAAGTACCTGAGGTGAAAAAGGCTGACTTCTTCTGTGACGCAGAACAGGAGGCACATCCTGGCTGTGAACGAGCATGGTTAGTGCTCTCCAGTACTCCTGGATATCTGTAAAAAGAGAAGGGCTTGAGGTTAAGCAGTTGTATATGCTTGGGACCTTTGAGTTTGGAGACCTTTGGGATGTGAAGGGGAGCATATGCAACAAATCATACAGCACAATCTGAATAGCTGTTTGGGTATGTGATACAGAACAGAGTAGAACTTTAATGGAAGAACGGATGCTCTTTCAGCAAAGGTCAAGTTGGTGATTTAATGACAACGTGAGAGCTGATATATTAGAAGACTAGACCATTAGCAAGATAAGCTCACTTATTCAGTCTAGCTTGATACCTAGACCCAGTGTGTAGTGGTCTGTAGTGATCTGCAGCTAATCTGTCCTCCACGTGGAGTAGGAAACAGTGAGCTTTTTGACTTCTGGCTATCTGTTTCTTTGCTTTGTTCTTCAGTGCCTCAGGAAGCAGTTCCTTTTTGGGATTTCTGCACTAGGATCTTTGTTTCCCACTTGCAGCAAGCTGATGTTTGCTCATCTTCTCTTGCCTGTGCTGGCATGATCCCCTGCAGGGCAGTAGCAGCTGGGAGCACGGACTGAGATGCCATTTCATGTCTCATTTCACTGAAGCACGTCTCCTGAATTTGGCTGTGCAGGGAACAAACAAGCACACTGCTAGACATCTTTCTTGTGCTGCAAATATGTTGTCAAGTGTGTGTATTGCTCACAGACCACTCTGCAGTGTAGGTAATGCAGAACAACCTTTCAGCTGTTCTTCAGCAGAGCTATTTTTGATTCAGTATAGCGAATCGCCTGGGCAGACCTGCTGTTGGATGCTGGGGAACGTGAGGAGCTCCTGCTGTTCACGTGCTGTCTTCATGGATGGTTGGGAGGGGAGCTGCAATGTTGCAGGACTATAACCATGCATGTCTTCTGCTTTGAATGCTAACACAAGTTTGGTGTGTTTGTTTCCTAATCCAAACAGAACGTCAGAAGCCTTGATGCATGTAGTGTGTGTTTACTGCAGCTGGAGTGGGCCACAGACCAGGTATTTATAGACATCAGTTTATAAGCTTTCACTGCAATGTTCACACTACTCGCAGCAAGACCATTCTCCCTTTGAGCTACTAGGGAGAAACCCACATGATGTGAAATTACCAACCTGTTTAAGAATGTGAGAGAACATCCTGCTTCACTTGGCCGAAGGCGGCAAACCTGGGTTGCATGTATGAGGAAAGGTGGGACCCTCTGTTCATGCAAAGGAGAGCCCTGTAACTCTGACCTTCCATCCTGTGCTTTCCAAGTGATGCTTGTTTCTTACCTAAAACACTTCTGTTGCCTCAGTCTCAGCTTCTGTTGAGCGGACGCAGTGAATTCTTTGACAGTTCAGGAAACTCATATGCAACATGTACACACACATACACAAAAACAAACCACTGGAACCTGCTCCAAAACTGTATGTCCTAATATAAGTTTGAGGTGGATCTGATGAGCTTAAATACCATTCTGCTGTTATATGTATATTTGTGTACTGCTTTCTCGAAGCAGCGTACCGATGAATGCAGCCATTATGTTACAGCTTCCCCAAGTAATTTTATACCCACAATTTCAGTTCAAGCTGACATCATGTGAAGGATGTTTGCTGACCTCTGGATATCTTGTTTTCTAACCATCACATGCCTTAACGTGCTGGAGAAGAAAAACTGCTTCTCTGGATGTCTTTTACTGCCATTGTTGCAGATGTGCTGATTAAGCAGATGAAAAAGTAATGAGGTTTTTAAGCCTATGGTCTTGATTTGAAGAGAAGGTTATGGCTAAAAGAAAACCTAAAGTTATTTTTAGCTTGTGCAAGCCATCTGTGAAGCACTCCTATGAAGCACTGTGCACATGTATCCCATTGAAGCCTGCTTTCTATATTGCAAAGAGGAATTTAGATCTTGCTCTGCTTTGAAAAATAAACAGTGATGTTGGGATTTCATCATCTTCTCAGTGATATGATTGCTCACTTTGAAGTTTAAATATCCTCTAATTGTGAGCTCTCTAATTACCCTAGAACTGGCTTTTTGTCTTTCTTTGTCAGTAATGGAGTGTCTGCAGCTGGAATGTAGTTCTGGATTTGCACTTGCTTATACTTAGAGCACTCGGGACTGTCTAACAACTTCTTGCAGTAACTGATGTTATAAATAGAGTGGTACTCTGGTGAGTAATGCCCAAGTAATGCCAAGTAATATGCCAAGCTGATATGTAAACTGTCGTTCTAGCTTCTATTCTAAAGGCATGGATACTTGAAAACTACTGTAGGGAGCCTACTTTGCAGGGGGTTGGACTTGATGATCTCTAGAGGTCCATTCCAACCCCTGCAGTTCTGTGATTCTGTGGAAACAGTGCTGCTTCTGTGTCCTAACTACTCTTTTTTTCTTTTTTTCCCTCTATCTTTACGTATAGAGAATAGTGACAAAGAAACTACCTCACTGGAAATGCCCTCATTACCAGCTTCTGATGGGTTTCAAAATCCAGTCCAGTCTTCAGGACTAAGTTCTAAGATCTGTAATCCCACGAATCAGTTACTTGATCGATCTGTCTTTACCCCTGCTTCAACTTGCTTATCCAAATCTAGCCTCACAGAGCCCATTGATGATAGAGCCGTCAAGTCAATTGAGTCTTCAACTGAATGCTGGATCACCCCAGAAAAAGATCATCCTTTTGTGTTACAGCATCTTTCCAATAACTCTTCCTTGGCAAATAATGACCGCTCTCTCCAGACAGAGGAGGTGAATTCTTGCAGTCCAGCTTGCCTTTCACAGAAGACACTTGAAGAAACATTTCTTGCTGACAGTCTAATGGAATGTAACACTATAGAACAGGGCTGTGGTGAGGAACCTCTTTTGAAAGTGACAAAAAAAAATAGTTTGACTGACAGCACTACTGAGCTTGGGCAAATAAAAGATGCAACTCTGCCTTCAGAACGAAAGGAACCAAAACAGAAGCTTGCTATAAACTATCAGATGTGCAAAGAACCAGAGAAGTTTGAGCATCTGGAGAAACAAACTGACAAAACTGACCCAGAACATCCTGGCAACATTGGTGGGGTTGAGAAACCTGTTGTGGAAGAAGAAGGCCATATTGCCAGTCAGACAGAAAGTCCTCCTGCAGAAATGAGAGAAGGTAGACTGGAGAAAGCAGATCTTTCCTGTGTGAAAGGGTGTATCCAAACATCCTGTAGTTGTGTGCATATGGAAGTGGATACAGCTGAGCATTCTGTAGCTGAAGTGCACATCTCAGCAAGCCAGCAGAAGTGGCAAGCCAAAAATGGAAGGGCATCTGACCTGAACTCAGATGCCTGTTCTATGGAAGCGGAGTCACTGAAGTCTGCAACTTCCCTGAGTGATACAGTTTCCACCTCTGATGTGCTGCAGTCTAAAAGCACCGGTGAAATCCCCACAAAATGTAATGAGTTGTCCAATTTAACAGCTGAACACAGTTCTTCCCCCTCCATCATTCATCAACAGGACACAGATCTGGGTAGACATTTAGAAGAGCCATGTTTCTCTCTAGCATCAGCCTTGAAAGAGCTTCACAAGCTCTTGATCAGTTGTAAAGGAGAATGTAAACTTCTTACATCTGAAGTGTCTCAACTGGAAATGGTTCGCAAAGAACAAGTACAACAGAAGGGGTTTTCTGAAGATGAGCAGAAAGTCTCAGATCCAGATGGCCAGCAACAGAGTAGTTCCTCCTTTAATGTGAGATATGAAGGTGGAAAAGCAGAGGGGAGCCAACCTTGCAACTCTGGCATAAAAAATGTTAGTCTTGGGTCTGTCACTCGCATGGAATCAGCTCCTGGAGAGGATGCTTTAGAAATTCCAAAGTTTTCAGGTAAGAGTGATTCAATTGCAGGGACATCTGACCAGCAAGAGAGCTCTGAGCAGGCAAAGGTTTTGCCAGAATGGTTCCAAAGTCCGACTTTGGAACAGAACACTGTTTCCTCTCAGCATGCTTTGGATGAAGGTACATCTCAAGATACTCAGGCACCACTCACAAGAGCACCTGAGAGAAGCAGCAGTTCTGCTCCTGACAGCCCAGCGTCATTGGGTGGGTGTGAGGAACCACTGCCTAGCCCGCCTGCTGAGTCCACTGAACTTCCCTTGGTTGCTTCACCACCTGCTTTCCCTGGAGCTGATGTTGATCGAATCCTTGGTGCTGGCTTTACCACGCAAGAAGCTCTGGAGGCTTTGGAACAAGCAGATGGGAATGCAGATCTCGCTCTTCTCATTTTGCTAGCCAAGAGTATTGTTGTTCCTACATAACTGTGGAAGAGGGGGTCTTTTAAAAGACATATCTAAATTACACACTGTAATGTGCAAGCAGAATGTTGAGCCAGAGTTTTTAATTATTTGCAGCCAAAGTAACTTGTCTCTTCTGTTTCGCTTGTTAAATTTGGCCTTTTGAAAGAAAGAAAATGTCCTCGTATTGCGTGGATGGGATAGCTTTTAATTACACATACTGGATTAAAATTAATGTTTTTATTTAAATGCAAAATTTTTGAATAAGCTCCAGTGTTATGAATAAGAAGCAGAAGCCATTAAGATCACCGCCCTGTCCAGCACAGAGCAGATTGTGGAATGAATTGAGTGTGTGTATGTGTGCAGCCAGCGGCGAGGCACGGCACATGATGTTATGCAGAGCGTACACTGAGTCTGGTATGGCACAGATGCAAAACTTTTCTAAATGGGCTTTTTGAGTTTGTACTGTTTTCTCTCTCCTACACCTTTTAGCCGAATGTCTGTGATGCTAATGAAACAATTGTGGCAGCTACTACAGGTGCCCGCAGGTGTGTAAAACTTTGCAAAAGGAATAGGAGGGTGTCGAGTGTTTTTGGAAGCGTGGGTTTGTGTTTGCATGGGGAGAGCTGATGCCTGCTTTTGACAAACCCTTTTGTGCTCCTGGGCCAGTGTGTTTAAGTTTACATCGTGGGGACAGGGGATGGAGAGAAAAAGGGAAGGGATAGAATTTGGTTCTAGCAAAACTAAGAGATGTACCGACTTACTTGAAGATGTGCTGATATCAGTTGTAGGTGGAGAGGGGTAGTAGAAAGGGGAAAAGAGTATTTTACTGTTTTTTTTTCTTAACATTGCCCATATCATGTTCCTCTCTACAAAAGAACAAGCTCAACCACTTAAGGCAAAACCTTGATGATGAAACCTCATAACAAAGCAACTGCATGTCATGGCTTTTAATTGCATCTATCCTTGGAAAATGGATTCTCTATGTGCTGCACGGGGTTGTGATCAGCAGAATGAAGAAATCTGCTTTGCACTAGTTTATCTTGGTGTTTGGGGATGAACAGCCTCTCAGAAACTGCAGAAAGTCTGTAGTGCCTGACGGGCTACTAATTGAATACCTCTTAAAGAGCGAGGGCTCCCAGGTAGGGCTTATGGAACACGCACTGACATGGCGTCTGCGTCACAGCCGTCGTGGCCTTCCAGGAGGTCCTTGGGGAGCAGCCTGCCTGATTAGGACTCGCTGAGGCTGTGCTGTAGGAAGCCCTTATCTGATGCTTTTTTTTCAAGTGAACTACTTTGGGGGTTTTGCAGAGCCTCAAAATACTCTTGGGGTTGGGAAAGGAAAGCATAGTTGAAATATGATACCAAATTTTAAGTAGGAACTTTTACTTAATCTCACTCATGAGACTCTGAAGTGGCTCCCTGTGAAGCATTCATCTTAAGCTTTCTGCTTCGGAGCTAGACCTGAAGTGACTGATGAGCAGTGGCTGGAAACATGACTTGTTCATCGCTTCATTTGTTGTTGTCCTGGACCTCTCCCTGGTGTTTTGTTTTCCCTGCTCCTTAGCAGGTTTGCCTATGTGTATGCCAAGCTTTTCTTTCGTGTAGAGTAGTGTTTAAAAACAGCACAAATTTGTGAGCCTGCAGAGTTGTGTGTCTGAGTGGTGGTCATCAGATTCTTCTTAGGTGCTTGGGTAGCCAAGATATCCATTATTTTCTAAAGAGCTGTAAGGCATTCCTCTGTTGGAAGCAGCTTTTGCTTGAGTTGTGGGTGTACCAGCGAGGCTTGGTGTCCCCAGACACACTTCACTTAAGTCTCACTACTGGTGGTCTCAGCAGCAGGCATTGCTCTGTGCTTGCACTGGGAGCAGTGTTTGGCTTTTTGGGAACCCCTTGCCTGAGCAGCATCAGGTAATTCCCTGCAGGCTCTGTTCAGAAGGAGCTGTTAGTGAGGCAGGATTACAGCTTTGTGATCCCTATGTGCAGGTAGTAAGAGTTGACCCCGGTGAGGCTTGTTGATACTCTTTGCAGTGAGCACCCCAAATAATCAAAATCCCATTCTGTAAAAGGTAATGCTTGGACTGCTACAGGAGCACAGACAGTGTCATCAGATCTCTCTAGAAGCTTTAGAAAATAAGATTTCAATATTAGGCCTATTCACATCTGATTCATTACCAAAAGCATCCCTGTGAGTAGAGCTCTCATCTCCAGAGCCTCCTCACTCAAAGCAGTGTTTCTGCTCCTGATTCATGCTGTGGGTCTCAGCGCGAGCCCTCATCTCTGGTCCGTGTGGTCCGTGCACCAACAGCACCAGCTGCAGGTTGGCCCTCCTGGCTGCCTGCAGGTTCATTCACTGCCAGCTCCTTGAAGCGTCAGATGTTAGCCATTCAATGTTATACCCTTTTCGTATTTACACGTTTATGTTTTTAGAAGCAATTGCTAATAGCTAGGTGAAATACTGCTGCTTTGCACCAAATTGGTTAAAGTCTCTAGTTTTATGGCCATGTTTACTTAGACTGCATATACAGAATTTATGCTATAAAGGCTTTAGAGCATCAGCCAACTCGCTTCAATGCTCAGTTTTATTCTTTGTCAAATACAGGTTTTGAAATCTGCCCTGCCAAAGCTGTACTGAAGCACTTATTAATACTGCTAGAATTTCTTCTGTAACTTTCTCTGAACTGCTGGAAACAAAGCCTGATCCCCCCCAGCTGATGAGTACTTTTTTATCGATTTGGTCTGAGCCCAGCTGATGAATACTCTTTTATCAAGTTGGTCTGAGCCCGGTGATCTAAATCCCTGAATTCCACAGAGCCTTGCTTTGAGCGAATGGCTGTGTGCTGCTAGATTAGACAGTGATTTTGGCTTTTCAGAAGCAAGATTTACATCAGAGAAAATCTGGCGGAGTTGAGTATCTGAGTTGAAATTAAATACAAGAGCGATTGCTGTCTAGAAGTTGTCTTCTGTTTCAGTGTGTGTGTTTGTCCCCTGCTTTGTGCACACACCTTTGGCCCAGCCTTTACCAACCCCTTCACCAAGCTCTCCTCTGGCCAGCAAAGTGGGAGTGTCTGTATTTGTGTGGCAGACACAAATACTTTTTGGCTGGAGTAGGGATAAAGATGTAATGCCAAGAGCTGTCCAGGTTTCGGAGGAACTAAGCGAATGGACTCTGTGCTCAAATAAGGCTCTTTACGCTCTCTTCATTCATCAGTGCTCCGCACTAAGCTGTCACATCAGCTTGGCAAAATGATTTCCCTATGAAAGTTCTGCCTATAGAGAATACAGCAACACGGGACTGCTTTGTAAAGATGGCAGGGCCTGTGGTGACCGCTCTGGGTCCAAGCACGTTCCTGGGTATTTTCTGGACCCACTGTGGTTACGTACCTAACAGTTGTTGAGAGGTATTCTTCTGAGAGATCTGAGGGGATCTCCTTGGCCTCTTCCTTAGTGTGTACTCCTGTAAGTGAGGCTCCAGGCAAGCTCAGAGGTGACGAGCATTGAAGTAATGGTTGGCAGTCTCTGGGCGCAGAGCGGTCTGACAGGAGGGGACGTTTCCTGGCGGAGCGGAGCTGTGCTGTGCTATTGTGACAATCTCTGCCTCGTTGCTCATTGTGCTTGACTTTCTATGTGGACACTTGGGCTCAAGGACTGTTAACCTTGTGCCTCCAAGAGATATTCCCTTTCTTCTTTCTCCCTCTGTCTTCACCCCCTTGCTGTCTCCTTTCCTCAGAAGTAGCAATATTTTACTTGGTGGTAAGTTTTCTTTCAGACACTATGCCATTAGTGATCAAAAGAAGGAACACATCCTACGGGTTTCTTCACCAGACTTGGACTTATTGCCACATGGCTCCACAGAAATTGAACATTAATTCAAAGAGGCCTTTTGCCATCCTCTCTTGGAGACCAGCTTGGGAAATGGGGTCAGTTTTGTGTACATTGTTCCCTTCTGAAGCGTTCAACAGATTTCTTCCTGCACTGTGTAGACGTAGCTTAGTTGGTGATCCAAATGCGTAGTGGTTTGGGTTACTCCTTGACTGATGCTTTTTAGCTTAAGAGTTTTACAAACTCACGTAAGGAACTTGAGGGAATCAATTCTCAGGAATCCTACAGCTGGTTGCATTTGTGTCATTTACTGTTCTGGGCTGAACATACTGCAGTTGTCCTTGCAGGTGGCTGAAGGGAAGTATGCTTGTGTCATCAGAAAATGGGATGTGGTTCTGCCCAAAGTAATACACACTTGATTCTTTTTTTGATTTTTTTTTTTTTTTTTTTAATATTGGGGGTCTGTTTATCAACAAAATTGATGTGTAAAATAAATTTGATATTTAAAAAAATAAATAAACACTTTATGATAATGTTGTCTGGTTGGTCTGTAAGTCTGCAAAGGGTGTGAGGAGCAGCTTGAGGTCCCTTGGGTTGTTTGGCACAGCAGAGGAGGGTGAGGGGAAGCCCCATGGCATCCCACAGCCCCTCAAAGGGAGTGAAGGAGTGGAGGGGCAGCGCTGAGCTCTGCTCTCTGCTGGCATTGACAGGGCCCGAGGGAACAGCACGGGGCTGCTTCGGGGGG
>JAOWBP010004584.1:3061461-3095318 GCA_028571105.1 Tragopan temminckii
GAGGTATTTGCCTGGTGGTAAAGCTTCTAATTCCTAGGATAAGTGGAGATAGTCGTGGAGGACACTGGGATTCTGTCAGGAGCTTTGTTGACCTAATTACCATCAGGATAGTTTTTTCCTTAATATCTTAAATACGGAAAAAGTTGATTGCTTCTGGATGAGGGAGAAGATAACCGCTCCCTGTTAATGTATGTTCTGTAGCTGAACTGATAACGAAGAAGAATATTTCAGTTGGGTGACAGCAGGGCTTTGTGCCTCAGTTGTTCTTGAAAAGAAAGTGCTTGGATGTTCCCAGAACCCCTGCTCTACAGCCTTGAGCTGTGGCAGCCCATAGCTAGCTCAGGGCTGGAGCTGAAATGCACGCAGATGAGTGTTGGTGTGTACCGCAACATTCTAAAAGTTCCTACAGCACCTCTTCTCTGTTCTCCTCAAAAATGCATCGTAGCTCGTTCCTGAAAGCCACCGTGTGCCTGTTCGGTTGGTGCTGCTCCTCAAGGCTTGTCTGTTGTTTAGGAGCTGTTCCGCAAGGTACGAAGCATCTTGAACAAGCTGACTCCCCAGATGTTCAATCAGCTTATGAAGCAAGTCACAGACCTGACAGTAGATACTGAAGAGAGGCTAAAAGGAGTCATCGACCTGGTCTTTGAGAAGGCTATTGATGAGCCGAGCTTCTCAGTGGCATATGCAAACATGTGCAGGTGTCTCGTGACGGTAAGAGCTGCCCAAGGCCAGTGGGAATCATTCCTTGGGGGTGAGCGCTCTGCACCTTATCCCCACGCGCTGATGGGCAGTGGCAAGAGCAGCACTGAATGTTAATTTCTGAACTTAGAGGAAGAAATCCGCAATGTAAATTCTCTATGTTCATTGGCCATGGCAAGCTTTGCTTGGAGTGACACACTGGAGTGGGGGACACTGAGCACTTTGCTGTGCCTGGCTGTGAGATGCTATGAATCATGTTTAGAAAGTCTGTTTTCTCCCTCTCATTTGGAAGAGGAGCCCAAGGTGCAGAGCCAGGCTACTTTCAGATGCTGATTTTGGGACAAACCGGCCCGTCCCCCAGCGATGATTTCCATGGCATGCCATGAAGGAGCATGGCCCCAAGGTCTTTGATGTGCAATAGCAGTGTTTTTAAGCAGGGAGACTTCTAAAGGATTTAGTGAATGGAAATGCAATCTGTCTCCGGGCAGAGGTGGTGTCAGCCAAATTCTGAGTGTGACTTTCCATATGGAATCTGAAGCGGCTGGAAATCGTGGCGTGGTGCTTAACAGTCACGGCCGTGCAAAGTCGCGCTGCCGAATACGAAGTACATAATAAAAAGTGATGGGTGGCTTATGGCAAATCCCGTTTGTGTGTGGACTTTATCTGTATTTCTGCTGATGTTTTGCTTCCTCTTCCTGCAGCTGAAAGTGCCCATGGCAGACAAACCTGGGAGCACAGTAAATTTCCGCAAGTTGCTGTTAAATCGCTGCCAGAAGGAATTTGAAAAGGACAAGGCTGACGACGATGTCTTTGAAAAGAAGCAGAAAGAACTTGAAGCTGCTACCACTGTAAGTGAAATATTTCCCCATAGGCACTCAAGAGAGCCCTCAGAAAAGGATCTCTTTTGAAGGCTGCAGCCAATTTGGGGGAAATATCAGAGTAGTTTCGTTCTGTTGCTGTGGCTGAATGTAATAAATATTTGCCTTGATGAGTGTTTAGAGCAGCCACTTTTTGGCTCTTAGGAGAAAAAGAGTAAACAGGAACAACAGCAACTGTGATTGTAAAACTGGCTCTTTTGAAGAGTCCTGTGCTCTTTGAACACGCTTTTTAGAGCTGTTTTTCTGTTTTACAGCCAGAGGAGAAGACACGGCTCCATGACGAGCTGGAAGAGGCCAAGGACAAAGCCCGGCGGAGATCCATTGGGAATATAAAATTCATTGGCGAGCTCTTCAAACTGAAAATGCTGACGGAGGCGATCATGCATGACTGTGTGGTAAAGCTGCTAAAAAACCACGATGAGGAGTCCCTCGAGTGCCTTTGCCGCTTGCTGACTACCATTGGCAAGGACCTGGACTTTGAGAAAGCAAAGGTAGGGCAGGGCCAGGAGCCAGAGATGGGGCTGTCTGGGCAGGGGTGGAAAAATGGGTGTGGGGTGTTTTTGAGGATCTTTTTTTCCTCTGGATTTTTTTTTGTACGGCACGAGGAAATCATCTACTCTTCTGTGCACGTTTCGTCACCGCCTGGCCTTGCTCCTGCCTCCTACCCCTGGCTCATAGATTCTTTGCCGTTTGCAAAGCTCGTTTCCAGTTGCAACTTGTTCCCAAGCATTTCATCCAAGTTCACATTCTTAAAGTGCTCAGCGTATGCTGCGGGTTCCTAAAACATTATGTTGTTTCTCAAACATGAAACTGGTTTCATTTCCATGGAGAGTTTATAGAAATCCACCATTAAATGTATTGTTTTGGGTTACATTTTAAAAAAAATCTTGTGAGCTGCCCAAACCCCCAAACCTGAAACTTGGCGGGTGTGTTCACTCTGTCATCATCTCCAGCTGTGCTGAAATGAAGCAGCTGTTTTGCAACTGCACTGCTCCAGTGTCCTCCTGCTGACTTTCCAACAAATGTATATGTAACAGGGAGCATCGTGCACTCCATGAGCTCCTATTGGCGCAGGCAATCTGCTTCTCCTTTGCAAAAGCTTGGGATGAAAAAGCACGGAAGGCTTTTGCCAGAAATCAGTCAGACTCAGCCCTGGAAACGAATGGAACTAATTGCTTTCAGCTGCTCTGCAGAGGGAGGAGTGCTCTTACAGCGCCGGATTGCAGGGATCGCAGCGAGTCAGTCCTGATCCACACAGGGGCTCCTTGGAGAAGCAGGTTCCCAAACTGCTGTGTGGAGCATGGCCTGAAGTTGTGTAGTTTGCTGCTCATCCCCCAGACTGAATACCCTGCATCATGAAATAACGGTGTGTGCACTGTTGGTGCAGGTTTGAAAGTGCCGAAAAGAGGGATTTAAATTTCTCCACGTGCTTTGGGAAGAAAACAGGGTCTGATTTCTGAGCAGTAGCTGAGGTCATGCTGGATGAATCCTGGACACTGTTTCAGCCTTTGTTAGCATAGAAATGGCATAACAGCAGCCTCGGTGTGCAGACCCTGTGTCCTGTCCTTGTGGTTGTTCTTCCTATCAGGATTGAGTGAGAATCCCTAATTTCATGGAGGAGATTCTGTGTTATGCGTTGCTCTTGAAGCTGAAGTGGCAGTGAGTTATTATTAAAGTTTCTGGGAAAAGTCCACTTCAAATATTTTTCCCATCATTCATGCCTTTGGAAACCTTTGCTCATATGGCTGAAACTTTCCAGAGCAAAGCTGGAACCAAATTTTAGTAGAGTTTTTCTTGTTTATGTAGGTGTGAGGAAAAGGACTTAGCAGGTTCTTAATGAGGGGAAGGAGAAACATTTTATAAAACTGCCCTTAAACATTTTAAAACAGCTGCAGCTACCAGAGAGGGGCAGAAGGCTTCGTGGAGCCTGACAGGCCAAATCCAGACCTAGTGAAGGCTTTCCAGTGACACCACTTCGTTTCAGTGATTATCTGGCTTCTTTGCTTCGTGACTTTCTGGAAGGAAAACCATAAGATGGTATGGAACACTTGTGGGATTTGAAACTACAGCTCCGCCTGTGAAGCAGCTTCGTGTTGTGCATCTGCTCTCTCTTTTGCCTTTTGACCCCGTCTGGGACAGGTTGGGGAGGTAAAGCAGCAGAGCAGTGCAGGGGTTTTGTGCCCAAGCATACCCCAAGGAGAAGGCCGGGTCCCAGCTGTGCTGCTGGCACAGAGCTGCTGCAATCCAGAACCCGCTGCCTCCCAACAGAGGGAGTGTTTTCATTTTCTTCCAAAATACACTGATGATGTTTCTCTTGTGTAGCCTCGCATGGACCAGTATTTTAATCAGATGGAGAAGATTGTGAAAGAGAGGAAAACGTCTTCAAGGATTCGGTTCATGCTGCAGGATGTAATAGACCTAAGGCTGGTAGGTACCAACCCAACAAGTAACAGAGCACGTTCTGTTGCTGAAACTGCCCTCACACAAGATCAGGCAGTGCAGTATTTACAGGGTGAGATCTGTACCCTTTGTCATTCAGAAGTTTGGCAGTGAGGATTGTCTTCTTTCTTTTGTCTTACTGAAGATCAGGGCTTGCAGACAGGTGTACTGCTTTGCTAATACCGGCTGTGCTGGTTCAGCTAACTAAGCTGCAGAAATGACAAACTGGAGACAACTTAGTGCAGGCGCGGTGTGAACAGGGATCTGCCCCTGTTGTAATCAAGTGAGGGTTTTGAACAGAGCCCAAGTGTTAGACCTGGGCTCTCAGTGAAGAAGGCTTCTCAGCATAGGGTTCCCTATAGCAGGTTGCTCAGGAGGGCGTCCAGGTGAGTCTTGAATATCTTCAGAGAAGGAGATTCCACCACCTCTCTGGGCAGCCTGTTCCAGGGCTCTATCACTTCTGTACTTTCAGATGTTCATATTTTGCCTTAATCTTGGAGGAAGAGCTCCAATGAATGCTTCCAGTAGTAAGCAGAGAGAGAACCACAGAACCCTTCCTCTAGTCCATCTCTTTCTTTTAAGACTGGAAAACTGGAAATGTTCAAGATGCTAGGGGTTAAAATGTATGAAATTCAGTCATGCCTCCTCACAGTCAGGTCTTCACTGCGGCCTTCAATCCAATAGATATGCTACAGCCAATGTCCCGGAGTGCACAGCTCTGACCTTGGTGCTGGGATAACCATGTCAGCAGCATGACCCAACTCCACAGAACTTCCCACAGTCCCTTGGAGTGCAGCCTCACTAACACGTCACAAGGTTTAGGGGGGGCCTCGTTCAGTGTGCTCAAAATAACCCATTCATGATGCTCCACTCCCAGAAATGTCACGAGCACATTTGTTTCTCTCTCAGTGCAACTGGGTTTCACGGAGAGCAGACCAAGGCCCGAAGACCATTGAGCAGATTCATAAAGAAGCCAAGATAGAAGAGCAGGAAGAACAGAGGAAGGTCCAACAACTCATGACCAAAGAGAAGAGGAGACCAGGTAAAATAAAAGTCAGGTTTCTCACTTCACTCATTTCGTATCCAGTGACCACGGTCAGAATCCTACAGAAGTCTTTTTTTTCGAAAATGCAATGAGCAAAGGGATTTGGGGCCATATCATGACTGAGGCTGGAAGAGGAACAGGCGCACCATGGATTGGCTGTGTTTTGGTCAACTCCTTTGGTAAAAAATAAACATCACAGGCTGGTAGTGTTTGGGTTTCATGTTCATGCAAGCCATGCCAGAAATCTGTTCTAACGAGTTCCTATCCAGGAGCCAGATTTGCCATCCATTTTTGTGTACAGCAGCATTTAATTTCAAGAACAGCATCTGATTTCAAGAGTAACCATGTTGTCTTTAGCAGTTAAAGTTGTGAGGTGTTAACTCTGCGTGAGAAAGTGTTTTAGCATCACCTTCAATTGCTACCAGCCCTTGGAGTTGATACTACCTGAAGATGAATGTAAAATGACTGATGCTTTTAGAGGCGTAGGACCAAAGCACGCAAACCTACTTGGTTTTTGAGGCATTGTGGTGCCTTCTGTGAAAACAGAGCATAAAGAAAATGTACACAGACTTTGTTTCTGTTAGCCTGAAATTGTTGTCAGTAGAAGGCAGGGAACTGCTTGGATGGTTCTGCACCTTGACTGTCTCTGGCACTGCTGAAATCTGTGCAATGAGTGCAGGCTTTGGTTAGCCAAGGCGTGTCTTCTGCTCTTTTGTTGAGCTTGTTAACACACAGTACGTGCAGCCATACTGAAGCAGAATGAGAGCAAACTGAGAAATTGTTCTGTAAACTGGAACCTGCCTTGAAAAATACTGTGTTGGTTTTTTTTTTTTAATGTTATGACTGTTTTTTAACAGTAGTAAGGCAGACTTAGGTATGTTGTGTTAATCCAAAGAAATGTTCTGAAGGAGGTGATTTCTGCACAGTACTGTGGTCAGGCTCAGCAGAAACGTGCCATCTTCTTTTCCTCCTCCTTCTGAGTTGGGAGATGATCACCCACAGTCTCCTGGGGCACAATGGGGCCAGCAGAGACGAGCTGAAGGCAGTGTGTTTGTTGTCTGCAGGTGTCCAGCGGGTTGATGAAGGCGGATGGAACACTGTGCAGGGGACAAAGAACAGCAGAGTGCTGGACCCTACCAAGTTCCTTAAAATCACCAAGGTAGGTGACAGCGCAGGGCTCATTCAGAGCAACAAGGTGCCAAGTTTTACGTGCTTGCATTTGTCTGTCTCACCAAGAAGAATTCTGACATAAGTGGGTGTTTCCCAGATGTTCCTGTGTTAGTGGCTCTATGCCTGAGTTTTGCCCTCAGTGTCCAGATATTCAGAGAACAGTAAAGCAGAACCTGACAGACTGATCTTTCTGCAGATCAAGCTCCGTTTGTTTCTTGTGGAAGTCATAAAAACAGCCTTCAGAACTTAATTTACGAGAGAGATTCAGCCCACTTTTATCTGGGCTTACACCTCACCTGGGAAAAGTCCTTCTGCTCTGTTTAATGCACGTGCAGTACACATAGACCAAGGTCTACAACTGCTGCATTGTTGGAAGGTGAGAAGAGTTCGCACGAAGAGATCTTCAGGATCATGACCTCTTCAGTAAATTCACCTTCTGAGCACTGTAAAATCAGCGTTCTGTTCTTGTCAAACACTGCTGTTCCCTCCAAATTCTGCAGCCCATTGTTGTTCTTTGCCCTTTGAATCCTCTTACTGTGCAGATTCACTCCAGGGCCATTCCTGGTACATGGAGTGGACTGTAAAGCTGTTTTACTCATCATAACAAACTGAATGTCTTCCAAGTACTGATATGTGGTACTTCTTCCTCCTTAATGAACTTCATTATTTCTAATGAAATAAAGCTTGTAGTCATTATGAATGTCTTTCACTGACACTTTGGACAAGGCTGTTTGTAATGACCTTTGTTGGTTGCATCCTCTGTTCTTGGCTAGAGATCAGTCTTCCAAAACTGCATTTAAGTGTGTTTTAGTATTCACAAGGTGGACACTTTCACAAAGCAAATGCTCCGTTTATAAATAAGAAGCAAAATGTTCCCCTGTAACTGTATGTTCTGATGTGTTTTACAGCCCACAATAGATGAGAAGATTCAGCTTGTGCCTAAAGCCCAGTTGGGCAGCTGGGGAAAGGGCAGCAGTGGTGGAGCAAAGGCAAGCGAGATGGGTAAGTAAGGACACATCCTCACCCTCTGCGTTGCTACCAGCTGTCAGAGAACACCTTCAGAATCACAGAATGGTTGAGTTGAAGGGGGACCTTAAAGATCATCTAGTTCCAACTCCTGCCATGGGCTGGCTGCCCCCCACCAGCTCAGGCTGCCCAGGGCCCCATCCAGCCTGGCCTTGAGCACCTCCAGGGATGGGGCACCCATACTTCTCTGGGCAGCAATGCCAGGGCCTCACTGCCCTCTGAGTGAAGAATTTCCCCCTGACATCTGACCTAAATCCCCCCTCTTTTATTTGAAAACTTTCTCCCTTGTCCTGTCATCATTCTTGCTAGGAACGGATTTGGTAGGAGCAGTCACAAATGCATTCCCTAAATTGTGATGCATTGCAGTGGTAAGATGACAGTGAACCCCCTCAGTAGGACCGTCCATGGTTTAAAGTGGGATTCAGCTGTCATAGAATCTTAGTATCATTAGTCTTTTCCACCAAGGCTGGAAAAGACCTCCAAGGCCATACAGTCCAACAATGCACCTCCCACCAATATTTTCCCACTAAACCATCCCTCAGTACGACATCTGAACATTTCTTAAGCATTTCTTAAACACTTCCAGGGACAGTGCTTCAGCTGCCTCCCTGGGCAGCCCATCCCAGCACCTGACCACTCTTTCACAAAGAATTTTTTCCTAACATCCAACCTGAACATCCCGTGGTGTAACTTGAGGCCATTGCCTGTTGTCCTATCACTAGTTAGGTGAGAGCAGAGTCCGACCCCACCTCACCACAGCCTCCTTTCTGGAGTTGTAGAGAGTGATGAGGTCTTCCCTGAGCCTCCTCAAGACTGACCCATCCCAGTTCCCTCAGCTGCTCCCCATGGGACTTTGCATCAGATCCCTCACAGCTCCATTCCCTCAGCTCTAGTACCAACTGTGACTGGCCGCCAGCTGGATGTAACTCCACCACCACTCTGTGGGCCCTCAGCCAGTTCTCTACCCAGCAAAGAGTGCACCTGTCCCAGCCATGGGCTGCAGCTTCCCCAGGAGAATGCTGTGGGAGGCAATCGGGAGCTTTGCTGAACTCTAGGTAGACTATGTCAGCAGCTTTCTCTCATCTACCAAGCGGGTCACTCCACCGTAGAAGGTTGGTCAGGCAGGACCTGCCTTTCATGAACCCATGTTGTGCAGCCCCAATCCCCCAGCTGTCTCACACATGCCGTGTGATCTCCTCTCAAGATAACTGTCCATTTAGCTCAGAAGAGGAAAACGTGCTGCAGTCGGGTCTGATGTTGAATGATGCAAGGGAGATGTTCACAGAGGCTCCGAGTTGAGCACAGCTCAGGGTGTATGTGCTGATCCTGTCACAACAGAAGTTTCTTACAGCCTCCCCTCTGTGCAGCTTCAAAGCAGGGGAGGAACTGGTGACATAGTGGGTTAGCACCTGTGCCCCTCCGAGTGCGCAGTGCTGCTTGTGAGAAATAGCACAATCTCCTTGTTTCTCGCCCTGAGAGAAGAATCTCTCCTTTTGCTTTATTTATTTGTTTGTTTCTTTAAGGTGGGAGTGTTGATTTGGGGTGTTCTCTAAACAATCAGATGGAGAAGGCTCCACCAGCACTAATTAGCACTACGCGGGTGTGTCCCTCTGCTTTGCCTCCAGAGGCAAAGGACGGATGGAGCAGGAGCAGCCCTTTCCCACTGGTTCCCTCCCCATCGCTCTGAAAACAGCAAGTGCTTAAATGCCTTTGTGATGCTGAAGTGTTGGCAGCTACTCACCTTGCCCTTCCTCTTCTCTGTGTTGTCTTTGTGGTCTCCCAGACTCCCTACGACCAAGTGCCACTAGTTTGAACAGATTTTCCGCGCTGCAGCCTCCAGTCTCATCTGTATCTGCCTCATCTGCATCCTCAGAACTAGACTCTCGCAGGGCCTTAACGAGGTAAGGTTTGCTCTGCCAGTGAGTTTTCCCTTCTGCTCTCTGTATGCTTGCTCTTTCACTTGCTGCTCTAGTTTCTGGAAGAATGAAAACAATGAGAATTTCATGGAGCTTCCAGGAATGGTGGGGTCATTTTTCCCCGTGTGTACTTTGAACTGACTTAAAATTCATCTTTCATAGTATTATACGAGAGGCAAGTGGTATTAAATTTTAAAGGAATTATGAATGTTTTAGCTTCCACTTTGCAGTCACCCTTTCTAAAGGACACGTGTGTGAGTGGTTCGTAACGCATTCAGGTTGAAATAAAACACAAGAGTTGAAAGCAGAGGTCATGTGTTCAGCCAGGTTACTGGATTTGTTGATCCAACAAACGTGCTTAAAGCCTTGCCCAAATGTAGCAAGGCTCTTGGAGCTCTCTGGCTGTCCCTGACCCCTTCCCCTGTGACCAAGCCTGCCCTTGCCTCTGCCTCGTGCATACACAAGGCCATGCAGTTCTCACACACCTGATTACACCAGGACTGCAGCCACTCCAGCCTGTAGCATGAAACATGAATTAATCCTTAATAATTTACTACCTTGGGACATACTTTGTAAATGTGCGGTTCATTTGCAGTCATTAGTTCTTCCTTGCAGTGCACACCAGCTAACATGCTGTTGTGTTGATTCCTCGCTTGCATTCCCTCCTCCTTCACATACAGCTCTCATCACCTGGAGGCTGTTCTGTTTTGGCTCTGTTTGAGGTTCTTTTTCAATAAATGAGTAGAAATGCACCACTACCTTACAGTGAAACAGTGCCTTTACATCACAGACTTCACCACTGTGCATTTAAAGTGGGTGCTGTAATGACTTCAGTGCTTTTCCACATGTTCTCTGGCTCTGCCTGCCCGCTGTGTGTGCGCTGGCTGTGTTCGTGTGTCCCCGAGACTTGTGATTATAATCAGTGGAGCTACAGCTGTGAAAAGGACAGCAGTCCTGCTGGGCTGAGGATCTGTCATTACCAGGACTGCGAGCTGGGGTTACTCATACTGTAACCTTCAAGTGCATGTGGTTTTGTTCTGCAGTCGCGGGAGCACGGGCAGGGAGAAGAACGATAAACCTCTCCCACCTTCCCTGTCCCGCCCCAACACCTTCCTCCGGGGCAGCAGCAGTAAGGAGCTGCTGCTCGACAATCAGGCGCAGGAGGAGCAGCGGAGAGAGATGCTGGAGACGGTGAAGCAGCTGACAGGTGGCATGGAGATGGACAGGAACAGCACAGAGGCAGAGAGGAGCAAAGCCAAGGAGTCTGGTAAGCGGCCCTTCTGTACTCATGGGATCTTGCTGAACGCGTGGAAAGGCTCATGGGAGAGTTCGTAAGTAGAAGTGATGGGTGTCTGTGCTGTGATGTGAATATTTGGCCCACAGTGATGTGCTGTTGAGCTGTGATAGGTGAGAACCTCCCAGAGGTTTGTAACACAGCTGATGCATACAGGTTTTAGCGTCATCCTCTGCCACCAGCTCCTCTTCGTGTTTCCTCGGAGCTGAAGGCTGCAGGGAGCAACAAAGCGCTGGCACATGGCATTGTCCTTCCTGCTGGTACCCTGTTGCTGTTGCCACCTGTTTTTGGGATACAGGTCCCCAAAATCGGTGTCAAGGAGCATCTTCTCAGTGTATCTTGTCTCCTGTGATTAGTTGCAGAGGCAAAGCTCAAGCAGAATCAGCGTACGGCACGTTGTGTGCTTGGAGAGATCTCCTTTTTGGCCTTTGCATTTGTTGGATGTTCATCCCCAGCTGGTTACAGAATTGGCACAACCAGAGGATGTAACCGAGCACAGGTCCAGCCCACAGGCGCTCCCTAGGGTGTAGGCTCCTCTCCAGGCCAGAGCAGAGGAGGGAACTGGTTGTTCCCAAGGCAGAATCCCCAAGTGGAGCTTTTAGCTCTGCTCATTGCCAGTCCTGGTTCCATGCAGGGCTCAGTGCAGCATGGTGCTAGTGCCCACTGGGGCGACCTGTCACCTTGTCAGAGCTGCAGCTCCCACTTTTGGATCCTGATTTGCTAGCGAGGATGTATTGAGGACATTTAAGACAGCAGTCCCTGTGGACACAGCTTTTGCAATAAGTACTGGGTCTTGCTTCTTGCACGCAAAGCATCCAGAAACTGCTATTGCAGTAGGAATTGTGAGGAGTACATCTTGACCCCCACAACACAGCACACACTCACTGCTCTGGAAGGTTTGGGGGTTTATGAATGTTACTCACAGTATGTTTTGAAGGTACAGCATACCCTCAGAACTGCTGTAACAGCTCAAAGTTTAATTATTTAATGCAGGTAGAGTGCTTTGAAGGTGCTGCATCCCACGTCACTACATAGTTTCCTTGCAGAAAAGTTGATTTACAGAGTTGCTGGGTATTTGTAGAGGGGAGAATGTAACCAAGGAGGAAGTGATGCATGCCTGATGGCGAGCCAGGAAGCACACCCTGCACAGCCCTCACATTCCTGCTTGCAAATCATCTTTGTTTTGGTTATCACAGTAAAGCTTGCTGTGGACTGTGGCTGGGCCAGCCAGCAGAGTTGGCTCTGTGACTTCTGTTTTCAAACTGTCATCTTTGGAAACAGTTCTGATTTTTCTTTCCCAAATGCTGTTTTCTCTGCTTTCACCAGCCAAGCCAGAAGCTCCCCCAGCTCCAGTTCAAGAGAAGCCTTCGTTATCAGAAGAGGAAATTGAGAGAAAATGCAAATCTATTGTTGATGAGTTCTTGCATATTAATGATTTTAAGGTGAGCAGTGTGAGATCCTTGCTTAGCAGAAAGGTCTGCAGCTGTGGGGCCTGAGGATGTTCCTCTGCTGCTGTGACCTTGTGAGGTTTGGGTGGCAGCAGCTCCATGGCTGTTTTCTGCCATTCTAGAAGCAGGGAAAGCGGGCCGGTTTGTGTGTTGTAAGCAGCAAGATGTATGTGTATCTGTCACAAATCACTGAGCAGCTCCATTATAACAGCAGTTTTGGAAGCAGAAGAGCTAGTGGGAAAATAAACTGAGGTTTTCATTTAGTTATCAAAGCATGTGCTGTTCTGATCTGGAGGCAGATAAAGCAATACTAAATATTGAACAAACCACTCCAGAGTATTTTTAATAAACATTGAAGATTACTGAGCAGCTGTCATCACTTCCTAGTTAAAGGTTGCAATTTTGTTTCCCATGTAAATGGATTTTTAGCCTGTCCAGGGAGTTTGCAGGAAGGGGTACATTTGCTGCAGAGCTGATTGGTTTGATCTTTTGCTGAAATAGAATTTAAAAACATGCAAAGCTTGAAATGACAGTGCTAGGGATATTCCTAGCTTGGCACCCTTAAAACAGACTTGCTGTTTGCATTTTGTAGTGTTTCTAATTAAAATCAGAAAGGGGAGTATCCTTACGATGATTTGTTTGGGGTTCACATGTGTACATCTGGTTCAAAAGTACATCAGATTGAGGCAGCTCGTTTGCAGTTATCAAGTAACTTTGGATTCTCAGCACCCTTCAAATGTGGTGGCAAAGTTTCTGGCAAATGCAGCTTTGTCTCACATTAATAGGCCAGTTCTTGTGCTAATGGAACACTTGGCTAAGGAACAGAGCTGTGGCAGTCTATATATAAGTGTTTTATTTTCATATGTTGCAAAATATACATGCCAGAATGTGGAAGCTTTATACAGAGAAAATTTCCCTCTTAACATTACCCATGTTTTCTGCTTTTTTGTGTATAGTGTGTTGCTGTAACATAGGCATTTCTGTTCAGCCAGTCCAGTTAGTAGTGAAGCTAACCTGATGTCCTCTTTTGGACTTGGCTTATATGTTATGATATGTTATGGAATAGTGGGGATTTTGGTGACATCCAGAACAACTTCTGTCCCTACACTTAGCCAGTGCCCTGGAGCATGAGTGTGTATTTTAAAAATTCTGTTGCTTGCACGGTATAATTTTGATCTTTTTTTGATTCCTGATTGCCATTTCAGTGGTGATTTGTGAGGAGGTTCCACAGCCTGGTTTGGCTTTGCTATATGTTTATTTCTGAAGTAAAACTGAAAGGCAGTGATCTCCTGAGCTGCCATCAGAACGACTGATGTGCTGAGCAGCACACCCTGCACTGGCGGCAGACATCCTCCTGCGCTGCTTTTTGTTTTGTTTTGGCACCTTTTGACGTTTGCAGTTCAGGCAGATGACCCTGTGTGTCGTTCAAAACAGGAAGCAATGCAGTGCGTGGAGGAGCTGAGCGCCCAGAGCCTGCTGCCTGTGTTTGTGCGAGTGGGAGTGGAGTCAACGCTGGAGAGGAGTCAGATCACCAGGGATCACATGGGCCAGTTATTACATCAGTTGGTGCAGTCAGGAAAGCTGAGCAAGCAGGATTTCTTCAAGGGGTTTGTATTCTGCACATAGAAACTGATGCTTTTCTGGAGTGTTCAGTGCAGCTGAGCACTATTTGTGTTGGAGAGGAATGATTTCTCAGTTTGCGTTGGCATCCTGCCCTCACCATGCATCCTTTTGGGAGGAGCATTTCCACCTGGGTGTGCTTACAAGTAATACAGATATTTTAGCGCACTTCTAATTATTTCAAATGCTTTTAATAAATGTAAATATGTTTGTATTTATTTTTAATACGTAGGTGTACATTTAGATTTCTGCTTTGCAGTGTATTTGTCAGTGTTTGCCTTTTGGCAAGCCATTGAATGTGATTAAAAAGGGGAGGAGGAAGATAAAAACTTGATGTGACACTGGTGCCTGGCCAGATGTGGTATCAGACAGAATAGACTTTCCTCAGATAACTCTGCTTCAGGCCACCAGCTCATTTCATCTCCCAGATGGTAACTGCCTCTGGATCTGGTTTTCCCAGCCTGGATTTGAATGTTATCCAGCTGCAAAAAGGATCGGTGTTCCCGGAGCTTCCCGGGTACCAGCTTGTCCTTGGTAAGGTTTAGAGCAGGGTGATTAAAATGGATAACCATGACAAGCAGCTGGAGAACAGGTAGATGGAAATAATGCTCTCGGATGCTACATTTTTACGTATTTAGCTCTGTCTTGCTGCTTTGGTTTGAATCACATCTCATCATGGTGCTGACAGCAGCAGCAGTGTTCCCCCTGTACTCATGTCTGGCAGTGAATTTTGTCGTGATGAAATCAAGTGGCTCATAGGAAAAGTTTAGGCAGCCTATGTTCAAACCATATGGAGCAGCAGTAAGAAAATACGTGCACAGGGAATACACATGTCCATGTCCATGCAGTCACTGATGGCTGAGATGTCTGCAGTGATACATTTCTGTAATGGATTGTGATTAGAGCCATTCCTGCACTTCCTCGAGTGCAGAGAAGCAGTTGTGATGCCAACTAACCTGGGATCATGTTGAAATGGTGGAATATGTGGTTTGGAAACAGCATAAACAGAGCAAAACAGCTCCTGACGGTGATGAAAAGGCAACTGCCCTTTGTGGTTTCCAGTGGGCACACAGAAGAACACTGAAAACCACTACACTGATTGATGCACGACAATTATTGTGTAATTAGGGGTTATGGGGTGAGTGGTGGTCATAGCACAGGTCTAGAGAGATACAACAGGAAACCAGCTGCTGGCCCAAGTGCTTGAATAAACTAGAGCTAAATTAGTGGCAGAGGACATGAGGAACAAAGCAAAGGAGACAGTCCGTGCTTAGAAGTTGAACCCCAGAATCTTAAAGCTTTTAAGAGAGAAGTGAACCATGATCAAAAGAGGCAGGAGAAGCAGAAAAATGGTCATCTCGATCCTGATAGAAGTATCAGGCTTGGAAAGTGAAGCCACCTACCAGGCTTTTATCAGGAAAAGGAGTTTTGAGCTATGCTGGAAATTGTATCTAGAACTGAGGAACAGTTTTGTAACTCAGCCTGCTACATTTTCTGTTCTGGATGTCCATTCTTCAGCAGGTTTGAGCAAATAGCTTGTGGGGGAAGAAGCCAGCCCCTTATCCTTCTGTAAATGCCTGGGTTTTTTAAGAAGGTTCCATTTATTTGATCTTGTAAATGTAAAAAGCACTTTTGTTTGTGAAGTTTTACTAGTTAGCAAATGTGTTCCTGCGATATAAAAACTACTGTCCATGGAGCTTTTCTGCATGCATCATCCCTAGCTGCTGGTTTTACAGAAGGCAATGCTCTTTCCACATTAGTGCCTGAAGAAATCAGCCCCCGGCAGATCCAAAGCATTTGCGAACATAAGATGTCAGATGTGTTCTTTGTTATATTTGTGGTTTGCTTTTGTTTTTAACAGAAGGTTTTTAAAATGCAGATTTACTTTGCAGGAAAAGTCTCAGTTTGAGTTGTATTTAATGCCTGACGTTTTTCTTTTCTTTTTTTTAAGGTTTTCAGATACCTTGGAGATGGCAGATGATATGGCCATAGATATACCCCATATATGGTTGTACCTAGCTGAGTTGGTGACCCCCATGTTAAAAGAAGGAGGAATCTCTATGAGAGAACTTATACAGTAAGTAGTGCTGCTCTTTTTCAGTGATGGCCAAGCTCCAGCTGTCTGCCTGGCTGCGCCACATTTCCACAGCATGGTTCTTATTGGTAGATAGAAGACAGACCACGTTAGAGGCACACCTTCTCCTATTAGTTGCTGCATATCCTTTGGGACTTAGGATTTGCACCAAAAGCTGGGGTGGGGAGTTTGCTGCTCTTCAGTCGTGGTTCAAGGGTGAAAGTTTTGTCCATAAGTATATTTCAGTCTTGTTTACTCTGGCTGAAGTAGTAGCTAACCTGATGCTGCAAAGTCAGTGCCGTTCAGAAGCACACTGATGCTCTGAGATTTAGATTTGGGGAGAGCGAGGTGTCACGCAGGTGTCTTTGTGTCTCGGAGTGTAATGACAGCTGTCTGGGCAGTGCCTGAAACACAGGCACAAACCTGGCTGGCAGGGCTGGAAACTGCTCCCAGGACCAGAGTTCGTATATTTTGTACACTTCATTATATATTTGGGGATTAATTAGAAGTCAGTTGAATGGTTTCCTTCTTAAGTAAGTAGTATTGAGACAATCATGACTGTGTTTTCCTCAAAAGCTCTTATCCTGTAGGGTCCTGCTACCCAAATGCAACACCTCATAAAAATTGAATGGATTTGACCTCAAGCAAAAATGAAGAAAGTACTTGTAATTAGCTCTGTTGTGGCAAGCATGCTTGCATCAACAAAGTCTGTTTTATCAGCTGTGCTAGCTAGATGAAATCCTTTGTCCCTAGCAGAGGCTACAGCTGTTTTCCTGCCTCTGTTTGATCATACCCCTTGCCTTGCATTCCAGACTTGGAACAATGCTAGATGAGTATTTTACTGTCTTCAGGGAAAAAAAAAAAGGGGGGGGATTATAAGCAAATATACCTGTTTTTCTCTTATTCTAGAGAATTTAGCAAACCTTTACTTCCTGTGGGAAGAGCCGGGGTCTTGCTTGCTGAAATCTTGCACCTTCTATGCAAACAAATGGTAAGTGTCCGGGAGTTCCGTTCCTATGAGCTGGAAGCAGCAAGTATGTGTCTATGCATGAAACCAACTGCTCACATTTCCCACTTGGAGATACTTAGGGATGGGCCAGCCAGTCCAGATAACCTAGGAAAACTTGCTTCTTCATCCCCAGTTTCAAACCAAGCCTTGTGAGGTTCCAAAAAGTTGAGTTAACTTTTTTTTTCTCATCACTTTTCCCTTTTGCAGGTACCTTTGCACCTGGCTTCTTCCAGAAGCTAGAGTGCTGAAATACTGCAAGAGGGACATTCTCAAGGTATTTCTGGGCTGACCAGAAGCAGCAAGTGCCGGAAGTCTTGCGAGAGAGCTGTTCTTGCAGACCGGAGAGGTTCTGAGAGTTCAGATAAGCTCCAGACGGCCTCTCAGACTTCTGGATGCTTATCCAAACTAAACCTGCCAACTCTTAAGACTCACCCATCACTAGGGGGTAGTGACACCTTTTCACCCTGTGACTTCTAGAGCTCTCTTACACATTTCACAGTTGTGTGTCCAAACAGTTTGGTGGTTTCCCTATAACTCTGTCTCCATTTTTGTTTTTTTTTTTTTAAATCCAGCTAAATATGCACTTTGAATAGTGTCTATTTTAAACGCTGTAAAATCCTTCACTTGCCTTTTTGGTTGTTTTTAAGCATGCATTCAAATAGGGGTGATTGTTCCTAGAGCGTTTCAGGCTAGCAGTGCAAATAGTGACATTTTATTGATTTCTTTTTGTCTTATGCTTCTTTGGACAGTGATGGGGTTTTTTGTTCAGTTTGTTTCTGGATTTTGTTTTTTCTCCTCTGTTCTGTGAGAGCTGCTCTGCTCTGGGGGCTGAAGGAAAGCTTGGGTTTCTCTTTCTGTCATAGCTTTATAATTCTCTTGTCCAGGCCAGTGTTTGGACTTGGTTATTTCAAGTCAGGTGTTTCCAAGCAATAGCAGTCTTGTTGAATAGTCAGATCCTGATGAATGGTAGCAGGAACTACACGCAATTAGCATTTAATAGTCTGTATTGTAAATTTAAGATTGTAATCTGCTTCGTAAATGGAAAATCACGCTGCTTTTATCAGTATTTAACTTGGGCTATGCAGTGATCTCCGGCGTGCAGGTGCTCTGGGGTCAGTGATTTTGCAAAGCTTTGGAGTGAAAAGAGCTGATTGTGTTCTTGTCAGAATTATACCCATGCCCTGCTAGGCAGGCTACCAAAGGGTCAGCACAACATATGCTGCATGGCGTGTGCTACAAAAGAGATTTTCCTCAACGTTTGCAACAAATTCTCAAAATGGAGCAGTTGGGTACTGTGTACACAAATTGGAGGTTTGATCTGTGAGCAGAAAACAGCCGTGTAAATAGTAATTTTCTAGAAGTAGCTAATTTGCCAGTGCCAGGGCAGGGTGGAATGTGTTACGGAGGAAGTTCCTGACAGAGTCAGAAGAATCACACTCCTCTGTCTGCCAGCTCTGTTGTGGCCATGGGAAACTGTGCCTTACTCAGGCATGTCCTTTCTCATACGTAATCTCTGGCTGAAGCTGTTGCAAACCCCACGTCACGTTATGCCTTGTTTATTACCCATCACCATGGCATCTGACCACTTTACAAGTTACCTATACGTGTGGCAGAATTGTGTATATGATTTCTCTTGCACGGGATTTCCAGACATTTTCACATTATTGCTAGGCATCTTGTTTGTAACTGAATGGTTCTTTATTTCCCCTGACACAGCTGCACCACTCCAGCTTGTGTAAGCTCCCATGGTTGTCTCTCAAGTCTTTCAAATGGGCAAACTGTTTGTATTTTAGAGCCATAAGAAAGTGGGAGCCTTATGGAGGGAGACTGGCCTCAGTTGGAAGGACTACTTACCTGAAGGGGAGGATGTACATACCTTTCTCATGGAACAAGTGAGTGAAGAGCAAGCCTCCGCTTAATGACTTTGTCATGCTGACTTGTGTACTGCATTTGTTAATCCCCTTCCAATCCTGTTCTTAGGTGTAGCTGCTATGGGATGAAGTGTCTCCAGCTCTGAAATGATATGATTGTATGATTTCAGTGCCTCTTTCTGAAATGCCAGCAGGACTGGCTTCTCTGTGATCCCAGGCATGCATGTCCCACCAGTTGGCTTCAGCTAGCAGATATGTTTCTCTTAAAGAGGGGAATGAACTCAGGAATGAGTTTTGCAGCAGGCAGGACAGACTGTGCAGGAGGGTCAGAACAAATGATAGCATGTATTCACTGGTCCCACCTTGTATCGTGATCCCAGAGGGTTTCACAACAAAGAGGAGCCAAGGCTGACAGAGGAGAGGGCACCTTGCAGCTCGTGGTTGTTCTCCTGTTGAAGTACCTGGAGGTCTTCTTTGGGAGCCCCAAGTGACCCACTGCCCTGCTTTAGCACTTGAGAGGTACTATGCTGCAGGAAATGAAACGGATCACCAAAGCCTGGCGATGGATGGGGGCACTGCAGATCCTCTGTCATGTTTTGCAAGAATGGGGGGATTAGCTGCAGCTTTTTTGAGCAAATGCTGGCTCTGGTAATTGCATTCCAGCTCCCTGTAGTTTTAGTTGAGCAGCATGCACTTTCTATTGTGCAAGGCTGGAGTAGTTCTGGGATGCCTGGTTGTTTTTGCTGGTTAATGAAATTCCCACTTTTGTAAAATGCTTTATAGGGTTTGAAACAGAAGAAAGTATATAAATCATTGCTATGTTAACTTTGCATTTGAAAGATGCAGAAAACACTGAAGTGTACCCTGCTGCCTCAACTTGGGATAACTTGATGTAGAAAAGTTTATTCAACTAATCCTCATCGTCACTTCTGATGTTGCAGAAGTTGGAGTTCACGGAGTCTGACTGTTCCAGTTCCTCAGAAGCACTTTCAGAGAAAGAACTCTCTGCAGAAGAGCTGAACAAGCAGCTAGAAAAACTCATTGTTGAGGACAAGGCGAATGATGAACAAATCTTTGACTGGGTAGAGGTACAAAGACTGTTTTCACCCTCCGGGCACACAGTTCATTAACTGCTTTTGTAAATATTTTCTCATCTAAAGGAGCACCTCTACAGTCTCTCAGGTCCTCTTACATTTATACAGTGCTAGGCCTGAGGTATCTGGAAGGAAAACTGCCAGGAGACAGCTTGTAAGATCAAGTAGCTGGCACAGAGCCCCTTCCTTGTTGCTCTATTTGTTCCACCAAGGTGGGAAACTATCAGAGGCATTTACAGCTCTCACCTGTATCTTTCTGACTAGATCAGGCACTGCCCTCTATCTCTGGCTGCGTTATTTAAGGCCTGTTTTGAATCTTGTGCCTGAAATGATACTCAGCTCAATTCAGTTAGCTCTCTGCTTACAGCTAAGTCTTGGTCAGCTTCATTCCAGTTATTTCTGTTGCTGGAGGAATGGGTGAGAAATGGTATTTTCTGTGGCTCTTAGAGAGCAGAACGAAAGAAGCATGAAAATCTAAGGACACCCACAAGCTCTCTTTGTAGTCTTGGACAAGTTGTATAGCCATTCTGTGAGCTTCTTCTACAGAGCAAACAAGTCTCCATCCATGGAGCATTCTGTAAAATTTGTTTTAAAAGCTCACAGCAGATGTATAAGGGTACTATCAACAACAAGTGTTATTGTTTTATTTTGTTTTTTTAAGACATATGATAAGTCGTGGGAGTAACTAAATGGTGCATTGATCGTAGGAGAACTTTTGTTACATGTTGGTGTACCTGAACTGTTTCCAGGTGAATGGGAAAGTTGAGTTTTTGCACAGAGGTGAACTGGATTCCTACTGCAGCAGCTTTTGTTGAACTTCAACTTCCTGCCAAATTCAGCAGTGGAATTTGGAAACGGTTCCTCTTATGCACCGGCATGTTTTTAACTGGTCCATTTACTCTTGATTTCAGGCTAATCTAGATGAAAGCCAGATGAGTTCACCTACATTCCTTAGAGCTTTAATGACAGCAGTTTGTAAAGCAGCTATTATAGGTGAGTAACTTGCAATGTAAACACCATACCAACTGACCTTGCAAGGAGTTAGTATATACTAATTTTTCAAGTTTATATCACTTTTTTCTCCCCTCTGAAACTGCTTTTTGTCGTGCAAGATTTTTGAACCCTATTGAATTCTAGTGTTCAAGAGCAGGACGTCCGTTCCTCTGCAATGGCCAGGCGCTTCCCTGGTTATGGTGTGCTCAGGCCCTGACGTGGCCCAGTGACCTTGCATGAGCAGACATTTCAGGTGACTCTGAGTAATGCCAGATTGTTCATTGATTTTTCTAGTGAAGGTGGAAATGCTCTAGACATTACTAGGGTAATTAGCATTTCCACTCCTTTGTCAGCAAGCTTGCATGGGCACTCAACCATCGCAGATCACAGAACCACAGAAACACTAAGGTTGGAAAAGACTTACAAGATCATCCAGTCCAGCTGTCCACCTATCACCAATAGTACTCACTAAACTATGTCCCTCAAAACAAAATCCAAACGTTTCTTGAACAGCTCCAGGGTCAGTGACTCCACCACCTCCCTGTGCAGTCCATTCCAGTGCCTGACCACTCTTTCAGAAAAGTAGTATTTCCTAACATCCAGCCTGAATCTCCCCTGGCACAGCATGAAGCCGTTCCCTCTAGTCCTATCACCAGTTACACAAAAGAAGAGGCCAACCCCCAGCTCACTACAGCCTCCCTTCAGGTAGTTATAGAGAACATTGCCATGCTCTGAGATTGCCATGTGTGAGTTGGAAACATGGGTTGCAGAACAGAAGCCAGCTTGTATCGCTGTCTTGTTAATAGTTTTATGTCCAAAGCATGTTGTGTTTTCAGAAATACAGTTTATATGGGTTGTTTGAAGGTACAGCAGTTGCAGTGTATGGTTTGAAATGGAGGAGGCGGATTCCTAAGTCAGACACGTGAGCCTCAGCCTCGCAGGGGTGCTCTGCAGACTGGTCAGTTCACGTTGTTTTCTTTAATTTTATTCCTGGTGACTGGTAAGGCAAAAAACTGTGCTTGTAAAGCACCCACTTCTGCTCCTAGCTGTAAGAATCACGGCTCAGCAGAGAGTATGGGCTGCACTTCACCTCCTCACTGCAAGGCCGTGAGTGGAAAGGCACAGCCCAGCGCCTTTCTTCTGTGAGAGCAGAACCTTTCTGATGCCACCTAGTGTTAGTGGGGAAACGATGCAAGATTTTATGACAGGTGTTGGAGAGTTAGGAATCTTTGCTGGGAGTGTATCAGAAATGTCTTCTGTTCTGCTTTTTGGCCTTGCTTTTGATAGAGGGTTTTTTCTTTTGTTTTCAAAAAATCACTGAATTGTGTTGTCTGATCTACTCATAAAGCTGCTGATGTATCTGTGTTGCTGACGGACTTCTAACATGTATTTTTGCATGTTCCTGATCTCCAGTGTCATGTGCAACTGGTGATTCTGTTTATGCTTTAGTACTTTTAGGGGTGGGGGGGGGGAAAAACAACTAAAAACCTTCTATATAGCTGAAATTTTAGCTCTAGCCATTGTACATTGTTTGAACATCCAGCTGTGTGAGTTGTGCTGCATAGTTCAGATGAAGCAGGCTGGTTAGGATCACTACAGATAGCAGCTGCCTTTGGGGAACTGTAAAAATCAAGACTTGCAGAAAAAGCCAGTGATCAGAAATACTTCCCATTGTTTCTTATCTTTTTGTCTCTCTCCGTGCTAACCAGGATCAGTGATTTCTGGTTGAATAAAGATGATATAAGATTTACTCCTGCTGCCATCTACCACAGCTGACCCTATTTTCTTCTCTTCCCTTCAGCGGACTCTTCTAGCTTCCGTGTGGACACTGCTGTTATCAAACAGAGAGTGCCGATCTTACTCAAGTACCTAGACTCAGACACAGAGAAGGAACTACAAGCACTTTATGCACTACAAGCATCAATAGTAAAACTTGATCAGCCTCCTAGTAAGTGTTGTCTGTGTACTGGGGATTTAAACCCTTGACAGCCTAACAAAGTGTTGCTTCTGCTACAGTCTGGCAGTAGAGTCTGGCAAGAAGTGCTTTTCCTGACAACAAAAACAAAATGTTACCTCTGTACATAGCAGATGAGATAACACAGTGTACAGTGTTTCTGCTTGTTCAGATTCCAGCTTTTAGAGAAGTGTAGCTCCCCAAATGCTTGGCCAGAGGTGGGCTCTTCTCTTGCTTACTCCAATAATCAGCTGTGCAGAAGAAAAAACAAATCTCTGTAATGCAGAGATGACAAAAAAAAAACAGTAGAAGGTTAACCCTTATCTGGAGGGAGCTGCCTTCGCCCTCGACTGTGTCTGAGCGGCCAGGAAGCAATAACTCAGGGGCAGGTCTTCCTTTGACTCGTGTCTGCATCTCCTGCGTTAAAGGCCTCATTAATCCCCTTATCCGTAACCGCGTCTTTGTCTGCTGGCTTCAGCTACACAGTACTAACAGATGTTCTCTCCCCTGATTCCATTATTGCAGATTTGTTGCGGATGTTTTTCGATTGCCTGTATGATGAGGAGGTAATATCAGAGGATGCCTTCTACAAGTGGGAAAGCAGCAAGGACCCAGCAGAGCAGAACGGGAAAGGAGTAGCGCTGAAATCTGTCACAGCATTCTTCACATGGCTACGGGAGGCCGAAGAGGAGTCGGAGGATAATTAAAACTTAAAATACAGGAAAAAAAACAAAAACAAAAACACACAAAAAAACAATTTAAGTATTTTTTTAAAAAGTTTCACGTCTTCGCCAATCACAGTGCAGCAAGGCCAATTCTCGCGCAGACCCCCCTTCCCCCACACATGCACGAGTGGGAGAGGTAACAAATAGATAAACACAAAGGTGATCATGGAGGAAAAAAAAAGGTACTTGAAAAAACAGTAAACTTCAAACCTGGCGGGAGCACTAAACCAAAATACATGTATTATTTATAGAAAATATTTTCTGTTTTAATCTTTTTTTTTTCTTTTCTTTTTAAACGAGGACTCATACACAAAGCAAAACAAACCTGTTTAGCAAAAAAAAAAAAAAAGTTTAAAACTTTTAATTTATTATTTTAAGGACTGCAAATGCCAGTGTAATTTTTAAATTTGCAGTTTCTGTAAACAAATTGTATAATAGAACAAAAGCAGAGAAATAAATTTCCCTCCCCTTCGTATGCACCTCAGTTTTGTTTCAAAGCATGATAAATAGACAAAACTTTTCAAGGGGGTTGGGGTAAGCTAGATGAGGAAGAGATCCTTTTTTTTTTTTTAATTGTCATCAGATTTTTCTGCCTGCCTCTCAGCTTGCTTCAGAAATGTAACAGAACATAGTACATAACCTTGGATCGGAAGGAAATGAATTTGAGAAAACGGCTGCGGACCAGAGTGCTCCAAAAATAACTCATTCAAAACAGTGCTACCCTGGGGAAAAAAAAGTACTAGTGATACTTTCAGAACCTTTAGAGCAACTTTAAGGCTTGTAAATACATAGAACAAATATTTAAAAAAAAAAAAAAAAAAAAAAGGAAAAAAAGAAATTGACTCGGATACTATTTCTTTTCACTTTCAAAATATAAAGAACAAAATAAAGACAAACATTGCAAGTTTAAAAGAAAGTAAAACGACTTCTCCTTTGACAGCTGCTGAATGTGTGCACCATCTCAGCGGTGCTGGCTTCCTTTTCATTGTGTAGATCCTCAGTTCCAAATTGTGTACATAGAGTGTGCGTACGTATGTGTGTCGACCAAAAAGAGGGGTGAGAGCAATTGCTTTTACAGCAACAACAAAAAGGTGGGGGGTTGCTGCGTGGGAGACTTCTTCTGCAGAGAGAACTTAATGGCCGACAGCAGCTGGCTGCTCGCAGCACGTTGTTGTGAGGCTGCAGGCAGGGCTGTGCCTGTTCTGCAGCCGTGCGAGCGCGGGGCCTCGTGCTGCTCGGAGCAGAGGTGTTGTGCTGGGACCTGTGACACGGCGACTGCGGAGGCTGCAGCTGTTGGAGCAGAGAACCCCGATAGCCCTTCTGCGTGGCTTGTGCATCTGTTGCTGCCCAGCTTCCAGCACACCTGCTGGCTGCCCTGATGTTCGTTAGAAACCCAAAAACCCAGAAGGGTGAAAAGGAACGCGACCTATGAGAGCCAAGAGGCGGAACGAAGCGCAGCGAGCGACGCGGTGCTCTTCCCAGCCCTGCCCACCCCACGAGGTGCCTGCTCACCAAGTGCTAACTGAGCTGCTGCTGAGCGCGTTAAGTCTCCTGGGTGTCTCTCATCAACAACCAAAGATGACCTGCTGGCTCTCACTGTGAAGAAGCGTCTGCTGTCATCAAGTTTGTGAAGCCCTAAAATGGAGTTTGTGAACTGTGGTCCGTGGACCGCGAGTAACCTGTGGAGCATTTGCTGGTGGTCTGTGCAGCACTAGTTGCTCACGTGATGCTGTCTTTTTTTCTTTCCAGCTGCTAAATTACTTCTTTTTAATCTTAAAAAAAAAAAAAAGAAAAAAAGGGAAAAAGAAAAGGAAAAAAAAAAAAAGGCAAAAACTACATTAAATACTTTCCTAATCTTACTTTTACATGTAAACAATTGCTGTACTTACATAAGGGTGTTACTTGATCACCAAGGGGAAGGGAGGAGGGTAGCTGGTTGTGGCTGGAGGGGGAGATGTCTGTGTGACACTTTCCCTGTCAGTGTGTGTTCCATGCCATGCGTCTGAGCTAGAGAATCCATGGCCTAAAACACTAGAGCATTGTTTGGTTCTTTTTTTTTTTTTTTTTTTTTTTATTAACAATAAAACAATTTTCTCTGATGTTTTGTTAAAAAAAAAAAGAAGAAAAAAAAAAAACTTCTCACCCTTTATATATGCATATGTATGTATCTGCTTGTATGACACCCAGCAATTCCTCATCCACAGCTGCTCCCCTCTGCACCTCCAGCCTTGGGCTCACTGTTCCGTGACAGTTTGCTTGGGCTTGGTTTGTAAAGCTGTGGTTTGTGTGTGTACTCTTCTTGCAAATATTAATTTTTGAGCCAGAAGAAGGGTATGTGATGGTTTGTAGCAGTGAAATAGTTCAGTTAAGAAGATGCGAGTTTGTGTATAAATTAGGCCAAATATTTGCTAAGTTGTGCAGCACTCACACCTGATGAATTGGTGGGCAGTGTTCAGACCCTGCTGAGAATGTGTCTGTCCACGCCAGAGCCGCCGTGTGCCACCTCATAGGGACCGTAATTTGTGTGTTGATTGCCTTGAATCAGAAAGGTAGAAATTGCTAGAGCCTTTGAACATTCATGTGAATCAGAGTGTGCAAGGGCAGGGATGTTGGAGAGCTTGAATCTTCAGACTGAAGGAGCTGGAAAACCACTGGCTGGAAGGAAGGGGATCAGTGAGCACGTGGGTAGAGGAGAAAAGTCTCTCCCCTCCTTGTTTGAGCCTTTAATGGTAAATGTCCGTAGAGAGTGGGAACTGGCCTTGTTAGTGCCTTGCAGCAGGAAGGAAGGTTTCGGAGGTTTTAAGAATGTTGTCAGAATTACCCAAAGGCTCTGAAAAGGTGTGTTTGCAACACAGGAATTTTTACATCTTCTTAGGCTAGAGGAATAAAGCTGTACATGGAGTGAGAAGTTTATACACTAGACAGAGGCTTCCAGCAGTGGATATGTTGCCTTGAGGCTCAGCTTCCTACAAATGTCAGCACATCTGATACCAACCTTGGACCAAAATCGCTTCCTCTGCCCGCCTTGCTCTGTTTGCCACATGCTGCTTGCTTACCTGCAGGCTGCAGCTGTTTTTCAGTCACCTTCTAAATCTGCACGGATTTCAGGATGTAGCCAGTGGTCCATGAAGATCTTTGCAACACATTCTCCCTGTAGGCGTTAAAAGAGAAAAACCGTAAAGAGGTGCATGAAACAGAAAAGAGGGTAATTAATCATGAGAAGTTTTCTTCTCGTGATTGATTTGCAGAAGCCTCGTTCCACATACATGCATGTTGGTACCTATTGATACTGCAAGGTGTAAGCAGGGAGGACAGCAGGTATCCCCTAATAATACTAAATAAATGTTTGTGGTTTGTTTTCTTTTCCCTTTCAATCTTGGCATTACAAAGCATTTAAACGCACTGTCTGGGCAGGCTCATGAACATGGCAGGGAGTTAATGCAGCTCAGCAGGAAAGAGCTGCATTAAAAGCCATTTCCGCTGCTGGGAGCCCTTCTTGTGCTGTGTGCTATCAGAGGCGCAGGCGAGGAGGAGCAGATGCATCACTTATGTCTCTGTTTGTCTTCATTGCTGAAAATGTCCCTGAACCTGAAGCAGTCAAAGTATCCAGGCCAGGTGTGTGCCTAAGGCTGGTTTCTTTCTAGGAAAGTGTTTCCAGGACTGCATCAGCCATTTCTAGGAACGAGGTCAGGGAATACACAGATAAGAGACCTTGCAGTGTCTTCTTGTATTAACGCGTTTCAGTTTTTAGCCTTGTTTTCTCAAGAAGCAAACCTCAGTGTGCAGCTCTGCCTTTTGCTTTTTCTCTGTAAAACTGCCCAATCTGGCTGCATTTCAGCTGTGCCCTGCGTGCACTGGAGCCAAGGAGCCCGAGGTGCACACCTGGGTTGTGGCACGGAGCTGCTCACGGTCACACCTGAGTGCCTTCCATTTCTAAATGAGGCAGCAGCTCCCAAAAGCTTGTGACAGGGATGTTACAGGTACTCTGCAAGTGAGAACTGTCATGAGAACAGGCACAGCCCAGGCTCTTAGGGCAGGTGTAGGGGGACATGGATGTGAATGTTGCCCAGGACCAGCACTCCCTAATGCAGGAGCTGGTAGCTAAAGGCTCACAGAAAGAGATTTGGGAAAAGGGATTTGACAGTAGAGGTGGTTTTCAGCATGCACAAGGCAGATTTGAGCTAATAGCAATCTACCAGTCTGCTGCATCCCTGTGACCTAGAGCTTTTGTTTCTAACCTACAGATCATTTCTTCTGAGAAAGACAAAGAAAACCCCATTAACTTGCTGAGCTTCCTTAAAACCAATTGCAGATGTTGGCATCTGGCTGCCAAAAGGGTGGCTGTGATCCTGTATGTTCCTGTTCCAACATGAATTTTTTTGCAGACAAAGGGACCTGAAGCTGGCTGGTTTGTCAGAAGCATTCAGCGTAGAGCAGAACAGTTAGTACAGCTGTGCCCCTGGCACCAGTCACTTGCATTTGATTTGTTTCACAGATGTGAAAGGGTTCAGCTTTGTAGGCAGCAAGCTCAAAACCAGACACACACACCCAGAACCCTCTTGTGCCCTCACAGCTTTCCTAAAGACCACGCCAGGGAAATGGTGATAACTGCAGAGCAGCCTCAAGCTCCCTTTAGGTGAGGTGGCTGTTGGCCAGAGGTAGATGTGCTGGTGATGAGGTGCTGCGAGGTGGGAGCAAGGTGGTCAGGGCTGCTGAGGAGGAAGCATGGGGCAGAAGGTCAAACTAGCAAGCACTGAGCTCCCACGTGATGTGCTTGGTCTGGCAGGGAGATCTTGGCCTTCTGCTCTTTAGAAGATGTTGGCTCTGCTGCTACATGACCCTAGGCCAGCTGAGCAGCACCTCCGGCCAAACAACATCAGCAGAAGTGCCAGCTCTTCACCTGCAACTTTCTTTTAATAAGGTGCTAACTCAGGGGTGTGCGTGAGAGGCCACGTGCCGATAGAAAGCCTGAGCAATGCTCTGATGTGGCCTGAGAGCCACGTGCACGCTGCAGCAATCGTAGGATGGAGCCTGAGGCTGAAGCCCCCAGGGCTGCGTGGCTGCTCGTCACTCCAGCGCCATGGATAGATAATCCTCAAGGAGCCATGGCAGGAAAAGCATGGCGATAGACAAGCAACTGCAGCAAGTCAGAGACTGATCAGCCCACTCAGCTTCCAGCAGCACAACTAAACCCTTGCACATATCTGAGGAAACTTCAACAGAAGTTTTCTACCCTTGTATTTTTCGTGGGGCTCTGCATACTGTCTATCCTAACAGTCACGGAATTGTGGTTTTCTGAAATAACTCCTGCTTATTTAAATGCAGCTGTAGGGATGCCCTGACCATGATCTATGGAAAGTTTTGGTCACGTGGAGCTGGTTTATCTCCCTCATTTCCAGCTGCTAAATTGCACTGAAAAGAAGAGAGAAATAAAACCAGCTCCTGCTCCATTCAGTGCTTTCCAAAGGGAAATTTGTCCAACTGTGCCATTGCTGTCCCAGCTGCAGGGATGTTTGTGCTGTGACTGCAAACTGGAAGGGAGAAAGGGGTCATAGGGAAGGCAATCAATGCTTTAAGGAAGTTAGGAAATCTTTGTATTAGTGTGAGAGGAGAAAACAGTAAAGCCTTCCTTTTGCATGCTTGGTTGTCTTGGTCCAGCCCCCCGTGAGGGTTGGTAGCAGATGTTGCCACAAAGCACAGTTCTAAGCTCGTGAGTGCAGAGCATTAACAAGCACGGAGGAGAGCACTGTTAGAAATGTTTTACTACAGCACTGCAGAGAAAAGCTGAAAAGATCATCTCAACTGGTACTTTTGGGTCTCGCCTGTGGAGGAAAGTGGGTCATTTCAGTGCGTCAGAATAAGCTATTCTGAAATAACGCTGGGTGCAAATGCCCTCTGCCTTTAAAGACAGACTTAAACGAATGAACTGTCCGTCCTGGCCACCTCCTGTTTGTGTGTGACCAAGTTGTGCTGGGTACCTGTGTACTGCATCAGAACAAGGGGCCTAAGAAGGGAGCAGGCACTCAGCGCTCAGCCAGGCTGTGGCACCACTGCTGCGTTAACTTACGGTGATGGGTGCAGTCCATGGCGTTGTTCTCCTGCTGCACAGCCCTGCTTTGGGTCTTCAGGGCAGAAATAATTCTAGTGAACTGCCACAAAAGCACAACATAACAGAGGGCTGGTAGAACCCATCCCAGCTTCCTCTGAACTGCTTTCTTACAGCATCAGTGCCTGCCTTGGGATCAGCTGACGTGAGATGGTTTTTCATGTAATGTAATAATCAAATACAAAGAATTTCACACATCTTCTCTGCAGAACACATGCTCATCCTTCAAGGAAAGGTGAACACATCCAATTCTTCTGGCTGCCTCCACCATCACAAGGTAGTTCATTTGAACAGGAGTCTGGACCGCAGCTGTCAAATGTCAAAGAAGAGCCAGCTGACGGGATTTCCCATGGAGAGACAAGCACTAGATCTGACTGTATGCTTCAAGCAAGAGCTATCGCCAAAAATGCTTTAAACTCCTGCTCAGCCCAAGGGTTTTGTCTTCCCAGCAATGCTTGTTGGCATGCTGTTGCTCTGTTACAGCTGCAGGACCAGCTCAGAGACCATAGCCCAGCCAGGCTGCTGAATGTGCTGGGCGTGCTGCTGATGGCAGGGGCATGCAGTGCACACAAAGCAGCCAAAAAGGAGCTTTTGTAGCTGGAAAAGCGTACCCAGCCGGGAGGTGTTCCTGGCAGTAAGTTATTACCTGCCTGGTTGAGAGGAACAGCCGCTGCCTGCTCTGCGCTGCAGCCTGCTGCGAACCAATTTTATTCTGAAACGGTATTTGATTCAGAGAGCAAAGGAATTTAACAGCATTCCCACTGCCAGATACTAACCATGGGGACACACAGCTTTGGGAGAGGTGTGTTGACCTACTGTGAAATGCCAAGCTGGTCAGCTTCAAACTGTCTTTGGCTTAGGGGAGCCATTGTTTCCTCTTGCCAGCTTGGGGTAAAATAAATCGCTGCTGTAATGCCAGAAGTGTGATGGAAGAATCACAACTTCCAGCCACTGGTTTCCCAGTGATGACCATATCTGCCTCATTAGACACAAGGATCTATTTCAGATTAGGGCATCTCTAGAAAAGCAGCAGCCTGTGCAGGCTACTTAGTCTACAGCATTTTTTCTGCAAGGTCCTTTCTTTATGGTCAAAATTTCTGTCAGTTTCAGTGGCAGGTACATTTCTGCCATACATAAAAATCCATCATGGCTCCAGAAGAGATCAAACTTTGGTATTTTTAAGCATATTTTTATTCATTTGTTAGGAACTACTATGAAAATGAATGGGCAAGTTTGAAAGTAAGCAGATGAACAGAATATTGGTTGGAAAACTGGAAAGGGTTTGAAAAGAAGAGCTAGCTGGGATCCCTAATGGGTAGCTCTTAGAGGGGCAGCTGGGAGTGGAATGTGGAACAGTCTGCTGGAAAAGTATGGAGAAAAAATTGTTGGAGGCTGATAAAGAATAAAGAGATCAAAGGTAGTGTCTGGAGGGCCACAAAGTGTCAGAGAATATGTTTGTTTTTTTTTTTTTGAAAGCAGAAATTGAGTGATTTTTGCATAGTTGCAGCAAACACAGTATGTTAGAAGAGAATTCTAAGTTGTTCTGGCAATCATTACAGATATGCAGTCGGTAAAGTAGCCAAACATGCCCAGAATGGCAACAAAGTGCAAAGCTGTGGTTAAAGAACATCACATCAGTTCTTCTAAAAGTCAAGAACTGAGCATGTGCTGTCCAGGACCCGTGTTTCATAAAGCAGACATAAAGCATGCTGCAGAGGGGCTTCATTCAGCCCAGGTGGTTTCTCACATATTGATGTGATTAATTAAATGCTTTGAGTTTGTGATGGTTTTGGGATAGTTATACTCAACACCATTCCCTGTTACCCGTGTTAAGCTGAAAACATCAGCCAGGCTCTCCCTTCACAGCCAGGCACACCGCTTGCTGAACAGAAACCTCAAGGCAGAAAAGCTCAAGCCCTCAGTGAGCTTCCCTGGAATGTTTACTGCAAAATTAGCAGCTGTGGCCATACACTTAAAATGGCACAGCCTGACTCCCATCAAATAGTGCAATCAGGCTGCCAGCAACAACAGACTGGTTCTGTTACAGCATGTCTTAGCCTCAAGGTTACATCAAACCCTGAATTACCTTCCTCAGATACGCATTCAGGGAGAAATAGGCTTAAAGGGAAGAATCAGTAAACACATGCTATCAAATTTGATGAAGGCTTCTCAGGGAATCTTTGATTTGTTTCTCAAAGCACAAGAAGCTGAAGAAGTAGAAGAACATCGAGCTTGAGGGATGAAAGAATGAAGCAATGGGAAGGAGTTCCCCAGCCTGCTGTGCTCCTGATGTGGAATGAAATGGAAAAAGACTCACATTCTCCCTGAGCCAGGCTGGCTGTAGGCCAAACATTTTGGAAAGGTTTTACAAAACAAATGTGAAAGTCAAGGTAAAAAAGTGGAGAACAAATTTGCTGAAGTGGGGTAAGGATACCAGAGGCAAGGCCTAAACATAATCAACACTGAAGCTTGATGCTTCAGGCCAATGTTAAAACAGAATTTGGTGACAAAGACACTATGCTCACTGAGCCAGCAGGATCGTGAACATAGCAGCAGAAGCTGATTCCAGTGTATACAGAGCACACCGTGACATGGGTAGTGATAATCTTCTGTTTTGTTCTGTATGAGGTGGGTAGCTGTTCAACAACTTGGGTGATGTGTTTGTTAAATTAAAATATATATATCTCTCTAAGTAAAAATTGTGGCAAAATGGGGAAAACATTAGTTGGTGTATGGTAAGAAAGTAAACAAAATGGCTTGTGACCCCTGGAATGGAGGTACTGAGACCAGAAGTACAACGGATTTCGTGTTTCCAGTAGAAAAAGAACATGTGGCATTGGTCTGGAAAGTCTCTAAAGGATATGGGGTGGAAATGGTAAATCACTCGACATGCAAATTTTATGGATACTCATCTAAACAGTAGCAATAGCTAAATGACCCGGTTTAAACTGCAGGCTGAACTGCACAGTCAAAACCCAAAGCTCCAGGCAAATTTGTAGAAGCTTTAGGGCTGCAATCAAATTGCGTGATTTTAAGGAAAAAAAAAAATCCATGAACCAGCTGGGGTTCATACAATTGTATGGCACCTGGGAGGGCTAGAAAAGGGACTGAAAGTGCTTAGCGCTTATTAAAAGTATTTGATGATGATGATAGTGCTGTATACAATCACAGTTTGATGGCAATTTCTCTGTCCTGCACAGCTCCCTTCCTCCCGTGCATCCTCACCAATGTGTGCAAGGTTAATCTGTTCCCAAAGCTTCACTCTTCTCAGTGTGATACACTATATGAACGGGAGGAGGAGGGGGGAAACGACATCAGCCCACCCAGAAAGTGGGGTGGAGAGGAGATTGAGCAGTGCCATGCTCCCTCTGTAGGATGCAGCTGCCTTGCCCAGGCATGGTATTTTTGCAGGCTTCCCAGCCTGCTGTGGTCAGGCAGGCATGTGGCTGTAAGGAATGCGCAGGGCCCACAGCTCCCCTCTGGGGAGGATTTAGAGATATTAAAAAAAGAGAGAGAGAAAGAGAGACAGAGAGAGACAACAAAAGCCTTTCTCCTCCTCTGCTTATGTCTCAGTGCAGCTCTGTGGCTCGGCAAGCGCAGGTGCTGGAGTATTGCACAAAGGCTTGCAGTGAGCAAGGGGAGGGCAGCTGGGGTGATTTCATCTTTTCCTTTATAGCGTCTTAAAAGTCTGCAGCAAAGCAGCACGTTTCCTCTTGCTCCCTCTCCTCCTAATCCCCCCCTCCTGCCAGAGAGGCACCACTTGGGGGGAAAGGCCAAAGAACACATTGCTGTGCAGCTGCGCTGTGGTTATTCCACACTCACAAGAAACGAAGGAATGTCTGGCAAAGTGGAACCATCTGGCTAAGGCTGTTCAGTGCAGGAGACAAAGGAGAAAGCGAACACCATGGAGAAGGGCTGGGTGGAGATGATGACCTCGGTCACAGCGGCCGGCTTTGGGAAGAGACGCTCTCAGGTGTAGCAGCCACCTGAGGGGAGAAAGGTTGAAGCTGAGACAAAAAACAGTCGCAGTGTGAAAACCAAACACCTCCATTGCTCTGTGGATGGTTTGAGTGCCTCTTAGTAGCGCTCGTGGTGTGGCTGTTGGGGGCTGGTGCTCAAATGAAGGCCTGAGTGCCTTCCCCACTTCACGCTGGTGCCAGCGGGGGGCTAGGGGTAGGAAACAAAGCTGAGGAATAGCTTTGTGACACTTCACACACTGTAAGGCTCTGGGGAGACACTGCGGCCTGGCAGCTCCCTCTCACAGCTGTCTGTGAGGTAGGTGGGAACGGAGGCACCCTGAACTCCGGTGAAGGGAAAGCAGAAAGGCCGGGGGAAAACAAACAAACAAAACCGGGAAAGGGCGACCTGAAGGAACGCGACGAAGATAAAAAGGGCTGAGGGGGTGAGGCTGCAGGCCGCGCGGCGAGCGCGAAGCCCTCCGGCACCCTCAGCAGGCCGTGGCGGGAAACGCCTCAGCGCGGCGTCGGGCGGGAAGG
>JAOWBP010004584.1:3095418-3105937 GCA_028571105.1 Tragopan temminckii
CCCCTTCCCCACCACCGCCTCTGCCTCCCAGTGCCCCCCCTGTTCAGGGAGATGTGGAGGGAGAGGAAGGCACAAGGACTGCTCCTAGTGAAGAGCTGACAGATGCTGAGAAGAAGGAAGAGACGGAGGCAGATGGGCAACCGGAAGAGAGCACAGAGGCTCTGAGCTTGAGCTCTAGCAAGAGTCCTGTCCCAGGTAAGTGCTTGGCAGCACGGGGCATGCAGCAGAGCCATAGGAAGGGCTCTCTGGGGCTCTTCTGTCAGGTGTTCCCATTTGTACCTGTCCCCAGGAAGTGTGATTCTGCCTCGTGGCTGTTGCTTTGTTCACAAAATGCTAAGCTTTGTTTGCAGCCATAGAACATCCCTGGGTAGTTGTTCATGAAAGTGGTAGCCAGCTTTGCACGTGCATCCTGGGGTTGGCATCTGTTAGCCAAGACGTGGGCTTTCACAACTGAGAAAAGAGAGTTTCTCAAGTCGTGTAAAGTGTCAGTGGAACTCTGAGGTTGGTGCTTCAAGGAGGGTGAAACTCTCCCAAGTTGGGGTTTGTACTCTGCCCATCCTGACAGCAGAATGTTGTTGGTCAGGTGGAAGTGGTAAAGAAAGGAAGACGCTTTTCCACAGCATCTGATGGAAACCAAAGGCTTGTGCAGCAAATCCATCTGCTGTAAACTTCAGTCACAAAATCAGTTCTGTTTACACTGTTAAATATGCATGTGTGCTTGTGTCAGAATTTAAGCTGGTAACACTGGCAACAAATTACGAGCATGTTGGATTAATGGTTTTGTATCTTAATATACTACATGGTTTCTTTTACCCTTCCGGGGAAAAAAGTGATTAAAGTAAATCACTGCAGATCCCAGAAACATTATATGGTATTTTCTTTGAACCAGTTGTCCGGGGAAATTAATGAGCAGTGGAGCTGTTAACCTGCTTTAAAATCAAAATATAAACCCAGCTCACGAGAATTGGGCTGCTGGAGTGGGAGGTGCTCTGCTGGTGGTGCTGCATGGTCGGCCTGTGAGGGTTGTGGATTGGGTGGTGGTTACCTGTTATGATGCACCTGCTGAGAAATGCCTCACCAGGACATCGCTTCCCAAATCTCTCTGGTTTCTGAGGTTCTCTTTTGCCCTGCACAATCCTCACAGTGCTGGTAATAAACTCCTAGTTGTCAGAAGGGCACTTGGAGCTCCAACAAGCAGTTGTGGAACAATTATCTTGTTTTAATGTTGCTTGGATGATTTTGTTAGTACTGCATTGAAACAAAACCTCTGCGAGGCTGCGGCTGCTCCACTGCCCTGTGTGGTTAACACCATTGTGCAGGAGGGAAGCGCGTCGCTTGTGTTCTAATGGATGCACACTTGTCTTGCAGCCTCAACTGCTGTAACTGCACCAAAGACGTGGAAGAAACCAAAAGAGCAGACCCAGGGCACTGAGGAGGTGACAGAGATGGAGGCAGAGGCAGAGGTGAGGGAGCGCAGCGCTCCTTTTTCTGTATTCAGTGATGATGTTGCTGTCTTCAGCGGGTGTTTCAGACACACTGCTTCTTCCATCTTGCAAGGATCCAAGGCAGACTTTTTGGGGAACATTTCCTAAACCTGTGATATTCCCCAGCATCTCTTAGAGCAGTGGCTTTTGGCTGTCCCTGGGCCTTGAAGCTCCAAGTTTTCTTCATTCTTGCCTTATTGAACACTCCTAGCTTTGAGAATGTGGAGACTTTAATGCTGTGCCAAGGGGAAATGGGTTTGAACCCTTCAAAAGTGCACCATTTGGGGGTCCCAGGGCCACTCTGGTGGCATTTGGGACGTTCTTTTGCTGCACAGTGATGTCATTGTGATGTCATGACCAGAGAATGACTATCTGATGGAGGAGCTGGGAAGGAAAAAAGCTGACATCTGTGCAAAACCGCCTCATCTGCAGTTAGACAAATTGGGAGTGTCACCTTTGCTGCTATTCTGGTAGAGATGGTGCAGGGAGAGCCTCTTTCTTAAATGTCCTGGGTAAAACTGGCAATAGAACTTACAGACAGGGTGAGGGAACTGTAACCATTCAGAACATACGCTGTGCTGGTGTGTGTATGAAGAGTGGCACTGGCTGAGCTGCCCCTGCAGGTTCTCTCTGCATGTTCTCCTGTCAGTGCTGGAGGAGTCCCATCTTTGCACCCTTTGGTATTTTCACCAGTGCTAAAGTAGAACATTGTACCATTTTAACTTGCAAACCTGCAAAAAGCGTGAAGGGATGCAGTGCCTGTAGGTTGGGAGGAGAGAGAATCAAGAGCCTCTCCTGGAGCACCCCAGAGTCCTTCTGCCTTTTGTTTAATGACTGCAGTGTCCATGTGTGAATTCAGAATAAGGCTGTATCCTCAGAGAGCTCTAAAATTAACAGCAAGAGTGTCAGTAAATGGTGTGGTCAGCACATGTGTCGGTATGGATCTGCACAGCATGTGCAGGAAGTGTTAGGGTTAGTAGCACACACATGGCTGTTAGGCTGCGTGGGTGAACAGGGAGCCATCTGCAGGTGTTGGGCTCTGCAAGGGTTCTTACATCACCCCTGTGTTTGTGTCTGCTTCAGCCTAAAGTAGAAGAGGAGCTTTCGAGTGACAAAGTACTTGAATCTGAACAGGATAACATGAGCCATGGGTTTCAGCTGGAGAGAGACCCCTCCGAACTTAAAAAAGTGAAACCTGTGGAAGAAAACGGAGAGCAGGAGGCAGAACCTGTCCGTAATGGTGCTGAGAGCATGTCGGAGGGAGAGGGCACCGACGCGACCTCGGGCTGCACGGAGGGCTCTGCCGAAGGGCCTGCGCTGCAGTACAAGCCAGGTAAGCACGCTCCAGGCTGCTGCAGGCTTGCTTGCCTTCTGCTGGGATTCACAAATCAGTGGGCTCAGAGCAGCTGCATGTAAGCAGAGACGGTTTTTAAGTAAGTGCTGTGGAAGTCCCGACTGGGTGCTACACAGGAGTGTGTGTGTATGTAGATTTAGTTACCTGACCAAACAGGAATTGTAAGGACAAGGAAAGAAGCAATGCTTGATCGTCAGCCCAGGCTCTGCTGCTGTGCTGTGCCTGTGCAGTTTTGGTGATTAATGTATTAATACATGAATGATGTATGAATACATAATGAATTATGTATTCATAATGTGGGCTCAGAGGGCAGTGGTGAGTGCCCCATTACTGGAGGTGGCCAAGGCTGCAGATGGGCCCTGGGCTGAGCTGGTGGGGCAGCCAGCCCGCAGCAGGGGTGGGGATGGATCACTTCTGGGGTCCCCCCCTAACCCAGAGCTGTTCTGTGAGTGTGACACTGTGCTCTTGTTGCTGGTCAGTGCTGGGTACGGTCTGCCTGGGGGTGTTATTCACTGAGAGCACTCGTAGGCCTGACCCTCTGGAAGTTCACCTTATTGAGAGAGACCTTGAGACCATCTTTTTAAAGCTATTTTTAAGCTATTTCTTATTCAAGTGGAGCTTCCTCGAAATAAATGAAGTCATTTGCTTAGGAGCCTGGAAATTAAGTGTGTGAAACAAATTAAGGGAAGGCCTTGAGAGGAGGTCTGCTTGAGGAGAGGCTCTGCAGGGGTCAGGGTGCTGAGAACCCAAAAACACTGATGGAGGACTGAAATAAGATAAAGCTTTCACAGCAGATCTGAATGGACAGGTCAAAGCACAGCAGCACTGCCTGGCATCTGTGAAGCACAAAGGTGACGTCTGCAGATACGAAGGGTAAAGTGAGATGGCGTGGGCTCCAGGTGGGGTTGGTTATTAGTTCTGTATGGCGCTGGGCTGGCTGTGTGTCCCCAGTTGTTTATGTTCCTCTCCTCGCTGCCTGGCGGGCTTTAAAATTAAAATTCAAGTCCGACTTCCTACGCAACATTAGCTGACTCTCCCCGTTGGATTCAGCAGAAACGCGTCTTCGAGAGTGGAGGTTTTGCTCCTTGTGAATCTCAGCAGCTTCTCTCATTATAGAGCAGTGGAAGCCTCTGGACCCGGATGGGAAGAAGCAGTACGACCGGGAGTTCCTGCTGGACTTCCAGTTCATGCCTGCCTGCATCCAGAAGCCAGAAGGGCTGCCTCCCATCAGCGATGTGGTTCTCGACAAGGTGAGAGGAGAGCCCATCAAACAGGTACGTGCAATCCCTTCGGTTTTGTGGCTTTTCCTAATGAATTCAGATCTCTGATGCATTCTTTCTCCTTCACCTTTTTGGCAAAGACTTCAGTCAGGAAAAGGGAATACTTTGCTCGTGTCACATCGCAAGATTTGTTGAGTAGTGAATGAGCGCAGACAATTTAAAATCTGAAGCACTGATATTCTTAATGATCTGTATCCTGGATTAAGTTACACTGGGTAGTTTTAAAATTGAAAATGCTGTCTTACAGCCATTAAGACCCAAGGATATTAGCAAAGCAAGAGCAAAAGCAGGGCCGTTGTCTTTTAAGAGTTCATTTCTACTGCTTGGAAAGTGTAGCCCTGCTTATGGGCAAGCTGTTTTCATCTGAAACGGTTGTGTTGGTACTTACGAGCAGGTCTAATAAACGATGATTAATACCTCAGCTCTCAGAAAGCTTTGTGATTGTAAGCAGCCTTATTACAGATGTGCTTTTCCCTCCGGTACATCTGTGCTTATTGAAGTACTCGTTATCTGGGAGGGCTGCCATCAAGAGCCTGTTCCCATCTCTGTTAGAGCTGTATGGTTTGGTGTAATGCAGGCTCGTTCTTAAGATTCAAGCACAGTTCAGGGTGTAGGTGATTCTCACGTGTAGAAATGTTTCTACTCTGAATTTCATGCCCAGACAAATTGTGACACACAGCATTGTTCCCAAAATGATTCCATCCTCCCACTAGTTTTCTGTGCTGGCTTCTCACTGCTCTGTCTGCTCTTGGGCTGCCTGTGCTCAGCCAGCTGTCTCTTGTGTTATCACCACAGGGATTTGTTTGAGGGAAGGTGGCAGCTCTGGGATCCCGAAACAGGACTACTGCATTTGTTGTGCACAGGACAGGCCTGTGCTGGCATAGTTTCATCTTCCTTAAATGATGTTCAGCTTTGAAATGTTTCTGAGCATCACATATTTCCACAGTTGCCACCTGTGGAAGGCATTAAGTGTGCTTTTAGTGTAATGGGAGTGCATAAAACTTGCCTGGTTTGTTAAAAGCGTCATTTGGATATTAAGTATGAATGTGATGGTTTAGAGAGACTGTAGAGCTGCAATTGCTGCATCACCCACTGACGAGGCCGTGTTTGTCTGCTCTGCTCTGCAACGCAGGTCAACCAGCCCAAATTGCCACTGAGAACTCTGGACCCTCGGATACTGCCTCGAGGCCCAGACTTCACTCCAGCCTTCGCTGATTTTGGGAGGCAGCCTTCCGGTGGAAGAAACGTATCTGGAAGTGTGAGTTTTCCCCAGCTTGCTAATTTAACAACTGGTCTTGGTGCTCATGGAGTCCATCCTCACGTGTTTGGGCATTTTCCAGTATTCCAGTGGTTCTGGATTTGTCTGGCTTGAATGCAAGAGAGATATTTTCTTGGCTGTCAGAGTTTAGGAAAATAGGCAAAACACTGTGGATGTTTTTAATTGGTATGTGTTGCACTTAACATGGACTTGATCTCCTCCTTCCTCTTTTCCTTCTTGGGAGGTGTGGAAATGTATTTCCATGCTGTGGATTTGTCAGTCCATGTCTGCAGGCACCCGTATCATACAACAACATGTTGCCGTACTTTGGTCGCTTCACTTCTCGTTTTTCTGCCTTTCCCTCTGCTTTCCTTTCACATTCCCTTCTTTACTCTTTGCCTGGCTTTGCCCAAACCCTTCACCCTGCTTCTGAATTGCTCCTTTCTGTCTGTGCTGTCGTTATTCTAGGAGCTGCAGCTGGGTCAGAGCTGCTTCATGTGCCATCACTCATCTTCCATCTCTCTCTCTAAATACATTCAGGTTATCTACCCGGTTGCATCTAATAGCATATCCATCTCTTGCCATTCAGAACCGCTGGTTCCAAAGACCTTCGCTAAATAACTTTGACTTCTGAGCGTGCAGATTTCCAGATTTCGGAGCCGAGCCCGGTGGTCGTGCCGCAGACTTTGAGTTGCTGTAATGTTTCTGGTTTGGGAGCAGTCTTTGGCTGGTTCCTCGGTGCTGGGCACACGTCCTTGTCTTCGAGTAGCTTCGATGTTGTGGTTTGTCTCAGAGCGTGGCACGGCGCCGCTCTTTGAGGTCGCCATCGCTTGCCATGCTCAGCGATGCTGCAGTGGGCTGCAGGTTGTGCCCGGCGCTGTCCGTCCTTGGTGTGGCACCTCGGTGACACCGCTGTTGCTCTTTCTCTTTTCACAGGCCTGCAAAGTGCAGAGCGGCCCTGGATTGCCGTCCCTGGCTCGGTGCGGTTCCCCAGCATGCCCTCTCTTGGTCTCGCCTCACCCACCATTGAGGAACCTGCCAATAGGGGTAAGCCACATCCCCCCTTCTTTCCCCATCTTTGCACCTTTTTGTAGAGTTTGTTTTTTTTTTCCCCGTATCTCCCGCTGTTGATAATGAACCACCGGCAGAAAGCTTTACAAAAAGGTGCAACATTGTTTTAAAAGAACAAAAAGAAAAAATAAAAAAGAAACAAGACTTGCATTGTACCCCTCTAGGCAGTCTTCAGTGGTGGGTGGGACAGCACCAGCTGAGGGCATGCTGGGACGTTGGCCTGAGCGGGATCCGCGAGGGGTCTGCACTTTGCAGACCTATGGAAAGGGGGAGAAAAGGTAAGTGCTGCTTGCCCCGTTCATTTGGAGCATCCCGCACATAACATACATCCTACATCTGCGCCTCGAAGGGCAGCGCCTCTCTTTGCATCTTCCCCAGGAGGGCCGGAAGGGGACGCTGCTTAACGAGCGGCTGTCCTGCGGTGTTGGTGTGAAGGATGAGCGCTTTTTGGCCCAAGCAGAGGCAGCCATTGCCTCGTGGCGCATGGCAAAGCCCACGTGCACGCTGTCTGCCCGCTCAGCCATCCCGCCTCTGCAGAGGCCATGCTCATAACGCCATCCCAGCCCACCGCCTGCTCCTTGCCCTCAAAATAACATCGAGCAGCTCCGTGCTAACAAGCTTACGGCACGTGGAAATCTTTTATTTTGCTTCCCTGGCTTTGTCTTTCCCCCTTCTTTTCCTTTAAATGTTTTATGTGACTGTTTTCAGACTGTAACAAACATCAGTTCAGATGAGATCAGAAGTGCCGTCACATAGGAACAAAACACTTTTTTGCTGTAGGGAAGAAGGTAGAGGTAGTGCCATGGGGAGGAGCGCTCGGTCCCTCGGCTGTGCTCGTCCCCACTGGTGGTCTGGGCTCCCCACAGGGTGCTGCTGCTGGGAAGCTGCATTGCTGGGCTCTGCTCTCCTGGAGGGCAGCTGTTCCCGGCTCCCACCTGTCCCCAAGGGAGCAGCAGCTCCATAGTTTCTTGGATGCTGTTGCACCATTACCGCAGATGGGAGAGCAGGAGGTGCGAGGCTTTGGCTGCTCAGCAGGATTTGTGCCTCTGTCTGCTCTCCGTTGATCTGGAGGACAGGTAACGTAGGTTAATTAGCAATTTCTGCTAAGCGCTTCTCCAGGCCTTTGGCGGAAAATGTGAGTGCAGCACAAGCTGTAGTGCTGCAGTCACAGGTGTTACGGCTCTGTTATAATCTATGGGGACTGGGCTGTGACAGGAGGCCAGGCGTAAGCTCGGTGCCTCTTCACTTGCTGCTTTGTAAATTTGGAACAAAAAATAGACAGCTCTTCCTGTTCAAAGTTTGTGATTTGTATATTTCATCTCACATTCAAAGGAAGCCTCTGTTCGCTTTTAAAACTTAATCCAACACTCAGCTAGTTTGAACCAAATCTATTTGCACTTATTAAAAAAAAAAAATCTGAACGCCTTTGTTTTGTTAATGCCTGTAGAGGTCTGGTGTCAGAGGCAGGCAGATTGGAGGGAGCTGTGAGGACAGCCTGCGTCTCCCCCTGCACCACGCTGATGTTCTGCAAGGTGCAACATCAGTTTGGAAAGATGCGATCAGTGCCTGCAGTGCAGCTGTGTGCTCAGGAGCTGCACCCTGTGGCTCGGTGGTCCCTCGGGCCAGAGGCACCTCAGTGGGAGAGACATGGGACAGCCGCCACTTGTCTCTCTTTTGGGGCAGAGGTTGGCCCAAGCCTTTGTGCTCCCAGGGCGCGTGGCCAGCCGGAGCCTTCTGCGGCCACAGAGGTGTGTAATGAGGTCTGGTGTGTCCGGCTGGCGACGGCTGCTCGTCTGTTGCTTTTCTTGTCTGGTTTCTCGATGGGAAGGGAGCTTTCTTGTCCCGTGGCCCCCCATTCATGGTGTGTTTGTTTGGGCAGCGCCCGTGGCTGCAGACAGCACCAAGTGGTGCAGGCACAGAGCTGTGCGTCTGCTGAGGGTGGGTGGGCATGGAAGGGGCTGCAGGAACGACCCGAGGCTGCTTTCTGTCTGACTCCAAGGGGAGCCGTGCTGCGTCGTCGTGCTGCTGTGTTCTTGGGAGCTTGGTTTCTCGTGTAGCTTCGTTCCGATCATGGTGTGCACCTGGGAAGCTTTGCACAGAGCCCCATGTCTGCGTGGTGCAGCAAGACCTGGGCACATGGAGCCCTCTTCCATCCACGCCACAGAGCGTGTCACAGCACGAGGCTGTGGCCTTCCGACAGTGGGTTTCTTATTTTCAGTTGTGCAAAAGTGAGTTCGGGGCCATCATATGGCATGTGAGGCAACATCTGAGGTCACTTCCCATGTGTATTCAGTGCTGCTGTTAGAATAACGGAGATGGTTGGGCCTTTGCGGCTGGCTCTGTTGCTTTGCTGAACAAAGACGTGCTTTAATGGTTTGCATGGAGCTTCCTGCTGGCCACTGAAGAGATTAATTACTTCTGTTGAAAAGAACGGGTTTTGATAATGGAATTTTACTGCGCTAATTTTTACATCGAGTTTAAGAGGTTTCTAATAAATGAGTTTGGAAACGCGAGCACCGCAGGGAAAAAATAACCTCGGTACCATGTGTGATGTGTTTAGTCCTTACCAGTTCCCAGGCGATGGGTGGGGAGTTTGTGGGCACAGCTGGTGGGAACCTCCCCACTGCTGCTGGCTCTCACACCGATGTGGGGACGGGCAGTGTGTGTGTCTTTCTCCTGTGAAGCTGCGGAGCTCAATCCATAGCTGTTAGGATTTGTGTTTCCACAGTGCAGGAGCAGCACCAATGCTCTGTTCGTTGTGTTTTGTATAATTCCTGTCCCAAAATGGCTCTCTTGTCTGAAGCAAGCTCCAGTAAGACTTAGTGTTTTGGCAGAGCTGCTGATTAATCACTGCCTAATTGCTTGGGATGACGTGTTTGAAATGCACTGGTAAGGATGTACCTAATCCTTCAGCACCTGTTTGCATTGATACCTCAGTGACAAGGTTCCTGCTTTCCACAGGGCTGGGCTCAGTCCCACAGTGCTTATGTAGCATGTGGGCACAGCTGAGGCGCAGAGCGCGGCCCCGTAGGCAGCAATCGGCCCCGTCTGTTTTGGGAAGGGCTGCTGAGAGGTGTGCTCGGTGCACGCGTGGTCCCTGCGAGCAGCTGCAGCACTGCGTGGTGCAGAGGGAGCCCTGAGCATCCCAGGACGTGCTGGTGACTGACCTGCTGCCTTCAGCGCCCGCTGCCGTGCGCCCTGGAGTGCTCTCGAAGCACGTGTTTAAAAGGGGATATAACAAGGAATGTTTTTGTCCTAGTTGTTGAATGTTGGACCGAGGAGATCTCAGCCGGGCCAGAGGAGGGAGCCCAGGAAGATTATCACGGTGTGTGTGAAGGAGGATGTCCACCTGAAGAAGGCAGAGAACGCCTGGAAGCCAAGCCTGAAGCGGGAGAACCAAACTGAGGACCCTGAAAATGTCAAAACCCAGGTGAGAACGTAGCTAGTGCTGCTCCAAGCATGGCTGTCTGTAACCAAGGAAAGGGGATAGGCTGCCTTGGCTGTTGTGTAAGGGCAATGAATTCCACTTGGAACTGCAGCTTTCCTCTGCCTTTATCTTTTTTTTTTTTCATGTGTTTATTCTTGACTTAGAGTTTAAATGGCAAACCTGTATGTGGAGAGTTTAAATGGTGAACACCAGACAACCTACTACCTCTCATCCAGGGTTGTTTTTCTAATGCTGTCAAATGTTTCTGACTCCGTTCTAAAGCAAACAACCTCAAACTTCCAGCACAGAACTTGCTTTTCATCCCCTTTTAGACTGCATTTCTGTACTGAGCATCAGCCACACTGACCTTCCTCTGTGGGAATCCCCCAGCTCGTGCTGCCCAGCTCAGCCACACTTTCTCTGAAGCTTTCTCTGTGTCCCTCTCCCCCTCTTTCCCTCCGTGGGGCAGCCACTGTAGGTGAGGTATTTGCCTGGTGGTAAAGCTTCTAATTCCTAGGATAAGTGGAGATAGTCGTGGAGGACACTGGGATTCTGTCCTCGGAGCTAACAGGAGCTTTGTTGACCTAATTACCATCAGGATAGTTTTTTCCTTAATATCTTAAATACGGAAAAAGTTGATTGCTT
>JAOWBP010004584.1:3106181-3149800 GCA_028571105.1 Tragopan temminckii
TGAACTTTTAATTGAAAGCTGCGCTTCAGGTGAGTGCTGCGGTGCTGTGTTGTGTTGTGGGGGCACAGCCCTGCTGCCCGCTTGGGGCTGCGCCGTGGGGTGCCCCAACACCCGTGGTATTGGTGGGAGAAGCCATGTTCTAACTTGCCATAAAGAGGCTGAGGCCCTTCCTGGGGGCGTGAGGGGCTTCGGGAGAAGCCCTTGGGGTCGGCAGCACTGCGGGGCTCTGCTCTGTCGGCCCTCGCTGCCCCCTGCCCTGTAGCTGGGGGGTCGGTGTGGTGGGTGAGCCGGGTTTGGGCCGCAGTGTGCGCAGCTGCTGCTGGTGGGGTGACTTCCATCGGTGCGTGGAGCCGTGGGATGCGTGTGCTCAGCGTGTTCCATGCGTGGAAGCGTTCCATTGCTCTCACTTTCAGTTTTGAGGTGGCAGAGCAGAGCCCTGATATGATCAGTTCAGATCCATTGTTTTGGTGAGCTTCCGGCCGGGCCTGACCACAAATAACACTGCTGAAGTCACGGGGCTGCTGGCGCTACGGAGTGTTTGGGTCAGGTGAGAGCTGGGAAGGAGCGAGGCTGTGCTGGAGGGCCGTGCTGTGCTCCCAGCGTGCTGCTGGGATCCCAACGTGGGCTTTCGTGGGGAAAGCAGTGCGGAGCTGCTGTCACTGCCATCAGCAGCGTTTGGTGAGCGAAGGCGCTGCTGGGGGAGCTGCTCAGTTTGGGTGCAGGCGTTATGGCTGCTCCAGAGGGGCCCGCCCAGCGTGGTGGGTGCTGCTGGGTGCCTGGGACTGGGAGCATGCTGTTCTCCCAAAGCACTCGTCTACTCATTACTTAAAGAGCTGTGAGGGGGTTTGGATGCTTCTCTGGGCTTGGTGGTGGTCTGTCATGGGTAGGGCAGGAGAACGCTGCCTTGGGGTGAGCTTTGTCAGGGGTGTGTGTGTGTGTGTGTGTGTGTGTGTGTGTGTGTGTGTAGGGAAGAAGCCCAGCTTCCCTCAGGCCTGTGGGAAGCAGCACGGGGGGAAGGTGCGTCCCCAAAGCGAGAGGCACGGGGAGTGGAGAAATATTGGGTGGACAGAAGTGCCATAGGTTCCCACCTATGGGAACATGGACCTATGGGAACATGCACCTATGGGAGCAGTAGCATTTCTGACCTGGTAACCTGCCCTTGTCACAGACACAAAGCTGGTGCCTTCCCAGTGAGCTGCGTTCCCACACTGTGACTACTTTTCACCGGGCTGAAAGTTTGTGTGTGCTTCCAGTTGGTAAACAAAAGCTGTTACCTTTTTATCAGTGCTGCTCCCAAGTGAGGCTTTGGGAGCATAGTTCACTGGAGCTTTACTGAAGTGCAGAGGGTCATCTGAGTTCAGCCTTATTTTTAGCTCCGTTTGTTGTTTTTTTTTTCTGTTTTGGTGCCACTGTTGAGGCAGTTACCCCACAGCAGGCGATCTGGAGGTGCAGTTCTGCACACACACGGCCAGGCTGTGCTTCTCTGCACTGCAGCATGGGGGCTGTTGGCTGATACGAGCCATCACAAATGAAGGTTATGTGTCTGCAGGTAGATAGATGGAGGTGCTGGCTCGGGCTTTTTAAACTACAGCTGTTTGCACGTGGTGAACTTTGTGTCTTTGGAAGCATGTGGTTTCAGCGTCACATGGAATTAAAGGGCTGTATGTATGATGGGAAAAGCAGAATTGGGGGGGGGAGAAAGCTGTGCGGGAAAGAGGTTTTCTTACTTTGTGTGCATTTGTAGGAAGTGAGTAATGAGCGGAAAGAAAAACTTAGGGGGATGAGATTTTAAAAAGAGATTTCTTGAAAAGCGAAGCTGGAGGGTGATGGGCATGGAGAAGAGCGATGTTCTGACAGGAGTTCTGTTCTGTTACGTGCTGGATGGGAAGGCAGCAGGGTAGCTGCAAGACGTGACTGTGCTTTGATACGTTGCTGTAGCACAGTGGCCTCAAGAAGTGCAGTTTTCTATGTCGGAGTAAGTTAGGCTGGCATCACAGCTTTAGTGGTGGCCAGGCCTGGCTGCAGGCTGGAGGGTGCCTGGCTGTTGGTGTGAGCCCTGCAGCCCCGGCCCTGCGTGGGATGGTGGGGGTGGGTCTGTGTTGCTGTGAAATGACACTTTGGGGATGCTTTTGTCAAACCTTAGATCTGTCCATCTTTGCTTGCCGTCAGGCTGTCCCTGAGGAGCAGGTTTGCGTGCAGTTGTTCTGCAGCAAGGCTTCCTCTGTAAAGCGCAGAGCCCGGGAGGTGTGCTGTGGGCTGCCTGCTCCCTGCAGCCCTTTGTGTTTGTAAGTTGCTGTGTGTTCAATGCACAGCACTTCTTCCCTCCCCTCCATGCTCCCACTTACGCACTTCCGAAGGTAATTTTTTTGTGTGTTATGACCATTTGCTCTTCAAAAAGTCCTCATACTGTGAATAAATGTGGTGGATCAATATAATTAGGTCACCAGTGTCTTCTCAGCCCAGACACAAGCAAATGCTGCGCTACGGAAGGCAAACAGATTGGTGTGTGCCACGCTCAGAGCTGTTGTTTAAAAGTCTGTCTCTTTCCTTACGGCCCTCCCGCTTCGATTCCATTTCTGAGAAGCAGAAAGGAAGGGCTGGCATTTGTGGCTTTTGTTGTTTGTGTGTGTGCAGTATGTTTCTGTGCATGGAAGCTCTGGTTTTCCAGGTATTCCTGGGTAACTCAACGTGTGCTCCTGTTCCCGCAAGGTGCCCTGGCTGGCTGTGCTCAGGCCCTCTCAGCAGCTGCTCCTGGGGTGGCTCTGTCATTTGATGTGTGCAGAAGTGAAGGAGAACCATGGCAACGTGGGATGGGGACGGGATGTGTTGGGGTTCCAACTGGAGCTTTGGGATAAGGGTGTTTGGAGTGCTGGTTGTAAAAGGAGAGAGGTGGGTAGGAGGGGAGGACTGGGGTGAACTCAGGGGTTCTCCTCACTTCTTGTTGGAAGTACAAGCCTTGAGCTCAGGGGCTTTCTGAAACCTTGTCTGAGCAAAGGGACACAAGGGACAGCTTCACTGTATCAGAAATGTTTCAGTTTTAAATATATCTGAAGCCTTGAAGACCACAGAGTCGTTAAGATTGGAAAAGACCACTTTGATCACCTAACCCAACCGTCACCCCGTAGTCCAACCATCAACCCATCTTTGTTTTTAGGAGGGCGTGCGATAGGAGAGCGTCCTCTGAAAACACAGCAAGTGGAGGAACTGCTCTGCAGAGGAGGAGCAGGCACAGGATGCAAGCATACTGCCAAAAATTAAGTGCTTTTAGACCTCGGCCATCTCCCATGCTGATATTCCACAGCCTTGGCACATCTCAGAGTTATTTCGAGCAGAAATAGCTTTAATTTATTTAATGACAAAAGCTAATCATGTTATAGCGCAGATGTGTCACTTTACTGGCTTTATAAGATTTTGTGGTGAAATGTCTTGGAGAAAGCCATTCTTCCAAAAATGGGATTTGCAACAGCTTGTTTTCTTCTCATGTCTGGAGACATGCAGAAGTCTGCAGGACGAGGTTGCTTTACTCACAGGTATATATTTTGGTGTGCAGTACCAATTTCGGAACGCGGGTTTTATTTTTATGCATGGTAAGAAGTTGACTGGGGAGTGGTGGGAGACCTAGAAGTACAAAGTGCCCTGCTCAGCGTTGGGAAGTAGGATGCCCATCTGTGTGTGCGGGCTTTGTCTGTTGCTGTGTCGGGCCTGAAAGACTCCTCCATGTCAGCAGCTCGTGCTGGGCTGCGTGAAGCTGTTGCATGCGCTCTGGTTTTGTTTCATAGTAAGAGTTAGCAGTGAAGGCCTCTCTTTAGAGATAACCTATATTTTCTTTTTCTCCCTAATCCAGCGTTTTCAGGGCTAGTCAACTGTCAAGTTTAGTTGTGCGTAAATCCTCTAATATGATTAGAGTTGGTGGAATTTTCACTCCAAGGAATTAGAGGTGGGTAGTATCGCTGCTTTACAGGCGTTTCTTTAATGGGAAGCTGCATCTGTGACTGGATGTCTGCTTGTAATTGCACAGGCTTTTCTGCAGTGAATGAACAGGAGGGTGCCGGCGCTTGCTGCGGGGCTCGGGGCTCTGGGCGAGCTCAGGAGCTTGTTTTCCCATCCTGAAGGTTGGTGTGACTTCTCAGCGTTCCATGTTTGCACTTTGCGCTATTTCCGAGAACTTCTCCTAGGCACCGTTTTCCTTTCCGGGCTGTGGACTTGGTTTTGCCTCCCAAATAGGAAATGATGATGTGGCACAGCTGGAAGGAGAAAATAGGATGGGTTCTTAAAAGGAAAGGATCAAAGGGAGGAGAGTGGAATGAGCTTCTAGGCTAGTGGTATTTTTGGGTATGTGTTATCCTTGTGTTGTGTTCTGTGACTCTGGGAGGTGTCCTGGAGCATGCTCTCTCCTCATAGCAGGTGATGGCACACTGTTGCTGATGGGACTTGAGTCAAATTGCTGCCGGGCATGTAACTGGGTTAATGGGACAGCGCTTTCTTCCTTCCTGAAAGGAAAATTACACGTTCTCTATTCTTACTGTACCTTAGAAGTTGTTTTTACCTCTGCTTTACTCTTCAGTCATCTGAGATGGCCAGAAATGGACTGCTTTCCTACACAGAGCAAGGCCCCGAGGCTTCCCTAGGTTGTGTCAGATCAAAGTCAACCCTACCACCAAAGTAATGCATTTCTGCTGTTGGATGTAAGGCCTCTGTGTGTCCTTTATCTGGGTGTGAGCTGATGTATTTCTAGAACTCTAAGCACGCCCGAGGAAAAGCAAAGTGGATTCTAAACTGCACTTCTTGACAGAGAAACACATCTTTGATCCTTGCCTGGTGCCAGGAGCGTCCTCCGAAACTGTCGGGGGAGCGTTGAAGAGAAGCGAGAAGAGCAGTTGAACGTCTTAAATAACTCAAGTTTTCCTGGGCTGTAAAGCCTTTGCGAGGTGGAAGCTGCTACATGTTGTGCTGGTTCTCTCTCAGGTTGCCAAATAATGATTCCCTATTTGTTTTTGTTTCGGTTTGATTTACACCTGAGAGCGATGATGTGTGAGTTACTGAATTACCAGGAGCTTGATTTATATGCCTGTGCTCCTGGTGGCTGAAATCAAAAAGCCTTAAAGCATGTTATCTGTGACTTCTGATGTGAAATCCATGGTGCAGGTCAGGCTCTGGAGTGTGCTGGGAGAGCAGTTTTGGGAGCAGCCGATGGTGCCCATTTCGGCCTTGTTAGGTTGGTGTAGGACCTGCTCCTATCTGTACTTGTTGAGCTGCTGAGGCATTTGGCTTGCTGTAGGATGTATGGTTTGTGGCATTTCTCCTTCCAGTGCTGACACAAATAGAAATACTGGTTACTGAATGGTCTGTCTTCAAATGCCTTACTCTTCTGGGCTCTGCGTTTTGTATTCTGGAGCTGTAAAATGCAAATAATTCACCTGTCAACCTGTCTGCAACTCAGGCTGTGTGTTTCCTTCAGTGAAGGTGTTTTAAGGTAGATTTCCAAGTGCTTTTATGTCTCCTTTCAAAGAGAAAAAAGATGCAGTTTTCATTGATACGCGAATATTGCCAAGCGTAATCTTGCAGGATGCTCTGTGAGCTTTAACTCCTCAACTTAATTGTATTGATTACATTTCCAAAACCCTTTTCTTAATTAAAAAAAAAAAACAAAACAACACAAACCACAGAAGTCCACCTGCACAACTGAACTGCTTCATTTTTAAGTGGTTGGTTCTGAGTTTGCACACTGAGTTTGGCTGTGCAGGATTCCCATTCTGCCCCCAGAACGTGGGATCCGGCTGTGCTGCAGGGCAGTGGCACCTGGTGCTGCAGGCCTATCAGAAACCATTGCTGCTGGCGCTTGGCACCGTCCCCATCTCTTGCTGAAGCCAAAGCACACTTTATCCACTCAGGCTGACATTAAGATCATTAAATAAATGAATGAATTGTGCTGTCACCAAATTCCAATCCTGGCAGACTAAAAACATGTGAATTTTATGGAGGAGACCTCTGTCCAGAATGTCTTATTTAATGTCCTGAATGTCAGCAGTGGGAATAGTCAGCGAAAGCTTTCTAGTAAAGTGTGTGTGCCTTAATGAGGGTTATGGTGAGGAGAGGTGCAGGAGCCTGAGTTACTGGACCGTGGGTCGTGGCAGGTTGGTGTTAGTCAGCCTGGGGAGCGCCTGACGAAGGAAGCAGAGCTCTGCTGACAGTGTAGGGCTGCCTCCAGCTGTGTTGGGATGTGCTGAGAGCAGGGATGGCTCTCTGTTTCCATTGAGGAGTTGGCATTGTCACGGCTGAGCCAAAATGCACTGAGGCTTGGGAAGGGCTCAGGGCAGCCTGCTGAGCTCTGCTTCCAGGAGAAGGCTGAAATGCTTCCTGAGAGGAGGAGCTTGGGTTGCTCTTCCTTAAGATCCAGCTCCATCCTCAGTGTGATGTGCTTTTGTTGACGAATAGAGGACATCAGAGATCTGTTGTGCTTGCTGGGGGTAGGTCGCAAATGTTCCTGCATTGCACAGGAAAAAGCAGAAGCGTGGTTTGATGGAACAGTGCGTTGTATAACTGTGTCCTGCTTGTACCACAGCCCCAGGGTCTGCCATCGGGGTGTGGGACCTCCGAACATCCGCACTGTGGGGCGGGAGGAGCAGTGCCAGGGCTGCTGCCAGCTGGAGCTGCTGGGCGGTGCTGGGACGCCTTTGGAGCTCATTGCTGGCTGGAGGAGTGATGTGAGACTGCCCAGCTCCTCTCTGCTCTGCACCACGGACAGCCTGAGTGTTTGCTTTGGTCCCCTCCTGTTCTGAAGTGTCCAACACAAAGCTCAGTGCTACCAGATGGAAGCAAACCTTTTTCTTCCTTTCCTCCCTGCACCTGAGCATTTGTCTTAATGTCTCCTGCATGCAGAGAGGTCTGAGCAGGCAGAAGGTATGGATGGGTCCTTGAGCTTCCTTCTGTGGGGTGGCACACTGTGTCCATACATCTTGGCTGCCTCCTGCCGTGCATCACTTTGGAGCGGAGTGTCACAGCAGAGCTGCTTCACACAGCAGAGATGTGTGAGTGGAAATCTTTCTTGGTATCCATGTGGGGCTGCTGCAAGCAAAACTCGCTTTGTATGTGAGAAATGCCATGGAACTCTCTCCTGCTCTTCAGATTCTGCTGGGATAAATGTATTGCTGCTGTGGCTCCTTCTTGTCAAGCACCCTATGGAGATGTGCAGAAAGCATGCTACCGAGAGCCCGTGTGCAAAGAAGAGGACGTGCAGAACATTGGATTGCAGAGGCCTGGAGCTCCTGTCCAGCCAGGCTGCTTTGTGCTGTGGCTCTGCAGTGGAGTGTGAGGCATCGCTCTGCCGTCCCTGGGGGCTGTGCTTCCGGAATTGCCTTTTGTCTGACCTGGGATTTGAACCTGAGAGAAATCATAAGCGCTGCACATGCAAGAGGGTACTTACAGTTTCATTTCATTTTGATAAACCACTGAAATAAAGATTCTGGAGGGAAATGGCGAGGCGTTAGGAACCTGGGAGCTGAAATGCGCATTCTGCTCACTAGAAACGTACCTGGGGAGTTCTAGGGAGGACAGCCAGTCTGGGTGACAATACTGCTGTCACCATGATGGTTCCTGACAGACTGACTGGGTGTTACGTTTTCCCATGAAGTTGCAGCGTGAAGTATTGGAGGTAGGAAGCACAGCCTGGAGAATGGGGCACACTGCAAGGCTGGTGAGTCCCAGTGGCCGTCGCCATAGAGCAAAGAGGCACGTCTGTGCAGTGGCCTTGGCAGCTGGAGCAGCTGATCTGCATTCGTAGGGCATGAGGGAGGTGGTGGGTGGGCTGGGGACAGTTCTGTGTGAATGAAACGCCCAGGAGGGTAAAAATGGGCAAGCTGTGTTTTAGTAAATGGCAGCAAACAGCGCTGAAATCTGGGCTCACAGGTGAAAATCGCTGCGGATGAATGCTGGTGCCGTGCTGGAGTCTGGCTTAGGAACTTTTTTCCCCTTCTGATCTTGTAACGACATGCCTCAGATGCAGGTAATTGCGGTGCTGGAGGGGAGCTGGAGATGGATGGCTTCACTTGGTGAGTTTGGTGCTGGGGAGGCAGGCTGATACCGACACTGAATGTTGTGGTAGGCTGTAAGCTGGCAGGCTGAGCAGCAGTTTGGCCAAAGGAGGGTTGGTCTGCTGAAACTGAAGACGTGGGGGTTTTGGTTTTGTTTTCTTTTTCTCCTGGGGTATCTAATAATTTCCCATTGGAAAAGCACTATGTTGTATCTTTCTATCCAGCATGGTATTGCCCTTCATGCCTCAGTCCCTGCCCTGCTTTGATTTGGGACAAGCAGAGCCTGCTGCTCTGTGCTGCTCACCTGGCTGTCACCTGGCCCTCTGCTTGAACTCCAGTGTTCTCAGCTAGCTGTGTGTCTGCAGTAAGAACTCGGTGTAGAAATAACTGTGTGCATTAAGTAACTGTTCTGAAAGAGGGGAGAAAAAAAAAAGGCAAAACATGGAGCAAACAATCCCGACCTGTTCTTGCTGCAGGCTGCTGGCTGCGGTGGTAGTGCTGTCCCAGGGGATGCGATGAAGGGAACCATGGTGTTCCTCACACACGCTGGCTCTGATGCTGCTTTGTGCCACGTTGGCCTGTGTCACCCCAGCTTGTGCTTGGCCGCCGCTCGGGACTTCTGTGGGTGTGAAGCTTCTCTCTAAGTGCTTCTTTCCTATGAAAGATTTCTCTCTTCCCTTCCATCCCACTCTCCCAAGTGATGGTTTCTTCACTCGGGGCTCCTGCGTGCTCACTGGGGGTGATGGACCGGCTGCATTTCCACCTTCCCCATGGCTGGCTGCAGTCAGTCGCTTTGATTAAGTGATCCAGGAAACTTTTCCCTGCCCATATTTCCTTCTCTCACCCCTACCATTCAGTCTCATCTGGATGCTGTAAGCAAGAGTCTCTCTACTGTAGCTGTTCGGGGAGAAATCTGATGGTTTTCGTGCCGGCAAAGCTGCGGGGTGTGGTTAGCTCGGCGGAGGCTGTGGTTATCAGCTGGGAGCCTTATTTTGGCAGCCTTTTCACTTTCATGGTCTCAGGGACAGTTTCCAGTGTGCAGTCACCTCTGATGTGTGTGTCTGGGGGGGTTTGGTGCCAGCATGCCATCTCCCTGCTCAGCCCGTCCATAAGCACGGCTTAGCAGTCACCAAATGCTTGGTAGCCAGAAGCTGGTCTAGAAGGGCCTTGGAGAGGAAAGAAGTGCTAAGAGAACTCTGTCTTCCAGGCAGAGTGTGTTTGTTTTTTTTTCTTTTTTCCTTCTGTTGTAGCTAATTGCAAAAATAAAGGCAGTTAGCAGTCTGAAGAGGACCTTCTCTTGCTGCCCCATGGTGAGGAGCACCTTGTGCGTGGTGGTTTCTTGCCTCCCAGCCTGGTTCGTTTTTCGATGCCAAAGGGCATTTTGAGACTGTTACAACTTCATTTTACATCGTGTTTATATGAAACAGACAAAAAAAAAAAAAAAATAATCCAGTGCTCTGCCAAGTATTTCTGGAAAGAACAAGCTTCGTGGATAATCGTTTTCATGTTCTACCTGCTCCTTGGAGTGTTAAAGCTACAGAAGAATCTTCTCTACTCTGAATGAAGGCTTTGAGGGATTAGCCTTCAAGTAGTCACTTGAGGCATGTTGATTAAGAAATATCCTCAATGCTAGATTTAATCAAGATTTGAATAATGGAGTTGCAACTGACTTTTGCTCCTGGGATCCAGCGAACTTCCAGGCAGGGATCTCTGTGTGCTGCTCCCCAGGATGTCTGTGCTGTCACTCCAGAGTGGACTGAGCCAACTGCCCTGTGACAGCACGGAGCTGCTCCAGCCTGCAGTGGCTGTGGCACGGCTGTATGGGAGGTTTGTGAGTCAGAGTGCTGGAGAGGAGCTTTCTTGCTTTGCTGGTGTGCCCTGAGCCTGCAGAGAGAGCCAGGACTTGGGAAATTCCCCTTAAGAATATGGGAAGCGCAGCAAAATGGTCCTTGCGCCGGCCCAGGAGTGGTTGTCCCACAGATAGCAAAGGGCAGCACGCGTGCCTGGCAGATGCTCCTCGGTAACATCACTTGTCTAGTGGTAATATCAACTTCCCCATAGGAACATCCATGTCTGCCTGGGCAGAAGGCGGCTGAAGCTTGTGTGGAGTTAACCACATGGGGCTCTGAATTGAAGAGTTCTTTAACCATCAGCTGAAATTGGGGTGAGATCCTGTTCCTGTCCTGGGGAGGGGTGTCTGCAGGGTGTCTGTGCTGCCCTGGGTGGCAGCGGGGGACAGCAGAACTTCCCATCTCAGAGTGGGCTCAGGCAGCTGCAAAACGTGACTGAGTCAGGATGAATGAGGTGGTTAAAAGCTCTGTGCCCCTTATGGTTCACAGTTCAGTAAAAGCAAGGGATGTAGAAGCAGGAGACCATTACTGACCATGCTTTGAAGAGGCTTTCTTGACTCACACCTCCTTGCTGTGCTGTTTGTCCCTGCTGCCCTGTCTGGGCTGTACACAGAACGCTGCACTGCAGCCTCTGTCCTCATCCTGTTTGATACCTGAATGCTGGCATTTTGTTACCACAGCTCAAAAAGCGTGTTGGCTTCAGTTGGTATTTCTGGGCTGTACAAAGCCAAAATAAGCGGAACAAATACATAGAGATTCACCTGAAGACAGAGCGTGCTGCCATGTGGACCTTCCTGGTGCTCGTGTGTCTGTGGTAGCAGCAGTACAGCTTTGCAGTGAAGGGGTTCGATTGAAGTTGCTGCTGGAGCTGAGTGTGTAGCACACAGGCGTTAATAAAGGAAAAATGAGGAGGTGGCATAAGAGCACGCTGGAAAACCCGACCCTGCGCAGTCACAGGTACTGTGTGCAGTGTGGGAGGCTTTGCTTCGGAAGCTTTTTCTCTAAGTTCCTCTTCCCCACATTACGTCCCTCTCCACCTGCAGAGAAACAAAGAGGGTTTGTGCCCGGATCGCGGGGATGTCCGCGGCGCTGCGCTGCCCTTGATGAGGCCCTCCCTGCTTTGCAGCGCTCCAGCAGATCAGCGCTTCCAAAAAGATCTGTATCGTAGCAGTTGAGAACGGGAGTCCTTTCTGTATTGAAAAACCTGAAAGGAAACGGCATCCTGTGCAAACTGTGGCTTTGTGCGTGCTCATGTAATGGGCTATCAATCAAATTTAATTAAAACCGGGGTAACCGCGGAGTTTCGCTCCCTTTTAGTTCAGCTGTGGCACGGGGAAAAAAAAGTTTTATCTTTACAAGCTGCTCTTGCAGAAGTTATTGCTGCGATTGCAGTTAAGCCCTTGCCTTAAAGGCAGTGAAATTAATTTGCTTGTTTTTATAGAGAAATTTCTTGCCTGTTGGCCAACTCCAAAAATAGCCGTGGAGTCCCTAGGAGCGAAGTGTGCGCGCGCTTCAGTGCAGCGGCATCAGTTGGTGCAGAAAGACAGGGTTTGCCAGGCAGCGTGCGCTGGTTTCTTCCCGCAGAGCCTTTCTGCAGCTCCCCGAGCAGCAGAGGCTGCACGATGGGCTGCACGATGGGCTGCACGGCATGCCAGGACCCACATCGAGCTCCTGCAGCCGTGCTGGTGAGCTGGTGCCGGGCTGCTCAGAGCTCCTGTGTTGGAGCAGCCCGCTCCCCTCGCGGCCTGGCAGCTGAGGGGACGTCCCCTGAAGAGACAGTACCCTTCTTCCTCCCACCCTCACTTTCTTTCTGCTATATATTGGGCCGCTGAATAGGCTTGCATTGACCGGGTAACAAAGAAGTCTTTCAGGCCCTAGCTTTAGCCACAGCCAGTGTGCTGTGGGCTTTTGTTAATACTTTCAGTCCCCGCTTTCTCTTTCAGCAGCCCTCGCTCTCATTGTTAATACATTTCAGGAGCCACGATGATATTTCTGCATTCATTTTGTTTGCTCAGTTTGCAGGAAAAGTTGCAGAGAGCCGAGAGGGAGCGCCACCTCATCCTGCTCTGCACCACAGAGAGCAGTGTGTGCTGCGGGCACATCCCCTTGGAGCAGGACGTGGCTGAGAGCTGTGGGGGTGCTCACTGGCCTCCCCCCGCTGCTGGGTCTGTCTCTACCTTCTCCTGGTTAGTTCTGGTCTGGCAATGGAAGAGGAAGGCTCTTACTGGCACAGCTGGTTCTGCTAAGTGGCTGTTAGGCGCTTAGAGAGCATTGTTCATGAGTTGTAAATTCATTCAGCGTCTTCCCAAGTGGATGCAACGTGTGGCTTTGTTTTGCAAGTGGAGGATGTGTGTGTGTGCTCCTCCTACCAGCAGGTAGAGATGAGCAAAAATCAAGCTCCTTGTCTGTGTCTGCACTAGTAAATCTGAAAGCTGCTGGAAGGTGCTTTCTAATTCTTCTGAAACATCAGTATGGGAATTAATTCCTGGAAATAAAATGTTAGGAAGCAGCTGATTGAGAGGGCTGATGCAGAGCAGGCACGCAGAAATAAAGGTGAATGCGTCCAAGAGGGAGGTGGATGATGTTAGGGTTGTTCCTTCTCCATTGCAGACCATCGCTGGGGGAGCATGCCCCCAAATCAGGGGTGTTGTTGGAGACAAACCGGGCGGTGATGGGGTTGGTGGTGGCAATGAGCTCCTGTCCTCAGTGCTGTGTCACGGTGCCCACAAAGGCTGCCATGTGCTTTGGGGCATCTCAGCACTCCTCCTTTTTTCACCAAATAGTTGCATTTTTGGCACTCTAAACTGCTGTTCAATGGAACGAAAAGCTGCGTTGTCTTCCACTCAATGAGAGCATAAATTGTGGCACTCGGAGCAGTAAGTGTGACTGTATTTCTGCACCTTTTAAAGGATTGTGTGAGCAAGGCCAATACCTCATGACACCTCTCTGTTAAATAGGATAGAACAGACTTGGAAGTGCTTTGCACAGTAAAAGGTGGATCTGGTGGATGCCATCACTCCTGGGAGGAAGCTCCCGGCATTACTGCAGATGTAGATCCTTGCTTGGAAGGTTTCCTTAGCCCTGTGCCCCCAGCCCAAACCCTAACCCTCCCCAGATCTACTATTTCATTAATTACTCGAAAGGAGTTCCTGTGGCCAGGGATAGCTTTTGGAGCACTCAGCTGCATGCTGCGAACGCTCCTCGTGCCCTGGTAGATGTTGTCTTTAGTTCTGTGTTTCTTGTCGGAGGGTCTGGTTCTGGTTTTTCAGTGGTTCTTTTATTATTTTTTTTCAGCTTTTGTAAGTAAATGCCTGGGGTGACATCGCTGTGTGGCAGAGTAGCCCTATAGGGGGAGTCTGAATGTTAAATAAACTGCCGTTTGAATTCCTCCCAATTTCCTGTATGAAGAGATGAGCCTTGCCCAATGTCTGGAAGGCTAATAAATTAATTCAGGCTCTCACAGATCGAGGGAGAAATAAATCTGAAGGCTGTGGGGTCTTCATATGCTTAAAGGTATGGAAGTGCTGTGAAACAGCACTAAAAACTGTCCTTTCCACTTTATTTAATTCGGTGCTGAGTTTTCCCAACTGATAGTAAGAAGACATTTTTCCTTGCATCTTCAGCCATTGAAATACAGTGGCAGAGGGTTTGTATTGGGGTGCATTGTCCCGACCCTCTGTGCCTTTTGGTGTGCTTGCTGTGAGATCCCTGCTCACGTTGTGCAGCTGCTGTGTTCTCCTGCGGGCCTCAATGGAAGGCTCTTGTAATCAGAATCTTGGGCTGAAGAGCCTTGGCCTACGTTTTGACCTTGGGTGCCCCTTTCACTGCTGCTCTTTTTATGTCTTTGATGTTAACAGTGGCTACTGGAGTACAAAATGTGGGAGATGCATTGGAAATAAGTATGGATTTGCTTGCTTTTATACGTCCTCATGCTAAGTGTCGTAGTACTGCTTTTCATGCAGACTCTTCCATCTCAAGTGTCTGTCCTCTTGAGATCTGCTTTCTTTTTTTTTTCATAGAATCATAGAATAGCTTGGGTTGGATCCTCAAGGATCATTGCGTTCCTAGGCTCTGCCACAGGCAGGGCTGCCAGCCAGTAGATGAAGTACTTGACCAGATTGCCCAGGACCCCATCCAGCACGGCCTTAAACACCTCCAGGGATGGAGCATCCACAGCCTCTCTGGGATTTCTTTGAAAATAGGAGCCTTCTTGGAAGCAGGTGCTTTGTGTGGGGATGTGGATGGTTTGGCACAGCCCTGCACCAAAATTCAAGCCTCACAGATCAGATTCAAGAGGTTCTGTCACTCCTTTTGCCAAATAACTGTTGCATTTGAAAAACTTTTCCAGGAGCCAGAACCCCAGTTTGCTTTGTCTCTTGACAGATATCATGAATGCCCACTTCTTACATTCCTCCACCACCATCCATCCACGTCTTCCCAAAGAAAGAGCAGCTCAGCTGTCCCTGTTTGAGGGCGTTACTGCAGCCCCAGGTGAGACCTTAGCCCTGCTGTGAATCACCAGCAGCCCTCATGTAATGAGCACAGGGGCTGCTGTGAGCACAGGGACTGCTCCGATGTCGTGCGCAGCAAAAGGGTTGAATGCCTTGGAAGGAAAAAATGTGGTTATTATTTTTAACTTCAGTTGATTGTAAGAGCCTCTCCTTCTCCGACAAGGTTACGGCATACCTGGTAAGGGTAAAGACAAGAGCTGATCATCCAGTGTGTGTTTCAGTCATGTCAGGTAAATGCAAGGTAAAATAATGCAAAATTAAAACAGTTGAAGTGGAAACCAGGCTGTCTCCCTGGTCGGCTGAATGGCTCGCCGTAACGCTGAGCAGGGGCTGCAGGCTGGGATGCTGACGTTCTTGCTCTGCAGCCTCAATGTTTCTTTTTCCTCTTGGCTGCTGGCCGCCGCTCCTGGGATTTTCTGTGTTGGAACAGTTCTGGTACAGTTGATCAAAAGGGCTCCCGTTGGTTCTCCTCTGTGTTTTACGAAGCATCCCTAAGCAGTTTGGTGCAAGTCACCCTAAGGTCCATGCAGCCACCAGTAGAAGCCTTTGATAGGGCTGGGCTGAGCACTGCAGGCTGTGGCAGGTGTGGGGAAATGAATCAGAGCTCCGGTCTGCAGATCCCGCTGGGGATTTCCACTTGGATTTCCCCTTCAGTGGAGCTGGTGGTTGTGATCGCCGTGCAGGGAAGGTTAATAACAAGTGGTATGAAGGGGAAGTGAGCCCGCCATAGATAAAAGTGAAGTTACTTGGACTCCTCCAGGGGATCAGTGTTTTCAGTAGACCTCTACATGTGGAAAGTTGTGAGCAGCTCAGCTCAGCACAGGCACCTGCAGAATCTTTCATTTGGTGAAATTCTGACTTACAGGTCCTTACAAGTTAATTTTTGAAACAAAAGATTAACTGGAGCGCTTTGGATTAGTGTGAGATTGGCCCAGCTTCAAGGCAGCGGGGTGTTCGGTTGTGTTACTTTGCATTCTGATGGCGTGGGTCTTGGTTGGGATGTGGGGGGTTCTGGCTCTGCCCCTCACTGGGATGCTTTTCATCATATGGCATTAGGGAAGGTTATGGAGCAAGAGCTCCCTGCAGAGATGGGGTGTGAGAGCTGTTTGAAATCTGTGAGCAGTGCTTTGGGCATCCGTGAAAAATTGCTCCCACTTAAATCTGCTGGAAACCTGGGGAGGCTTTAACTGCTCCTGAGTGAAAGAGGCTTCACTGCTTCCCCATACAGCAGATACCTGTGTGGATGACGGGTAGGGCTCCTTGCTCTGTGTTGGATGGGCTCCTGGAAACGCTCCCTGCCCGCACCAGGCAGACTGCGTTGTGCTGAGCAGCGCAGGGCTGGTTCTGGCCTCTGGGAGCCTTCCTGCCTAATGAAGGCTTGGTCCCAGCATCCATGATAACACACCGTACCTCGCATAAATTTAGAACAGAACGCAGCCAATTTTCACATGCTGCTACGTTATTCTTTCTCAAGCTATGCCAGATAACTTTGTGCAGCAAAGCAGCTCCAGCTTTGTGAGCGAGGAGTGCTGGGATGGCTGGTTGGGACCTACAGAGCCATCCTTCAGTGCTCGAGGAGCTGTGTGCACCCCTCCGCTGCAGGTTTATGGGTGCTGCCGAGGTGAAGGGCTCCCGGTGCCTTACACGGGAGAAGGTTCACGTGAAGGGTGGCTTCGCTGTGACTGTAATTATCTCCTTGCTCATCTCTGCAGGGACGTGGGGTGTGAGGACTTCACTGGTGACATCCCATCCCTGTGGGCATGGCAGGTGTGATGGCTTTGAGAACCTGGGTTCCTTGCTTTTAATTTTTTTCCCTCTGACTACTGCCTTTTGTTTGTCCTGTCCATTAAAATTGTGCCCTGCATGTAAGTTAGGGCCCCGTGCTCCAGTGGTATCACGTTCCTATAGCTGCTCTGCCCGCACTGAGCAGGATGAGGGCTGTGTTTGTTCCTCAGCACCTGAGCTGCTCCCACCTGTGATCTGTCACTGCCCAGCACTCACATAGGTGCCTATAGACTCCGTTCCCAGGGCAGTTAATGCTTAGAACAGAATCTCTTGTCCTTTGGGCCCGATAGTGCTGGGGCAGTGCTGGGAGGTGCAGGTGTTGCCCCTGGGTTTGTAGCCAGGAACCATCCATGTAGGTGTACTGGCTCCATGGATCATAAATGTCGCTGCTGAGATGAAATGGAATTTGAAGGCTGTATCCCTTGGCACATTCTCCTTGATGCCGTGACTTTCCAGCTGAAGGGAGTTTATGAAATCTATTGACTTTTCCATCTCTTAGAAGAGTCTGTATATTGTAAGAATAAAATACGAATTTAAAAAAAAAAAAAGCAGCAGCTGCTGTTTGATAGAGGAGGAAGGGCCAGTGGACAAATATTTTCAAGCAAGTTGGCCACTGAAGAGTTGTCCATGGTTGAGCAAGAGCTGTGCTCCAACCCTGTGTTCTCCTTGCTGGTCTGTTACAGGGCACAGCTGCAATGCAGGGGGCATCTGTGGTGCTTACAGCTGGATCCCCCCCTGGCTGTAGCCCTGTTCAGGCTGTGCTTTGGTAACTTCCTTTTTGGAGATGCTTCAGTGTGAGCTGTGATGGGGCAGAGCTTGGGGCTGCTGCTGGAGCTAGTCCTGTCCTTACAAAGAGCTTCTTCCCTGTCCAGGCCAAAGAAATGATTTCTTTTGGCACTTGGGTTGACAAAAACAGGCTGAGTAACACAAGCAGATCTCCTTTAGAGTCTCACTGGTGTCAGGCGTGCAGTGCATTGGGTTCTGTTGCGTTTGCATGGCCGTGGTGCCCGTGCTGACAGCAGGCTGCTCACGGCTGGGTGAGGCGAGGGCTGCGGGTGATTTACATGCTGCTGAGCTGTCTCCAGTTCTCTTTAATTTAGAGATGCAAAACTGAGTCTGAAAGTAATGAGCTCCAGATAATTAGGTGCTTGTCTGCAGGTGTAACCAGCACGGCTGCCTGCAGCTGCTGCCCTTAATATTGCTGATTTTTATTTGGAAGCATTGGAGAATGAATGAGATGCTGGAAACACTGCTCATTCGCAACAATGATGGGTTCTGCTGTTCTGTTCCTCCCACCCCGTTCCATCAGCTGATGGTGAGGCTGAAGGGCAGCGTGGCACAGAGCAGGTAAGGGTGCTGGAAGAGGGGTTTGGTGGAATGGACTGAAAGTGGAGAAGTTGGAGGATAGAGAGATGTGTGCAATGTAGATCAGGCGATGTTACGGCAGACAGAAGGGACAGGAAGCGTCTGGGTTACTTAAAAGGAAGCACTAAGATAAATTATACGTAATTAGGTAAAAAGCTCAAGATGAATTTCAGGGCAGGTTTTTATTTTCAGGCAGAGTGCTGGTTGGGAGCATGGTGTGATCTGGGTAAATGCTGACAGCCTCACTGCTTGCAGCGTCTGGATCAGGACTGCGCTTGGGAGCAGTGTTTAATGAGGAGCCCTTAATTAGCAGAGGGACAGACGAGCCCACGGCTTTGTTAGTGCTGAGTGGGGATGGAGCCCTGTGAGGGGGTGGGCAGTAGTGGGGAGCTGCCCAGAGCAGTGCTCTGGTGGGCATGAGGCTGTTAGGGCAGCACAGAGCTGCTCATTCGGGTGGTTGTTGCACGTGTAAAATAGCCCATAACTGAAAATGTGAAAAGAATTTGGTTTTACCATTTAATATGGAGAATAGGGTGATGGATTAAGAGGCCAGTTTATGTAAACACTTTGTTGATCCACTTAAATTTTATATGTCCTGACAAATGGCAATGCAGTTGCGAGCGTTGACTCCACATGTAGCAGTAAGGGTCTTTATATCAAGCTGTAAAACGTTGAAACAAGCTTAGTAATAGCTTTTGCCTGAAGATCCTCTTGGTTATAAGTAAGTACAGCAGGTGGTGAATCTCGAAGCATGGTTTGCATCTGCTTGCAGCAGTAGGGCTGTAGTATGCAGCCTGGTAGTTGTAGCCAGTGTCCCCACTGTAATCCCCCCTGCTGCCATTTTGCAAACACCTTTTAATGTGTTCTTTTGTTTGAGCAGTCAGCAGTCTGTCCTTGATGTCAGAATTAATGATGGGTGTGAGGAGGACGTGACTTCTTAGGGAATTCTTCACCTGTGTCTCTGAACCTCTGACTGCAGTTTGATGTGCTTGTGCCAGGAAGAGTTGTTTATTTTTGGGGTGTCTCAATGGGTTTCGCTGATTTAAAGTACCTGCTAAACAACCAGGCACGTGGCTGTGCTGCTGCTCTGCTGGGGCACAGGGAGCAGCTCCTTTGGAGCAGAAAGTTGGGAGGATTTGCACAACTTCTTCCTGAGGAGTTCATGCTGTGATGGAGTTCCCCTCAGACACGGAGCGCTGATCCTGCCCAGCACCGCCCGGCTGAGGGGCCCTTACATTCTGTGCACCAGAATGCTGCAGATGGTGCTGAGGGTTTGGGTTTGCAGTGGTTCCGTGCTATGTATGCTCACCTGATGGCTTTGTCTCATATTTTCAGCTATTTAATGCACAGTTGTGGTACAAGCAGGGCCATGCAGTGGGGTTGTTTAACCCCGGGAGCTGGCAGAGGGCTCACTTGTGTTGGACAGGAGGCAGATTTTGGCAAGGAATTCCTCCTGGCTGCGAGTGCTGTGCATTTGTTGTCTGTGTGGCATGGCAGCATGCAGCAATGGGGGCTGAATTCCCCTGGTGGCAAAGAGTGCTGTGAGCAGGCTGCACTGATCACCTCGCTCAGAGCCCCTGGAGCACTGCTCTGCCCATCCCATCCCATCGGAGCCCCAGGAGCACCGCTCTGCCCATCCCATCAGAGCCCTGGGAGCACTGTGCTGCCCATCCCATCCTATCCCACAGGAGCCCTGCGAGCACTGCTCTGCCCATCCCATCCCTTCAGAGCTCCAAGAGCACTGTGCTGCCCACCCAGTGCCTGCATTTGCCAGAAGCCAGGTGCAGGAAATAAGCACTTTCTCCACCCTTTGGATCTCATTAAGGCTTACTGGAACTTAAGGCACTTCTGTATCCATCAGTCTTGTGCTCAGATCAAGTCCTGTAGCAGAAGGACTTAGAGGTTTGCTTTTAATCTGCTGAGAACCATCACTTTCCAGAAGTGATGTGGAAGCAGCTGCCCTGGCAGCAGCCCACCCAGCCCTGGGTGCAGGCAGCGAGCTGACTGCTCAGAGAAGATTATTTTCCCATGGCTTACATGAGTTCTAAAATAAGAAAATAAATCCTAACCTGCTCGAGGATGAAGCAGTTTTTCCAAACTCAGGAGAGGTCCCTTTTGGAGTAGGGATTGCTCATTTGTTTGTTCCTTTCCCCCTTTATTTCCTCTGGATGCCCTCGGTACCTTTCCAACTCAGGAGACCTACAGCAGTTGGCTCCACACCGAGACGTAAAACCTGTTGGCAACAGCTTCGTTGTGTGGGCGAGGAGGGGGCTTACTGCCACAGGGAGGCAAACGTAAACAGGGCGATGGTGGCTGTGGCTCTGCGTGGGGCGGGGGGAGGAAGCAGCGCTGCCCCCACGTTCCTCCCCGTGCTGCTTTCCTTAACGTGCTGCCCTCAGGATCCCCCGCGGCCCCGTGCAGCAGCCCCTGGAGGAGCGGATCTTCACTCCGACCGTCTCTGCTGTGTACAGCACTGTGAGTATCTGCGTGGTGCTGCTGGGTGCTTCCCAGCACTGGAATTGCCTGGTTTCTTGCATGCAAGTAGGTAAGCAGTGATGCTATCTCCAGGAGTTGGGATCCCTTCCTTTCCTGCTAATTCAGCAGAGCAGTGGGTTTCCCGAGGCAGAGTGGCGGTGGGATGAGGGCATCCTGCATGCTGTTGGTTGGCTCCATCCCTCCTGCCTTGTGCTACATGTCCTGTCACAGGAGCAGCCCAAAGAGATTGGGTCTTTGTATTGAATGCTCCGTTTGGAGCTGCAGAGAGATGTTGTGATGGCACAGTGAAAACCTGGGATAGGTGCTTTGGCTCGCTGGTGCTTGTTGATAAAGCTGGGTCATCGAGGAGACTCAGCTCCAAAACACGGCGGTGTTTGTGAACGTACGACACCATTTTCCTTTGATTCATTTATTTTTTTCCCACGTGACAATAGCTGGAAGCCCAGCTTTATTTCTAAGCTATGCTAAATCAGCAGGGCCCTGGGAAAGCACTGCTTTGCTTTTCTGGTGGGAGAGTGCACATATTTATTTGGAATGCCCAAAAGGCGCTTCCAGGCAACTCCCTATTATTTGGGAAACAGGAAGGAAAGCTGTGGATGCAGGGAGTTCCCTCTGTGTTGTGCAGCCAGCATAAGTGTTTCTAGAAGAACACGGGCTGCTGCACAAGGGTTCCTCCTTTCCTCATCACCTCTGTACCCAGGGGATCCCCCCTACCCAATTTTTTTGTTTCAGATCTTTGTGAGGGTATAACACGGTTGCCTATGGGGGGAAAAGGCAACTGTAAAAATGTAAATTAATGTAAAATGTAAAAGTAACTGTAAAGAATGAGTTAAAGTGACTTTTCAGTGTGGAAAATACCCCTCTTTGGTGTGGTGCAGGAGCAGAAGGCAGGGCTGGAAATGTCTCTGTGCTTTTAGAAAATACAAATTTGGGAGAAAGTGTTCTGTTTTAGGGAAAGGAGTGCCATTTATCAGTTGGGTTCCATGAGAGCTTTCCTCCCAAGCCCTTTTGGCAGGTGGCAGATGTGGAGTAAGTCCTGGAAAAGCCGAATGGGGACGGAGGAGGCATGAGTGCAGCTGATCTGGGAGCTCGGAGGTGCTTGGGTGTGCCAGAAGAGCTGCTTCTGGGTGTGAGGTTTTGGATGTTTCCTTGTAAGCTGCTTCCTTCCTGGTGGTTCCCAGCAGAGAGATCACTGCAGTCACTCCTACGCCTTTGCTGTGAGATCCTTGTCACCTGTGATAAAAGCCCTGGGCGGGGGTTTATCCCTGGTGGTGGGATGAGCACTCCCACCCCACCTTGGTGCCTTTAAAGGGATGCTGAAGGCAATCCTGGAGAAAAGAGATTACAGAGGGTGAGCAGGGCCAGCACCACGTGCTGATGGGCTCAGGAGGCTGTTCTGCCCCGTGGGGCATCCTGGGGGTCTTTGTGTTGGTCTGGTGGTTATGTTGGGTGCTGGGAGGAAAGAGGTTCTGCCCAAGTCAGTTTTTGCTTCATCTCAGGGTTGCTTGTGGTGTGCCCTGTCCCTTGTGGTCTTACCTGAGGGTTTCCTGGATGTGGCTGTGTGCCTGAAGTTGTGGATTAAGAAGGGGAAGAATAGTACAAAAGATTTAAACCCAAAGAGAGAGTTGCAGCCTGAGTTTACCTCACATATAGTCTGTTATTTTCTTTAAAACATGGATTAAGGCTTCTGAAAAACAAAAGATACAGATAACGTAGCAAATTAGTATGCAGTTTTCTGTATCTATTTTTAGAAGAATAATTTCAGCTCTGGATTTATGGACATCTGCTTCCTTAATAACCTCAGCCCAAGTTTCAATTGCGGAATGTCCCCTGGTAAATAGTAAAGCAAACCCCTGGTTGAGCATCCCGGGACAGAAGTTGTGCCCTCATGGACTGGTTGCTTTTTAGCTTGCTATCATGCAAATATCTAACCCTGAGTTCAGTTTATCAGTAAATATGCTGTATGTAATACCGGGGGGCTCATCCCTGGCCTGCCCTCAGGGTGAGCGCCAGGGTGCTGTAAATCTCCCTGCGGTGAATGGTTCTGGGCTGTTTCCAAGCCTTGGAAAATTGCACATTATCGTTCTTGTTGACGGTGCAGCTGTTTCAGGGTTGGAGGTAATGTTTAAGAAAGCATCAATATTTGGAATGTAACAGCGTGACTTGGGAAAGCGTGTGGTTGAACTCTGTGACTTCTGCTTTCATGCTGCCTTACTGCTTGGTGCTAATGCTCAGCTGCAGATGGAGAGCCAGAGCTTTGCTTCTGCCTTTCTGGTGATGCAGAATCAGTATGGTTGGGTACAGCGTGTCATGGGAAGCTGGGAAGGTTGCAGCCTGGAGCCGGAGGGGTGCTGCACAGCACGGCCCCAGCATTCCTCCCCGTTTCCCAGTGGTTCTGGCTGGTGCTCTTGGTTGGTTTTTGGTCCTTCCCCGTTTTCCTTATCCGTATGCATTGACTTGTACGGTGCCTCACTAAAAATAATAACGATAATAATATTGTGCTGCTAGCTGCTTTCTTAAGAAGAGTACAGCATCTCTACAGATCAGATTACTAATGTTCTGTTTTACTAACAGTTTATCTCCACACAGGTAACACAAGTAGCAAGACAGCCGGGTCCTCCTGCCCCATCCCCTTACACTGCACATGAAATAAATAAGGGACACCCAAATATTGCTGCAACGCCGCCGGGACACGCGTCGTCCCCAGGGCTCTCACAGGTAAGAGCACCAGAGCAGCACGTTCCCAGCCACACTCTTTTCCTCCTGTGTAGTTCTTGGCTTTGCTGCTCAAATTCAACCTATCTGTCTTGTCTGTGACCAGTAAAAGCTGATGGAAGGACACCTCAATCTGGCTGCTGAGGACAGGCTGTTGGGCAGGGTGACATGCTGGAACAGGCTGGGGACAGCTGCATGCTGCTGTGAGCTGGTGGTAATGGCTGTGCTGGGGGAGGCGAGCTTCTGCCCTTCCTGCCAGCCTCTTCAGTTTGGGTGAAATATTAAACCCCAGCTGACCTTTCAGACCGCGAGATGTGTGAAAACAAATGAGGTCATGCGAGGAACACTTCACCTCGATGTTCTGCATTCTAGATAAAGCTTAGTGATGCATGTCTGACGGTGCTTGGTGGGAAAACTGGAAACCTGTGGTTGTGTTTGAAAAATGTGCGAATGTTCGTCTTTTATGAAGTGGGAAGTCAGAGGCTGAAGTATCTATTCAGGATCACAAGTAGCTTGCGGGCGTCAGCAGTCTCGGAGCGGTGCCTTGTGCTTTCGCTGCATGGCTGTTGGTAAGGAAGTCTCTGGTTTGAAGGCTGAGCTGAAGAGCACAGCAGGGCTGCAGAGCGAACCCCGCGTGCTGGCCGGCTTGTGTCAGGGATCACAGAGCTTGTTCCCGGTAGACGTCGTCAACAGAGGGAAGCTAATCATGGTAGATAAAAGGGGAAGAAAGAGGACATTCTAGGCAGCTTCTTAACAAGAAAACTCTAATCAAGGTTTTTTCTTCCCTTAATATTTTCCTGTTGAGTCAGTGCATACGTAGACGGTGGGCTGTGTGCCAGATCAGCGCTCTGGCCAGCCGGGAAAACGCTCGTTTCCTGTTCTGCTGGCTCTTATCCTCTTGGAAATGAGCATCAGCCTGCTTGTGTCACTGTGCTACTGCTAGCGGGACCCCAAATTGTGTCCTCCTCGGGATTCAGGGGCTGCGTGTCCCTGCCAGCACAGGGCAGCCCTGCTGGTGGGACTGCAGGGGGAAGAGGCGTGCTGGCTCAGCCACATGAGGTCGGGGCAGTTCTGCAGCAGTGCCACAAGGCTGGGACTTGGTGGCAGAACAGCAGCAGTAGTGCTTTCTGTTTGTCAGCAGTGTGTGCTTGTCTGAGCCCTTAGCTGGTAGGGGTTTGGGTCAACTTGAAGGCTGTGGTGTGTGGTTGTTCTGTTTTTTTTTGTTGTTTTTTTTGCCTTCAACCCTAGAAATGTTAGCATTCTCTCCTATAGCTCACTTCAGCTCTGGTCAAACATTGAGTTGCAGTGTTATATCACAATTACCAATTTTCTGGCTTAGCAGGGTGTGGGCTGGAGGTGTTACCTGTTTATTGCATCTATCATTTTTCTCCTCTGGGTTTTTCTAAATGCCTTCTTGTGTTTTTGCGTTAAGAAATGAGGTGAGTAGAAGTCTCTTGTTTGCAGACCACGTTTTTGGGGAAATTCTGTCACGACTTCATATATTTGTTTTCATTTGGGTAAACAATCAAAAGTCCCTTAAATCTCTCATCACACGAACATTTTTCTGTGCTCTGATCATTCTTTTTCTCTGTTCAAACCCCTGGACTCCTGCTGTTTCCCTTTTGAGGTAGAGGGCCCAGAGCTGACACGGGGCTCTGATGAGTGGTGTGTTCCCAAGTTCTGTAATGGCAAGGCAGCGTTTCATGAACTGCCCCATGTCTCCACAGCCCACACTGCTCCTGGTTGAGCAGAGCTTGTCTTTGCATTTTCCAGTCGTACCTGATGTGTGTATTCTTGATTTGAGAGCAATAAAGATGGTAAGCAACAGAGCACTTCATTTGGGTAAGAATCTGATTAAGACATCATTCTTTTTTCCCCAGACCCACGGCTTAATGAATATTCTTAAAACTGAGTCTTTTCAGGGTAGGGACGGCTGTGTAGGCAGCAGCGGATGAAAACGTGTATGTGATTTTGGGCTTCAGGTACTGAGATCTAAAAACCATTTTGCCACAGTGCTAGCATACATGTCACTGGGGTAGTCCCAGACTGCTCTGATGCCGTCAGCCCAGTGCTCTGCAAAGGGATCGCTCCCTGTGCAAAACTCGGGTGCTCTGTAGCTCTGCAGATACCTGTGATGAGCTCCCAGCATGGCGTGGAGAGGTTCCTGGGCCTGGGGAAGCACGGCTGGGATGGCACGGGCTGCAACAGCATACGGGGTGGTTAGTGTCTGCTATGGGAAAAAGAGCCAGGTGCAGATGGGTGCTGTACTTCTGTAGCTGTCTTTACTTCTCCATTTAAGTGAACAGAAACAGATGGCTGTGTGCTGCTGTGGCTCGGTGTCTCTTTCACTTACTCTTCTGCCTTTTCCACTTAACATAGCCAAACAGGAGAGAGGTTCGCTGTTCAACTTCTGCAGTGACCCGCCTCTGGCACTGTGCTGCCCTTCAGAATTAGTTCTGCAACATGACAAGGAGAGCTTGGCAGTGCTGAGAATTGCTCCCACAGCAAGACCAGCACTTCTGCTTCCCTCCATTTCCCAAATTCCAGGGCCTTGAAGTCACACTACTCTGGAATGTGCCGAGCTCTGCTGGTGTTTGGGAGCATGCAGCACATGTTGCTGCAGTGATGCTGGGGCAGATGTGGACCAGCAGACACGACATCTCACATCTCTGCACTGTGCAGCGGGCACTGTGCAGCAGGAGAGGAGTGGCACAGCCCTGCCCCCTCACCTGGGACTCGTCTGAGACTTTCTCAGCATGCAGAGAAAAGGAGAAATCAGCAAAAGGCAGTAGATAAGTTTCTTCCTGGGCATGGCAACCGGAGCAAGTTTTGCTGGGCTCAGGTAGGGCGCGGGGCACGGTGGGGTAGTGATTGCTGGAGCACGCTGATCCCACGCTGGATGTGAGGCTGTGCAGCGTGGTGTTCACATGGCTGTTAACACAAAGCAGCTGAGGGGCTGTAAATCTGCAGCCCGCTCCGGCTCTGCGTTGTGGTAATTTATTGTGTAGCCGTGCCTTGTGAAGGGAGCAGCAATAAAGCAGAGATCTTCCAAAGCAACCAGACTGGGACTTGGAAGGAGACAACAGAAGAGCGCTTCCCTCTGTCTGCTGAGCGATGAGAGGAGGAATAGGGGCTCCTGCAGGCAGGAGGCAGCACGCAGAGCTGGGGCATCAGGATGGAGCTGCTCAGTCGTCCTCCCCAAGGCCTCGGAGTGCTGTGAAGGATCCCAGGGAGCAGGTGTGGTGGATTCTGGTGTGCAAGATGGAGGAACACAATGGGGGAATGGATGAGAAGCGGTGTTCCAAACAAGACACTTTGTTCCTCTGCTTTAGCTTTGAAGTGAGGGCTCTGATGTGTATGCTGAGGTATTCCTCTGGTATGGGACAACAGTGTGTAACACCAACCAGCAACTCTTGTAACAAATGGCCGGGAGTTTCATCTGTAATCGTGAAAGCCTCAGGTCTTGTTCCAAGCACGCTGTGCGCTGCAGGTCAGCGCTCTGCTGGGCTGGCACTGCCCAGCGCCCTGTGGCATCCGGTGGGACCTCCCTCTGAAGCTGCTGTACTCATTGACAGCTGTGTTTAATAATGCCTTATCTGTTTGTAACAACGTTGAGATACACTCACAGAAAACGAGTGCAGGAGCTGAATTCTCAGGATGCCGGTATACAGAGACCTTGACTTTTAGGTGGCTGATTTAAATCCACAACAGATTGTACTAGCTGAAGCTTGTTACCATCTGGTTCTTTGCCTTAAGTGAAAAGAGTTTTGTGGTCTCATTCTGGTCCTCAAAAATGTCACCATCGCAAAATTAGCATTTGTAACAGCACTGAGATATTGCTTGGTACCTCACGGCCTGGGAGGCTGCGCCAGGCAGTGTCTGCGTGCCATCTGTGGCATGTTATAGGCAATCCCCACTCCCCTTCTTTATTATCTTGGCTCCTTCCTGTGGGAGCTGGAGCTCTGTTGTAACCATGGTGTTTATTCAGTATTTCCCTCCCATCATCAGTTCAGATATCAGATGCTTTTAACGGAGTAACAGGTCGTCTGCCCATAGCAGATAACCGGGATAAAGAACACTGACGTAGCTGTGCTCTGGGGGTGCCAGCAGCACGCCCTGCAATGTACTCATTGTAGCACTCATGTTTGTAATGCAGCTCACTGCTCCTGAGCTTGCGAGGAGTCGATGGCTGCAGGTGGAGATCTGAACAGTGAGTTATTTAATAGCTGATAAACCCGGGAGAGGCATAATCTTCTTCTGGCCTTTGTGTGGAAGGGCTGCTGGAAGGGCAGCTGAACTCTGTGTTGTGTAATAGGATTAGGGGCGTTTTGATGGGGTTAACAGCGCGGGGAATGTTTGCTCGTGTAACATCTCTCCATGGGTTTGATGAATCCCCGTGCCTTTTACCTCCTTAGTTTTGACTTTGAATTAGGGGAATGCACCTGTGTTGAAGAAGGGCTGCAGGCTTTTGTGGAGCTCTGGGATGGCAGGAAGGGTGCAGTATGGCTTCAGTGCACATTGATACCATTAACTTCCATAATTATTTAGCCTTGGGAACAATTTTTTTTAAAGCCATGGTGCGGAGGGGATGAATATGAGTTGGCATTAATATTGGTGCACTTGGGAGGGACTGAAAGCAGCTTCATTCTTTTTTTCTTCTTTATAATAAGGAAGGAGGAGAACCCGTTACAGGTTGGCCACCTGTACATGCACAGCGAGGGCTGCAGCACAGACTGTGCCTGGGATGAGGTCTGTACAGAGCTAGCCCTTGGGCCAGAGCAGTGGACAGTGCTGTGGTCTTGGGTGGCCAGCAGGTGAAGGTCAGTGTTTTTCTCCTTCTTAAGCTTGCTTGCTGTCAGGTGTAAGCTGCCCTGGCTTGGAGTCGCCCCAGTCCATCTCCTGCTGCAGGTGCAGAGGTTTGGATGCAGAGCTCACCCAGTGCATCCTGCATGCACGGTCCAGCAGGAGGATTCTCTCTAACGTGTCACAGCTCCCTTTCTTCAGGAGGTTTTGTACACATTTTCTGTTATCAGTCATGTGCACTGTGCTTTATGTTGGTGCTTTTCAGACTTTCCCATATTTTTTGGTAACATAAAATAACGTGAAGCGACTTGCTGTCTTCTTACATTTAATAATTTCTATTGTGGTATTCCTTCTGTAATAACACCTTCTGTTCCATGCTATTTAATTGATGTTTTCTTGCACGCTCCAGAAGAAGACATCGTTTTCAAGCAAACACGATGTGTTGCAGAAGGCACTGTGTGCTCATAAACACTGGAGTCAGCACAAAAGCCAGAGCTTTGCACAGTCTGCATTTGTAAACAGAAAGGGCAAAAATATCTTTGCAGCGAGATAAATCTTGGGAGAAACAAGTTTGCTCGCTAGGAAAGCTTTTCAAGTGGTTTGATGCTACAGAGCCTCTCTGACAAAGCTGTGTTTTTTGGAATTCATGAAATCCCAGCAAGTGACTTCAGCACCTCCTCCTAAAAGTCGTTGCGGAGTCAGGGCCCTCGGACCGCTGCGGTGCTCCGTGAGGAACTGCAGAGGGTTGGCACGGACTGCAGGCCGGGCAGTGAGAGCAGGTGGTTGTGGGCTGAGCCTGCTGGGGTTTGAGCTTCTCCAGGAGGGGAACTCCGTAGCTCGAGCGACCTGGTTTTGTTGTATCAACATGGAAGTTCTTGTAGTTCAGTTTGTGACTGTTCCCTTTTGTCCTGAGGCACACAACTGAGAAAAGTTTGTTTCTGTCATCTCTGTGCCGTCACATCAGCAAGATCCCACCTGAGCATTCTCATCTTGAAGTTACAGACCATGCTCCTTCTGGTCTGCCCAGTGCTCCAGAGCTGGTTGTGCAGGTTAACAGGAGGGATGGTACCAAATGTACGGCTGATGTCTTTTTCGTCCCGGCGTCGGGCGATGTCGCACCAGCCAGATGCAGCTTTTAGTTGGCCACTGGAGGAAGCAATGAGGAGAAAGGGCACAGAGCAGGGCTCCCAGCTGGCTGCAGGTTGTATTCCTGAGCAAAAGTGGTTTTCCTCAAAGTTTGTGTTCCTTAAATCGTGACAAGATTTTGTAGGCAGGCCAAGTGAAAAGCACTGCATAATTCAGTGGGTTCTGCGGAGAGCTCCAGGTCTGCTCCCAACAGGAGAGGTGCTGGAATTTCTCCCCCTAACTCACAATATTGTGAGTACCTTCATTATGGGAAATAACAGTTCGCTTGATTACATCATGGTGATGACCAGACCACCCCCAGCTTCCAATGCACGTGCTGCACTCCAGACAGGGACTGGCATTTCAGTCTCTGTTAGAAGCCAACTCAGTCACACCGGTACTTACAGATGTTATGAGATGATCATCTGCTGTGACGTTATCCCTGCCCTTGTGCCTTCCTTAGCAATAGTTTTGAACTTGGCCAGGTGATGTTCTGTATGGGTGGGCTGTAATGGCCACGGTGAGGAGCTGCCCTGCCTGGCAGGATGTCTGTGCCCCAGTGCCACAGAATGAACACATTCCAACATTTTGCTCTGTGACCAAGCACTGGGATCTGGTTAGCAGCTGGAATGCCTCGTCATATTTATTTCTTAAAACAGAAAGCCCAGGGGTTGTCCTTTGCTTCCCAAAGCCATGTGCTGAGTTTACCTTTGCTCAAAGCGCTGTGCTGAGGGCTGCCTGCCTTCAGCAGTGCGGATGCTGAGCAAAGAAGTGTGATGGGAATGTGCATGGTGGTTAAAAACGGGGTAAGCCAGAGTTCCTGAGAGGCAGCGCGTCCAACAGGGACACTTTGTCTCGCTTTCCCCTTTCACCCTTCTCCTTTGTAACATCTCTGCAGGAATAATAACCACAGTGTCTTAAGCAGGAAGGAAAAGAGCACGTATCTTGTGTCTGTGTGCCCTCCGCACAAACAGCCTTTGTGCAGGGGACAGGAAACTGTGTTTTCTTCGCCTTCTTCCCTCGGTGGGAATGTGATTTTTGGTGTTGAAGTCGGAGCAGTGCCTGTAGTGCCGTGCCTGCTGCTTGGGGCTCTGCTTGCCTGTTCAGCTCGCTGCATTGGCCCTCTCAAATGTGTGATGCTAAATCATACAAAGCCATAAAAAGGTCGTTAAAAATTGAGTGGGGATGGTAATGATACAGATGAGATACCCTGAGATAAATTGCTGCAGAGCAGTAAAGATAACAAAGGTTGAGCCACGCTTGTGAAAGAAGTAATTTCTCCCGGGTCAGGATATTTTTATCCTTCTGAAGGCTGAGTTTGCTGCTTCCCAATACTTCGCAGCACAGGGAGGTCTCCTGAAGGCAGGATGTCATGATGAGGATGAGCTGATTTCAGGGATGCTGCATCACTTGCAAATGAGCTGATCAAAACGAGAGGTTCTCATTGTGCCGTATACCGAAGAATCTCATATTTGAAGATGGAGCTGTGAGTGGGGCTTTCTGTTCAAACGGAACACCCTGATGGTGTGTTCGATTATCCACAGTTGAGATATCATTGTAAATAGGAGCTAGGAGTGCGTAGATGGGAATGACCCATGTTTATTGATGTAAGACTGAAGGAGTGCAGGCTTGGCTTGGGGCAGGGGACAGGACAGCTTATTGTGGAGACATGCAAGTTCATGGCTGCTTACATCTTTCTTAACCTAAAACTGACGCTGTTCCAGAGCTGAAGGTGGAGAAGAATCGAGGTGCTCCTCTGTAGGAGCAGCAGTCTGGAGGAATACTGCGGCTACCTGTGGGTGAAGTCAGTAGTCAGAAATGGAGAGATGGGATTTAAATGATTATCCTCTTAATTCTGAGGGCTGGAATGCTGAGGAACTGCTGATTACGGGTGCTGCACACTTGCAGTCATTCAGGTAGCAAAGTGTTTTGGCCGTGGGTGGGCAGATTAGAACCAACTCGCCAAACGAAGGATGATTCAGGATTATAAGCCACGTCTCTGCTGGCATCTGTTTGTGTTTGTGAACCAGGCAATTGTTTGTGCTGCCGCAGGGATTTCCACCTGCAGCTGAGGCCAAACTGCTGCCGTGCAGGCCGATGGCCCAGGGGAAAGCTTTCTAAGAGGCTTTTCTGTGCTGAAGAGCAACCTCGAGCGCTGCTGCGTCCATACAGCCGGCCTGCGGTCCCTCTTGTGGTTTTCCTCCAGGAAAACAGTTCAGCAGCTAGGGGGGGAACCGAGTCTGGCTCCTAAAAGTAGGGCAGGAGAAGAAGGCAGGCATGCAGTGATCTTGTGCTGTCTTGTCTCTCACTCCTGGAGCAGTTAGGTTTTGTGGCAGGGAGCTGGTGTAAGAACATTTCCATCTGGGGTTACTTCGTGTCCACCTGGAGGTGGCTTGGCGTGTCCTGGGCTGGGTTGTCACCCTCTAGATCAGGAAGAAGGGCCTTTGGGCTTGCTCAGGGATAGCTGAGAGCTGCCTTTGGCCCCGTGTGCTTTGTATATCTATAACATATTTTGCTACAGCTGTCATGTTCCTCCCAAAGAGATGAAAGCATTTTGCTGGCGTTCAGCTGAGCTCCAGCTCACCCCAGCGAGGAGCATGGCCACTGCTGTTGTTACCGGTGAGTAACTGGAAGTCCAAAGGTTTTTCTCACCCAAGGTCAGGCTGGGGTTCAGCGACAGAGGAGACAGCGGCAGGCTCCTGAGTCACGGTCATGTGTTGGAACTGCAAGACCATTTCACCTCCAGCTACATAACTTCAGTAAATATAGAGCCATCCAAACTCCTTCCACGAGTCAAGAGACGGCGCAGGGAGCAGAGACAGAGCTGAACCACGTCTCACCGGGCTGCTGAAGGCGGGGAGCCCAGGAGCCAGCACCTTTCTGCCTGGAGATGGGAGAGTTTTGTTCCAACAAGAAAAATCGTCGCTGGCTGCGGGAGGCAGAGAGCTGCGTGACTCAGCTCTTTCTGAACCTGATGTGTGTACTTTGCCTGTTTATTCCCAGTACAGTCAGTACTGAGGGCGTCATGTTACGCAGCAGGCACAGTGTTTACTAACCAGCTCGGGAGCTGATCTAAGAATAACTTTTTTCATTTGTTTTGTTGGTAGCGACGATTTCGTGTTTTATTTTTACTTTCTGCTTCGCACAGTCGGCAGCCTGAAGCCGGAGCTCTGCACAAAAAAGATGGGAAGGGTTTTCCCCAGCAAGCTGCTGGAATACATAAACATAAATATTATCGCCTTTCCCTCCATGGATAGCGACATTTCGAACACAGAGCCATGAGGATGAAAGCTTCAGGAAAGCAAATTGCTGTGCCTTGGAAGTGGAGCAGCTCTGCAGCCATCCGTTCTGTTCCAGCTCAGGGTGTTGCAGCTGCTGAACTTCAGGGATCTCAGTGCCAGCATTTAGATGCTTCTGAACCAGGATTTATATGCAGAGCAAAACTTGTTTCCCAGCCTTCCCTTCTGTGGTAATTTATTTAGGGACTTTTTGGAGCATCTCTTCCGTTGTTCACCTCGTGCTCACTGTTTCAGCCATGATGCTTAAAAGCCACACATTTCCAGCATGACAGAATATGATTATAATTACCTTGTGTACCTATTTAAATGCTTGGCATAGGAAAAGTCCTTTTGACAGATGAATATGTGCAATACTTTTAATCAGCCTACTTGTCTGCAAGGCAGTGGATTGCTGTGATTTATTCTGATGCTTGTTTTGGTAGTATTTTAGGCTGCTATGTACTGCAGTCCTCTACAAAGCACTTTTTTTTTTCTCTTTTCCCATTATGCTGTTTAACACAAATACCAGCCACGGCACACCTCCATCTAGCTTGAAGCATGCCAGACAGAAGCACGTGTTGTTGTGTATGAGCTGTGAAACACGTTTGTTTAGATGATGTTTGTTAATTCAGGTCCCTCTGTAGGGCCTTCCCCACCCCCAGGCACATGGACATCTCCTCCCAGCTGGGTGTCATCTGCAAACTTACTGAGGGTGCACTCAGTGCTCTCATCCAGCTCATCAGTGAAGATATCAAACAGGTTGTGCCCCAGCACCGACCCCTGGGGAACATCACTGCGACCAGCTGGATGTAACTCCGTTCACCACCACTCTGTGGGCCCTCAGCCAGTTCTTTACCCAGCAGAGTGCACCTGTCCCAGCCATGGGCTGCAGTTTCCCCGGGAGAATGCTGTGGGAGGCAGAGTCAGGGGCTTTGCTGAACTCTAGGTAGACTGTAGCTTTTTCCTGTGACTCTGAGATGATTACCTGGTCGCAGAGGAGATGAGGTTGGTCAGGCAGGACCTGCCTTTCATGAACGTGTGTTGAGTGGGCCTGGTCCCCTGTGTGCCCCACAGCTGCCACGTGAGCTCTCTGAGGACCATCTGCTCTATGACCTCCTGCAATTCATGTCATACTGCTGGGCGTGTAGCTCCTCGGATCCTCCTTCCACCCCTGATGGACATCAGGTTAGCAGTCTCCAGGCATGTGGGATCTACCCTGCTGACCAGAACTGCTGATAAATGATGAAAAGCAACTTAGCTGTCACCTCTGCTCATTCCCTCAGCCCCCTGGGTGGATTGCATCAGCCCCATGGACTTGTGGCAGTCCAGGTGGAGCAGCAGATCTGTTTCCTCCTGAATTTGGGGGCTTATTCTGCTCTCTGTCCCTCTGGGTTGGAGTGCTGAGTGACCTGAAGATAGCTGATCTGATTATTAAGGACAGAAGTAAAGGCGGCTTTGAGAACCTCAGCCTCGTCCTCAGTGATAGTGTTCCCCACTGCATCCAGTAAGGGATGGAGATTCTCTTTGGCTCTCCTCTTGCTGTTAATTTATTTGTAAAAACATCTTGTATTATCTTTAATAACAGTGACTAGATTAAGTTCTTGCTGGGCTTTCACCTTTTTAGTTTTCTCTCTGCCTATCCTAGCAGTGTCCTTGTACTCTTCTCAAGCTGCCTGCCCATTGTTCCAAAGGTGGTCAACTCTTTTTCCCAGAGTCTCAGCAGAAGCTCATGGAACACTTCCTCTGCCTGCTACCTGGTCAGCTGTTCTGTCACAGGCTCCCACTGGGATGTCTGCCTTGCTGGCCTTCCCCCCACCCTTACCCACAGGGACATGACATTCCCAGCCCTGAGCTCTGCAACATCAAAACAGTCCCTCACATATGGGGATACCCCACCGCCCTCCTTCACTGCCTATCCCTCCTGCAGAGCCCATGGCCGTCTGTTGCAGCTCTCTGGTTGTGAGTGTTCCCCTTACGTTGTGGTGATGGAAACTAAGTCAGGTTTTGCCTGCTGCACAGTGGCTTTGAGCTCCTCCCACCATGCTGTGGGTGTAGATGTGCTTCAGCTATCAGTCGTCGTGGTTGGGAACAGTGCCGGCTGCCCTGAGCATTACCTTGTTTTGATGACAGCTTAATAGCAGGAGGAGCCCATCAGTGGCTGCTGTTTGAGCTTTTGTGTGATTATTTTTTTATAACTTAATGCTATACTGACTCTGGTAGGGTTTAAATGCTTAAACAAATTGGATACTGTGCTGCAGCATCTTGCGTTTGCCTCTCAGCCTTGCAAGTGTCAGAAATGACATCTGTTATCAATGAGGTGGCTGTATTTGAATGTGGCACTGTGTTTCAGAATGCCTGCTTTGCAGTCGTGCTGCTAAATGTTGAGTTGTTAGGCTTAGTGTTAGCTGCTCTTCCCTTTCTTAGGGATCCCTGTTTGGAGGTGGGTCGGTGGTAGCATGGAAATTGTATCTAACCTGGGCTTTTTTCTGTTGCGTGCTATTTAAGCCTGAAGAAAGCATGTTTTCCTGGGCCTGAAGAAGGGGAGGAATACCTAATATTTCCCCCTTTTCGCTGGGAGGAGGAGCGGTTGGAGCAGTCTGGGGTAAGGCCTCTTCTCTTGAGATACAGGGCAGGCATGGGAGTCTCCATCGTGTAGGATGTGAGAGGAGCACCCAGATGGACACAGAGCTGTTGGTCCTCCCAGGAGAGAGGAAGCCTTAATGTCACGATGGGCAGAAAGTCAGGAGCGAGGTAACATGGATGCATATTCACTAGATGGTGGACAGAAAGACACACCATTTCCTCTGCATCTCGTTAGGGCTTGATTGTTTGATTGACTGAGAGCCCTCACTGCAGCACCGTTACTGCTGTGAGATATGTGAGATAGTGTTTATTATACAGTATGACATGAACAGCTCAAGCAAAATCACACTTGTCAAATAAAAGGGGAAAATATTTGATGCTGCATTTGACATCTCAAAAGCTAGAAGGCAAATGACTTGTTAATGTGAATTAGAGGCTTTGCCATTGGTAAGAAAGGAAGGAAACACTGGTTTGAGAGGACTGGGCTAAGTGAGCTCCCCAGGAGGAGGGCAGCAGCAAACGTGCCAGAGGTTGCTGCTTCCAGAGCAGGAGCTGATGAAAGCATTTCATGGCTCTTGGCCCAGTCTTTTCTGTTGTGTTGGTATGAGCTGCTGCAGAATAACATTTTTCAGCTAAATATTCTACCCATTATTCTACATTCACAGCAAAGATCTGATGATGTACTTGAAGACAGGGATTTTTATTATCTCCCTGACCCAAAAAGCAATGTGAAAATCAGGTGGAAAATAACAGAGCGTCCTTCTTAGTTAGCTTGTGCAGTGAGGACGCTGTCCTTCAGCGCCTGTGTGCTTGTACTTGGGTTTTGCTCAGTGATGATCAGTTTGGCTAAGTGGGGCAGCGTGGGGCCAGGCAGCGTGATGCACCTTGAGTCTGGGAGGTGAGCAATATGTGTTCTCCACATTCATCCACAATCCACCATCGGTAGAACTCCCGTTACACCTTGTAAGGGCTGGCTGATCCTCCCTTGAAGGCCAGGGCAGGCCTGCTTACCCTTGGCATGGTTTGTTATCTCAGGCACAGAAGGTTTGCAGGCTCCAGCACTGCATTTCAGGGCTTTGTGCTGTTTCTAAGCCACTGTGCTGTTTGCCTGAAACTGAGCTTCAGGCTTTACGCTGGATCACCAGCCGTGCTGCAAATCCCGTCTTGATTGCTGTGGAAATACTGTTGCACAAGTTTCTTTTTTCTTTATGACATTATTATTTAAAGAAAAGGTAAGCTATAATTCTAGTTGCTATTTTTTTAAGGGCGAGTACTCCAAGAAAACATCCTCAGAAAGGAGGAATGTCATGTTAGAATGGTGATTGGTATAGCTCTAAAGCTGTGGTTCGTTGTTACTTTGCGCACATAACATGGGGGGAGAGCATCTGGTAGTACAAATTGTTATAGCCCATTGAAATCAGTGGAACTATGAAAATTTACATAGCCAATGGTCTGTCTTACAGCTGTAACAATTTTGGGAGGTTTCATTGTGTTGCAAATGCTTTATAGCAGCAGTGGTTTGTAGTAAATGCATTTGAACTTACTTCTTGTGGAGGATTGTGGAGGATTTGACAGCAATGCCTCCAGCTCCAGCTCTCCTTGGAAATAGGTTCTGAGCAGCCTTCTGGGAACTGCGTGGACGGAGGTACCAGACCACAGAGTTGTGATGACAGAGTTGCACTGGTGTGTGCTTGTCACTGTGTTTTCCATGGTGGCGCTTCTGGACTTTAGTTTGGTTGGATCCTCGACAGAGGAGGCTTTCACCATCATAATCACCCGATCTGTTTATGTGTTGTCTTTATCTTGATGGTAGTCAATTGTCTGTCTTGATGATGCATTCAGTTTTCCACCTTCTGGCACAAATCCTTGGGTACACTCATGTTGTGTTTACTTTCTTGTTCTCTGGCAGGCTCCTTACCCCTCAGGACAGAATGCAGCTCCAACCACGTTGGTGTACCCTCAAGCCCCACAGACAATGAACACTCAGCCTCAGACCCGCTCGCCGGTAAGGCAGCCCACCTTTGCTTTATCTCCTTCCTTGTTTGCGTGGTGCTCTGTATGTATGTGTGTCTGCAGCACTTGGCCACTTCTCTGGAAAGTCAGTTTTACCGAACTGGAAGCACATTCCAAATGGCAAATCTTGACTGAATATGTAGGCGTTGTCCTCATAGGATAATTTTCCTTATCGGAAAAGAAACGATGGAGGGATTCTCATCTACATTCAAATAACATGATTTATTTTTAGCATAGTTGCTTTCAGGTTCACTTCATTTTAGAATTAGATTCATTACTGGAGTCTTTCTCTTTGCTTCATTTTTTTTTTTTCTTTAAGGAGGTATTTGCTAAGTGGTAGCACAAAGATCAGTAAATGAAAGCGCTTCTCTGCAGCCACACTCAGTCCCCAGTGGCCTGTGGACTTTACTCAGTACCACTGGATCAGTTCTACCCATTTACTGCTTAGCAGTATGTGGGTGCTCACTCATGGAAGGTAGAGCTTCTGTGTCCCCCCCATCTTGCTGTGGCAAACCCCCTTCCATCTGCCTTCAGGTTTGGTTGTCCTCCGCAATCTTTTTGTACTGCTCTGCTATGATGAGCCTTTGGTTCCCTGAGCTCTTGTTGGCAAATCTCAGCTTGTAGTGCAGTCCCATGTGGTGCGAGGAGACCTTCCTGTGGCATTGCATGCTTAGTCCTGTGCTGCAGGCCTGCTAGCGTGCTGCCCCGGTGCCGAAAGTCTCAGGTAGCCAAGGGAGCAGCAGTCCCTGCGTCTCTTGTGAACCTGCATATGCGTCGCAACACTTCAGGTTACCTGTAAAACCACTGCACCATTCCCAGCACTCTTCTCTTTTTAGAGTAAGATGAATGCTGCTGAAGCGTGGCAACTGAAAGCCTCCGAGACAGAAGCCTTCTGTTTGCCCACTTAACAGGTACAGTACAGGGCTAGCTTACCCTGTGTGACTGCACCGATGTGCGTGCCCCACTCCTGGGGGTTCTGCCCCCAGGGGCTGCAGGAGGGTTAGTTCTGAGAGCTGCTGACCTCCTTGCCATGGGTGAGCCAATTAATGCCAGGTTTGATGATGTGATGGGGACCCTACCAGGTCCCACTGCTTTCCTAGTCCCCTGTTCTGATCAGTAACGTGGGATACTGATGGTAAAGCTCTTTGCTCAGTAAGTATATTCAACGTCTTTATCTTTAATTGTTGAAAAGCAAAAATAAATTGATGTGGTTAGAACTGGAGCAAAACCTGACTGAAGAGCTGCATCTCTAAACCAGTTTTTTTGACAGCCCAGCAGAACAGTGCCAATACATTGCACAGACAACTGGAAGAGGAGGAAGGTTTTGGAACAGAGTCCGGTTTACAGGTCCCTGGCTGGAAGAGGCTGGATAAAATACTGCATTGTAAGCAATATAACAAACTGTACTCCTTCTTGCAGGCAATTGTGCCGATGGCACTGTTTTATTTCTTTATTTCTTTTTTTTTTTAACCACATCTTTTTGTTGGCTGATCTACAGAAATGCACTGATTTGCTTCTTTGCTAAAAGCATGAGCTCCCGTGGCAGTTCCTGCCAGGTTAAGTGGCGACAGAACATCCAAAGTTGAATTGCAGTTTGGAGGGTCTGACCTGTTAGGATGGAGACCAGAGTGACTTTGGGTTTTCTGCTCAGCAGATAATGTTTTCAGGAGATTTGGCCAAAAACGTGTCAAATTGTAGAGGCTTGGCCGTTACTAAAGAAGTACTGAGGAAGAATTGGCCTGCAGTTGTCAGCCATTTCTCTGTGGTTGTGAACCATTTTTTTTTTTTTAACTCTCATGTATGCAGTTTTTGCCATCTGCTCTGCTAGTGATCATTTCCACCCCCATTACTAAAAGCCACGCACATAACATTCCGTTCCACCTCCCCACCCCAAAACAAATGCAAGGCCGGCCACTCCTGGGCTACTCTTGCATTTTGTTCTGGCCTTGATTTACTTTATTATTATTTTTCATTTAATTTTAACCTTCTTTTTTGGTGGTGAGGGAAGGGTGCAGAGGGCAGAGGAAGGTGGCAGGATGGCTCTGCCACCCACACGTGGCCCCGCCGTCCTGCTGCGGTGATGCTGCCAGTGTGGCCGGAGCTCCCTCCATGCGGTCTCTGCATCCCAGGACCATTGGCAATTGCACGGCTCAGGCTTTTCTGTTCCTCCCAGGACAGCTGCCTTTGCAATCCCAACTGGCTTCACGTGTTGTCCCCATTAGCTTCCTAGCGTTGCCGCTGTGGGATAGCGGGAATGTCAAGGTGCAGCTCCAGCAGGGGGAAGGAGAATGAAATTCGAGTTGTCTGATGCTGCCACAGATGACCTGTTAGGTGATGGCAGCATCGGCTGCCCGTTGTACATCTACCAAAGCCCACGCTGGCGTTTGTGCCATCCAGCAGTGGCTCTTTCCAGATAGGTGCTCCCTGTGCTGGACCACCAGCAGCAGATAGCAGCCGTGCCCAGATGCGTGCTGCCAGGTTTCCCCACCGAGCTGTCCTTTCATCCTACAGCCCTCAGAAGAGCAAAGCGTCCATTTGAATCCAAGCCAGCAGTGACTACAGTTTGTTCTGTTGCTTACAGCTGCTAATAGGAATGAATCCTGTCAACCTGAACTGTTTTTTTAAAAAAAGAAAAAAATTTTAAAAAAAATCAATAGCCAGTGGTGACCAGTGCAAATAGATCAGGGTATTTTTCACTAATTCTGTGATTTTGTTTTTATTTATCTGTGTTTTTTTTCTTGTAACATGTTGCTGTTCACGCTGGCATAGTCTCTGGCTTCCTAAGGTGTAAGCATCAGTTCTTATTGAGAACGAATCTTTCCTGCAGAACAGTGATGAGAAGCAGTTTGGCCCTCAGATTAAGCAGCACGAGGTTTTTGTACCCCATTATGCTCTTTTTAGTGCTTCTAAAACACATCTGATGTATTTATTTTTCACTGGCATACAGCAGGATGTGCAGCCCCACCAGAAAGGCCTCTCCCAGCCTTTCCAGGATCAGCGCTATTCCTTCTTCTCAAACACCCAGCATTTTTTGGGGGAGTTCTTCCTGAGGAACAGGGACCCAAAGTGCATCCATCTCCACTAGGCTCCCACAGGCCGACGTTTCCCACAGCAGCTGCTGGTCAGCAGGTCTTTGGTCTGAAGAGCTGAGAATCTTTTATGTTTTTTCTTATCTGGAAAGCCAAGGGAGATTGTTCAGGAGTGGCTGCTGGGGGTGGGGATGTCATTGGGGGAGTCAGTGCAGGTGATTCTGTGTGAGCTCTCACGGTAGTCACTGTGTGTGCATTTCCTCATTTCTGAAGGTTTTTGACTTTCCACCCAGATGTTGCAGTGAGGTGAAGGTAGAGGGAGTGTATGAACACCAGTATTAGAGACTGCTTCTTGGGGACATGGAAAACGAGTGATTAAAATGTTTATTAGGGAGAAAATCAGGTGGACCAGTGAATATTTAGACTTGCATCTCGTATTTGATGCTACTGAAATAGCAGGGATGTAGGGCTGGAAGTCATTCCAACTCCACTTATTCTGACTGAGAAAAAATCTTTTGTTACAAGAGTCAGTAATTAGCAGCCAGTTTTGATTGCTATTCTCATTAGTCCTTTTCTACCATGGGATCCGTGACAGCCCAGGGTCCCAGCAGGGGCAGCAGGGGGACGTGGGGCACAGCTGTACGGTGCCGGGCAGGGAAGCATTACAGTGGGACCCAGTCTCATTGCTCCCTTTAATTGTTGGAGCTGTCACCCATAGGTGTACCTGTTCTTATCTGAGAATTCTGCTGATTACACTGAGAATTAAGAGCTGAAGTACCTAACTTGGCTTCTTAAAGAGGATACCTTGTCATCTTTATTTATATTTTCCATTTCTTGCATTCATTTTTATTTCTATTTTAACAACCTGTTACTTATTGGAAAATGCTTTAATGTTGACTGAGCATGTTAAATTCTGAATGCTTTCCTCCCTGTGTAACCCAGGCGGGTGGGAAGCGATGTGCCCCACGCTCGGGGCTGGGGGCCCTCCTGTTCCCAGTGCCGGCGGTGCCCGTGGGGACAGCATGGCTTAACCCGTGTCCTTCAGACGGGCTGACAACCGCTCCCCATTACGGACTGGGGAGCGGCTCCGAGGCCAGCTGCTTTCACCATTTACCTCCACTATGAACAGCTGAAAACCTTCACCGCTGCTTCTTTGAGTTTTTCCCTGGGCAGGGTAACGAATGCCTGCAGTGCCCCAGAGCACCTCTAAACGACCAGCAGCTTTGGCTGTTTGTCCGCCAGCTCCGCAGCAGCGCACACTCCCCGCAGCGGTGTTCACCCGTTCTATCTCAGTACCTGTCTGTCACTGTCCTGCAGCAGAGCTTTGACTGTTTGTGGTTTTTCTTGTGGGTTTATTTTTGCATAGAGTGTGACTTTTTGGTTTCGTTGTGGTGTTTCTGACTCTTTGTGCCTTTCCTTTTGTGTTTGTTTCTCCCGCCTTTCCCCAGTTTGCAGCGGGGCCTCGACCTGCCCATCACCAGGTACAGTACCCTGCCCCTTCATTATCATCCTAAACTAATCTGCTGGGGGAGGGGGTGGTCAGAGGCTGTCACCCACTAACCTGGGGCAGAGGCTGGCTTCGGAGCCCCGTTCCTAGCTGCTAGCACCCACATAACCCCGCTAACAAGCTGCCTGCAATGAGGAGTAACACGTAGCTCCAGTTTGGTGTCACTTGCACTCATTAACCACCCCACTTACACCATTTCTGTAGGAATGGAGAAGTGTAGAGGTTGCCAGGTATGTGTGAGATTTGCTTACCTTTTTGAGTTGCTAGGAGCTCACGTTTCTCAAAGCACCCAGTGGATTACATTGCTGAAGACTTCGACGCGAGCTGGACATTCACGTCCTTCTGAAAATCCTACTTTTTAAACTCAAATTCATTCATTCCTTGTATATATTCCTGGTTATCTGTTATCATTACATTGCTCAGTGTTTTCTTTCCCTCAGTGTATGAAATCCAGACATTAAGAATCTTTGTAGTATTTCTGGGCATCATTAGGAATCGCTTGACTAAGAAGAACAAAAGTAAGGAATAGTTCTGAATGTCAGGGGAAGCACTTGTTGGTAGGGAGGACAAAATAGCAGAGGGTTCTGGACAGACACACAGCTCTGTTCAAAGTTGTCTTCTCCATCAGCCCCAGTATCATCTGTGCCAGAGCTCTTTGTCAGTGTCTCTGGGGGCTGGTTTTGTTCCCTCTGGTAGCTTTAGCAGGGACAGAGGTGGCCTGAGCCACCTGGGTGTGTGGGACAGCAGAGCAGGGGCACAGCAGTATGGGAAGTCTCTCTCAGCTTGGTTGTTTCCGTGTCATTTTCCTTCTTCCTTGAAAAGAGCCCATCTGTTTGCACCGTGTTAATGGAAAAAAAAATAATTCAGTTAACTCTAGCAATGTTGGGACAGGCTTACGTCACAGAAGGTGTGTTCCAGGAGAGCTGTAGGTGTCACATCATGCCTGCTGGTCTGAGGGTCTTGGTGCTCCAGCAGTGCATGCCTTTGGGACAGCAGGTAAGTGGGACACACTGATCAGCTTTGTGCATTGTGCCTCAGAGAGCAGCAGGCAGGCATGCACCCTTCCAGAGCAGGACACAAAGAAAAGTCTTAAAGAGTAGAATGAGGCGTTTGCTGGACTTATTTGTTTGCAGGCAAACATCATGTGAGAGAGAAATGATTTTTTGCATGGCACTGCATTGACAGGCAGTGGTGGAGGAATGTTTGCAAGGGTTACCGTGCAACATGCAGAACGACAGATTGCCTTGTTTAGGTAATGTTGTTCTTGACCTTAACTTCATCTCTGTGTTGATATTATATGACATTGATAATGCATAGTGGGAGACTTCTGTCATCCTGATGTTGGCTGGAAAAGCAACACTGCCATGCACACAGAGTCCAGGAGGTTCCTGCAGCACAGTGAAGATGACTTTCTGGCGCAGGTGGTGGGGGCTCAGGAGAGATTGCTGCTGGACCTGGTTCTTACGAAGCAGGACTGGCAGGGAATATGAAGGTTGGGGGCAGCCTTGGATGCACGTGACCATGAGATGGTGAAGTTCAGGATCTTGCATGGAAGAAACAAGGCAATAAGTAGGATTGCAATCCTGGACTTCAGGGGAGCCAACTCTGACCTCTTCAAAGACTGCTTGGAGGTATCCCATGGGTTAGAATGTTGGAAGGTAAGGGGGCCAAGGAGGTTGGTCCAAGCTTAAAACCTGTGCGTCCCTGTGAGTAAGAAATCAGGCAAAGGTGGCAGAAGACCCACATGGATGTGCAGCTAGCTCATGGAAAAACTTGAATGGAAGAAGAAAGCTTATGGAGCGTGGAAAAAGAGTCTGGCCACTTTGGAGGAATATAAAAACATTCAGGGCATGCAGGGATGCAGTGAGGAAGGTTAAGGCCCACTTGGAATTAAATCTGGCAAGGGAGGTCAAGGACAAGTGGAAGGGCTTTGTTAAGTATGTCAGTAGCAAAAGGAAGACCAGGAACAGTGCGAGCTTGCTGCTGAATTAGTGAGTGTCCTGGTAACAAGGGACACTGAGAAAGTAGAATTACTGAACGTCTTCTTTGCTTTGGTCTTTTCTACTGAAACTGGCACTCCGGAATCACAGACCGTGGAGATAAGGGAGAGTCTGGAGGAAGGAAGACTTCTCCTTGGTCAAGGAGGATCTGGTCAGAGGTCATCGAGGCAAAGTTGACACATGCAAATCCATGGGCCCTGTAGAGTCTCGCACCTGGGGAGGAACAGCTGCAAGCATCAGTGCAGACTGGGGGCTGTGCTGCTGGAGAGGAGCTCAGAAGAGAAGAACTTTGGTGTCTTGTTGGCCAACAGGGTGACCATGAGCCAGCAGTGTGCCCTGGTGGCCAGGAAGGCCAGTGGGACCCCCATGTGCATTGCACAGAGCATGGCCTGCAGAACAAGGGAGGTTCTCCTCCCCTCTGCTCTGCACTGGGAAGACCACATCCAGGGCATTGGGCCCAGTGCTGGGCTGCCCAGTTCAAGGCAGGCAGGGAACTGCTGGGGAGAGCCCAGGAGGGCTACAGAGAGAT
>JAOWBP010004584.1:3168633-3193404 GCA_028571105.1 Tragopan temminckii
CCGACGGCCGACGCCCTGCTCGCCGACGGGCGGAGCACGGTGGCGCTCCTCGCGACCCGGTTCACGATGGAGCAGGACTTCTACGCCGGTCGGCTGCGCGAGCGCGGGCTCGAGGTGCTGGTCCCGCAGGAGGAACTGCCGGGGGAACCCCAACTGCCTGGTGGGCATCGGGGAGCACGTCTGGCTGGGCGAGATCGATGAGAACAGCTTCCACAACATCGATGATCCCAACTGCGAGCGCCGCAAGAAGGTGCAGCCTGCATCCTCCCCTAGGACGAGGCGGGGGGGCACCTCTGTGTCACACCTGTTAGTGGGATGCACGGTGCCTCCGCTGCTCCTACCCCAACTGCTGCATTTCTACTTGTTTCTCGGCAATGGCAGATGATAACTGTTGCTTTCTTTCTCACACCAGAATGCATTTGTGGGCTTAACGAACCTCGGCGCCACGTGCTACGTGAACACTTTCTTGCAGATGTGGTTTCTTAACCTGGAGCTCCGGCAAGCCCTCTACTTATGTTCCAGCAACGAGCACACAGTTGGAGAGAGCATCCCCAAAGACAAAGGTCAGTGGAAACTTATCACAGCAGGCATTTTATTTGCTGTGAGTGAAGAGGTCTTCCTCATTTTCTTCTGGAGCCTGGTGGTGTAGACTTTGAGAGTACATTTATGGTGTACGTGCTACAGCTATTGGTTCCATCTCTGTGTGACTCTTCAAGTCCTTCACTCAGCTTTTAGGAGCAAGTCAAGCTAAACCATCCTTATCATTTCTCAAATCGCAGTGGTCTGATTTGATTGAAAACTCGTTTGGGGTTTCTAGTCAGAAAGCTGTGCTTGGTGCCATGGATGGTGAGGATGTAGGTGCTGGATGTGAGGGGCTGTGGTGCTGCACCTTCTGCATGGTGCTGTGCTGGAGGTGTGCTCTGAGCCGCCCCGTCTTTGTGGTACTTAGTGAACAGCATCTTGCTGTTTGGCTCAAGCTGTTTTCTGACAGCTCACGTTGGGTGCTGCAGGATGTTTGGCCTGTGCTGGGGCTTGGTGCTTTATGGGCACCTAGCAGCAGCTCAGCTCCAACCTCTTTGCTCACTGTCCCTTCTCCCAGTGAGTTGAGGGAAAGAACTGGGAGGAAAAAAGTAGAGCTTGTGGGTAGAGATAAGAACCCTTTACTAAAGCAGAAAAGGAGGAGGGAAATGACTGTGATGATATTTTAGTGAATATTTATAAAACAAGCGGTGCACAAGGCAGCTACTTATCACCTGCTGACTGGTGCCCAGAGCAGAGGCTGCCACTCCAGCCTCAGTTTTCTAGTTTCATATGATGCCGTTTGTCAAGAAATATCCCTTTGGCTGCTTTAGGTCAGCTCTCCTGGTTCTGTCCCTCCCAGAACCTTGTGCTCTCCAGCCCCCTTGTTAGTAAGGCAGAACAAGCAGCTGGAAAGCTGAAACGTCCTTGGCTCTGTGCAGCACTGCTCAGCAACAACTAAAACATTGGGATGTTATCAGCATTGTTTTTCTCCTAAACATAGCGTACCAAACACTGTGGAGAGGATGAACTCTGTCTCTGCTGAAACCAGGACAGTTAGCTGTCATCGCTGACATTAACCACATCAGATCTCATGATGGTTTAAAACAGCTCTACTAAAGTGTGATTTTTAGTTGTTCTTTGTACAGTTAACTTGTACAGTTTGTCTTTTTTTTTTTTTTTTAACAGACTATGAGCCTCAGACCATTTGTGAGCATCTTCAGTACTTGTTTGCCTTGCTGCAGAACAGCAAAAGGCGATACATCGATCCCTCTGGGTTTGTCAAAGCACTGGGCTTGGATACAGGCCAGCAGCAGGTAGGCTTGAGTCTTGCCTGTAATTACCTTCTCTAAGGAAGCATGAAACTGCCCTTTTAGGTGTTATTTGAGCGATCTCTGAGCTGGTATCTGCTGCTCAGCCTCATTTGTACAAACACAGAGGGAGGAGAAGTGCTCCAGGCCCTCCCTGGGGTGGGTGCAGGAGGAGCAGCGGGACTGGCCCCTTTAGCACCTGCTCCAGAAGCACTGAGCTTGCTGAGGAGTGAACCAGGACCACGTTTCCCAGAGTGAGAGGCACTGGGAAGGGCTTTGTGCTGCGGAACTCCTCGGGGAGGCTGAGGTCCCTGAGGGATGAGAGCTGGCTGAGCTTCTGAGTCTGTAAGCAGAGAACTTGCTTTTGGGAGAGGTGAGCGCAGCATGATGCTGTTCTGGATGCTGAAGAGGGCTGAAGAGAAGGATAGAGCTTGAAAATGAGTTTTGAGTAGTAAGGGAGGACAGCTGAAATCGGAGCCAGAGTGCGAGCATACAGTACCTGGGGAGGGTGAGGGAAGGGAAGGTCGCTCCTTGTCCTTGGGAAGGAAGTGGTCGTTAGTGACCGGTGAGGTTAAAGGCCGGCCAAGTGCCACGTGCCATTGTGGCAGTGGTAGGAACCAGAGAGAGGAGCTGTGGGACCGCAGCAGGCACAGCACTGAGAGAAGAGCTGAGGGCTGGGCGGGCGGACAAGGTAAAAGCCAGCTTGTTTTCTGGAGGAGAAAGCAGAGGAGGGCAGTGGAAGCAAGGAGGGGAGAGGCAGCACAGAAGGCAGAGTGCTGTGGGAAGAGGGCTGCCCTGAGGTGCGTGGAGCAACTCCTGGGCCTTGCAGGAGGAAGGGAGCAAAGCCACAGTGCAGCTTCTCAGTTTTATTTCCCCCCCCCGCCCCCGTGTCATTCAGTGCAGGCAGCTTGTATTGTGTCCTGAGGCTTTGACTAATGAGCATTAACAAGATAGAAAGCTCTGCAGGAATGGCAGGCTGGAGAGATTGGCTCCCACCTAGCCACGCTGGGGCAGGGGATGATTAGTGCTTTGCAAGCTACTCCTGCATCCCCTTTGGAGCTGCTGTGATCTAGCAGGGCAGAGCAGCATGCCATGTCTCCATGGCTGGGCAGCAGGAGCTGATGTCTGCACGCCAGGTGGAGCACGAAGGGATTGACGCGGTTAACGAGCCGCTGTTTTCCATCCAGAACCCTGCGAGCAGCGGGGCAGAAGTCAAAGCCACCCCGAGCTGCTGGCCCAGAGCCAGCCTCGCTCCTGCTGTGCTCTCACGCTGGGGGCCTTGTGCTCCTCTTAGGCAAATTCCTCTTTTCTTTAGTTCTCCTGACCGGTCTCTTTCTATTCAGGGCACGCCGAAGTCTCGGCGCAGGCTGTGTGTAGGGCTCTGTGTAATTTGCAGTAAATTAGCAGTGATTGCGCTTTGTGCCCTGGTGTATTGTTAAAAGCCTTGGCTTTCTGTTCCAGGATGCCCAGGAATTTTCCAAGCTGTTCATGTCACTGCTGGAAGATACTTTATCCAAACAAAAAAATCCAGACGTTCGAAACATTGTTCAGAAACAGTTCTGCGGGGAGTATGCCTATGTCACAGTGTAAGTATGTGGTCTTTGGGAAGAAATATTTAAACATTTGAGAAGAATATGAGGGGAAATTTCCCTCCTGACAGCTGGAGCAGGCAGGTAAGCTGCTGAAACACTGTGTAGGAGGCTTCTGGAGTTGTAAGCAGGTGCTCCATGTTTTACTGGTGGGTGCTGTTATCCTGCACACACTGTCCTGCAGCGTTGTGATGTACCACGTTAGCTGTTACGTAGCTACAGGGGGAGGGTTACTGGTGACTGGGGAGTTGCAATTCATCAGCTGGTGAACTTGTCTCATGCATTTGTGTTTTCTTTGTTATTCTAGCTGCAACCAGTGTGGCAGGGAGTCCAAACTCGTGTCTAAGTTTTATGAGCTGGAGTTAAACATCCAAGGGCACAAGCAGCTGACAGACTGCATAACAGAGTTTCTCAAGGTATGGGCTGGTTGGTTTGTGAGCTGTGCTGTTCTTAGTGAGGTGTTTCCATTTCCTCCATCAACCAACAGGCTTCTGAGGTCTGTATGGGTTGCTGGAGCTGAGCTGCCTCAGGGAGACGAATGCAAAAGGAAACGCTTTTCTGTGAACCCAGAAAAGAGGATCCAGTCATGCACTCCAGACAGGGAGGGAGGAGTGGCTCTGGGCAGGATTGCTGCACATGCGCATGTAACAGCTTTAGAAAGCATTTGGAAGCTGTGTTTAGTCATAATGCCTTTCCAAGAAAGCTGGGAAAAAGCCCCCGAAGCTTGACCAAAAGTGCCTGCATGCTTTGTCATGGATAGCACTGGGAGAATGGCTGCTTTTTGTGTTTTCTATATCGGTGCTCATCTGCATAGCAACAGGAGGCATTCCGTGCTCTAAAATGTGCTCTCAAAAAAATACTAGCAAGGCCCCAGAATAGCTGAGTGAACAGCTGCAAGTGCTCTTTTTTGACCTGAAAATCTGCTGGAATCCGAAGTTTCTGCCCTGGTAAAGGCTGGAGGTGTGGGTGCAGAGCTAACCTGCAGCATGACGCTGCCCTGACTAACTGGTTGCTCTACTCCTGGAAGGTGTGCTGGGAAAAACGACAGCACTGTGTGTGCACGTGAAGGGACAGCTGCATGCAGACAGCAGTGCTGCTGCCCTGACGTGGGGAGCTTCCATCTGTGTGGTCCTCCTCCGAATGAAACGGTTGGATTTGGAGTTCTCAGGCCTAATCCTGCCATGCACTGCCCAAGCACAGACTCTCCTTTCCCTGGCTGTCGTGTGTTTTGCTGGCCTCAAAGGACTGTGATTTCCAGGCTAAAATGTGGCTGTACATTAACTTGGTCTGCGTGATCTCCTAAAAGGGCAGTTCCTTTGTTTTTTTTTTCTCCTTAGCCCTAGTGGTATTAAACCAACTTGATGCACTTCGGTCAAGTGGAGAGCAAACCTGGCAGCCTTGTAAGCAGCCTGAGGTCTGGCTTGACATTTAAAGTGACACAGCAGTCTGCTATGACTATGCTGTAAAGTGCCCTTATTAGCCCAGGGGATTGCAAATTTCCAACCTGTAGATTATTTTGGAAGGCAGCTGGGTGGAGACTTAAATAGTTAAAATAACTTCAGTGCTTTCCAGTCTCCCGTGGGTGGCTTGGGTGGAGGGGCTGACTGCAGGGGTAACCTGTTCTCAAGATCTTTCTTTCTGCCCCCCCCTTCCCCGGTCAGGAAGAAAAATTAGAAGGGGACAATCGTTATTTTTGCGAAACTTGTCAGAGTAAGCAGAATGCCACAAGGAAGATCAGGCTGCTAAGTCTTCCATGTACACTCAACCTGCAGCTGATGCGTTTCGTGTTTGACAGGTAAGCCTCTCTCTGGAGCGCGTGCTGTAAAAGCAGGAGTGCCTTGGGTGCTTGGAAGCCCTTTGGAAAGCCATCTGCTCTGCTCTTTCTGCATTGGTTTGAGATGTTGAGGATTGAGTGCGTGCATGAGCTTCTCTTGGGATGCTCGGTGGGCTTCGAGGAAAGTTACTGTGAGATGTGAACTGTTATTGCTGTCCCCTGAACTGAAGCTTGGCCATTTGCCTTCGCACAGACAAACTGGCCATAAGAAAAAGCTGAACACCTACATTGGCTTCTCTGAGCTGCTTGACATGGAACCCTTTATGGAACAAAAAAGTGAGTAGCATGCTGTGGTAATTGGCAGTTACCTCTCAGCAAACGAGAGGAGGTCTTGTCTGAATTTGCATATAGTTGGGGAATTTGTCCAGAGCTGTTGGAAGCCTGAGCAGCAGCTGTCTGTGCCTAGCTGGGCAGGTTGCAGGAGTTCTAACTAGCAATGTGGAGAGGGCTTGGGTGATTAGGTGCAGCCTTTGCATGCTACCCTGCAGAAAGCTGAAGTGCTGGGGAAGAAAGCAGGAGCTAAATAACCACTGTTTCCCTTCCAGATGGTGTCTATGTGTATGAACTGAGTGCTGTTCTCATACACCGAGGTGTGAGTGCATACTCAGGGCACTACATCGCCCACGTGAAGGACCCACAGACAGGAGAGTGGTACAAATTCAACGACGAAGACATTGAGAAGATGGAGGGGAAGAAACTGCAGCTGGGGATTGAGGAAGATCTAGGTAAAACCTTTAAGTTGTGAGTGCCTTTTTAAAATAACTCTTTTCACGGAGGCTGAATACGTGAGCCCTGATGCTCTTAAAAACAAAAGTGTTCCTACACATGCTGTCACATCTTAGGAGTAAGGTGTGAAATGGCAATTCTGTTAATTGCTGCCAGATCTTCTTCATTGCAGCCCCGTGCAAGTGTTTACGCATGCCTCGTGATCATTCCCTTTCCTCTAGTATTTCTCTTGCTGCCACATGGCAGATAACACGCTGATAAGCTGTGGTGCTATCGGGGTGGAGCAGCTGCTTCTTTGGCCAGCGTGCAGAAGGAGGCTCAGGAGCAGATAACAGCATGATTTTCAGTTTCCTTAACACGCTGTTTTCATTTCCACTGCGTTGTTTTAATCTTTGGTTCTATTGGGAGGCAGCAGAGAGTTCATACCAATCTCAATCCAAAAAATCCAAGATAGCCTTTTTCCGTTTGTGCTTCTTTCTTTTCCTTCTGTTGTGCTGCTGTCATCTTGCCTCCTGCTGGTGTCCTCTTACAGTGCCAGTAACCCATTCCCAAAACACTCTCCCACCTGGGTGCTTCTGTTGTGCTGCATTTCCAGCACTGATCATTGGACTTGATGAAACACTTCCTTTTTTTAAAGCATCCTTAAACAACAGCTTAATGAAAACATGCCCTTAGATTTGTGTTCAAAGCCTGAGCACAGCCGTGGGATGCTAGCCTGCCTCTCCTCTTGCCTCCCATGCAACACCTGCATGATGCCACTTTATTTTCGGCTCTCTTGCTAGTAAGCACCTTCTTGCATTTCATCACGGCGTGCATCAGTGCAGACTGCTGCCAGAGCAGCTTTGTCATCCTGTTAATGTTTGACTGCCGTGTGCTCTCAGCCCAATTGTGAAGCTGGCTAGACATCTAGTGGTGTAAGGGAGGAAGATGAGCCCTGAGAGGAAATAAAAGGTTCTCAGCCTTTTTTCTTTAACCTCACAAGTTACCCAGAGGAGCAGAATAAGAATGCAGATGGGCTGCTGTGGCCTTGACCCTCTAAAGGGTTGTACTTAACTGTAAGAAAGTGTTCTTGCTGAAGCACAGGACTGCTCGGGTGGAAGTAAAGCATGTCTGGAAGCTTCTTCAGGCTCAAAGCCTTAACATACTCCCCAAATGTTAAGCAAAATACGAGAGTGCTGATTTTATTTGCCTACTCCAAGCAAAACTGGAATTTGAGAGTTGCTGTCTTCCTTACAAATGCATGCAGCAGCAGGAAGATGTTGGCACTGCAAAGCAGAGGTCTGTTGTAGGGAGAGTCCTGAGGCCAGGCCTTGCTGGTGGGAACAACTCAACATATATTTGGAGAAATGCAAATATTTGGAGAAAATGCAAAATAAAGACTATCTTGGAAGTCCCCTGGATGGCGTGGTAGAAGATACATGTCATTTTTCTCCAGAATTTGAGAGAGAAACAAAACAACAATTGCAAAAAACTATTTCAATATTTAGTTTATAGTTTGACCTACAGAGGATTGGGATTTTTTAGTATGTTTGTTTTTGCGTTAACACGCAAGATGAATTTTGACTCTGCAGCTGTAGACAAGTTTGCTGTCCTTGCCTGGCAGTCTGGAAGCAGTTGCTCTTGCAACATGAGCTTGCATCATACGACAGCTGCTCTGAGATGAGCATTTCCACGGCTGTTTGCTTCACCAGAGCTGCCCAGCAGAACTGTCCCTGTGTTGTTTTTACGTCCACGGTCCGGTGCAAGTAGATCTCTTCCCTGAGGATATGACCCTGTTCTTTGGTGTCAGGACACCAGCACTAACAGCACGAGGCAGAGGAGGAATGTTTGTGCAAGAGCTGCTTTTGGTTTGGCAGGGCCGTGCTGGGGAGAGAAGAAAGCCTCTCTGGTGGAGGATGGTTTACAGCAGGGCCCTCATTTAGTCCCATTAACTGTCCTGCCTCCAGGAATGCTGGAAGAAGTTGGGCTTGCTTTGGGCTAAAGTTTGGGCTGATGCCAGGCCTGCGGGAGCATTGCCCAGCCAGGTGGCCAGCTTGGCCTGTTAAAGGGGAGCCCGTGAGCGAGCTTGTGTGTTCACTGTGTTCTGCTTCTGTGTCCCACAGCGGAGCCTTCGAAATCTCAGACCCGTAAACCTAAATGTGGGAAAGGGACACACTGCTCACGCAACGCTTACATGCTGGTGTACAGGCTGCAGACCCGGGAGAAGTCACTGACAGTGGAAGTACCAGGTAAGGGAGAGTACTCCTTGCCTCTCCACCTCTTCTCCTGGAGCCCATCCATGCTTAGGGCTGTGCTCAAAGGACCTTTTGCTGTCTGGAGCTGCACAGTGTCTTGCTGTTGCAATGTGGATCACATGCAGCAAAATCTTTGGACTTCCTCAGCACTTGGATCGTGTAAACCTGATAAGGTCACCTCTGGGATATAAGTACTGGGGGCACTTTGTCCTGTGGGGTCCCCTGGGAGGGGGTGAGGAGGAGGTGATGTCCCACTCGGGTTGGCTGTCAGCGAGGCACGTGCTGTGCTGGAGGGGAATAGTGCTGGTGTCTTCTGCAAGTGCTCTGCCAGATTGAGGATAGATGGCATAAAAACAAGAGGCTGCGAGCCTTCAGCAAGAGCTCTGTGTGAGCACGTTCGTATCTTGCTTTAGAATTACCGGGGGTGGCAGAAATCCCTGTAGGTTTGCCCTGTGGATTTAATGATGCTTAGTGTTTGTGTGCTACTTGATCCAAGGTGTTAATTAGGCCCCTGGTGCTGGTGAGGCTGCAGGTGTGCTGCTCCTTTTCCATTTTCTGTGGAGCAGGGCTGATGGAAGTGTTGCTTCCCTTCAGAGTCGAGCTGTGTGTCAGCATTCCTTTTCATTGGATGCAGGGGTGGGGGCTGGTGGTGGGGGTGAGCTGTATAGCTATCTCCAACCCTCCAGGACCCCCCTGATCTCACAGCATCAAAGCTTCTCAGTCCTCCTCTCCCCGCCACCATTTCAACCTCAAAGCCCACCCTCCAGGCCTCACAGCTCAGTGCTGGTTTGTGCCTCCCATCGGCCTTTCAGCCTCTCTGCTGAGCTCTCTTAGGCTCCCTTCCCTCCCACCCTTCTGCCCAAAACAATACTCGGCAAAACTTCCCCACCCAGCTCTGAATTCCTGAGCAGCCCTGCGGTTGCCTTTGTTTCACATGGAGGCGTGCCAGGTACATGGAGCAAAGGGCAGCCATCAAGCCTGGTGGTTTTGGAGAGGCTTCATGCAACTGCAAATTCAAGGCATGTTGCTTTGATGCCGTTAAAAACGGCTCTTCCAGCACGCAGGGAAGTGCAGCTTGGCTCCCCAGTGCTGACCTGAGGGCAGGCAGGTCTGGCTGCTGGTTCATAGTGCTGTGTGTTTTCCCGAGGTGGGTGCTGCGCTCTCTGGCTGCACAGGCATTCACCTTTCTGAAATATTTTAGCTCTTCAAACTACATCTAAATAGGAAAAGGCTTCGGATAAGCCACACAGTACCCCTCTGCCAGACCAGCATTGCAAGGGAAGTGCTTTATCTTTCTTTTTTTTTTCCATTGGTGACAGCAAAAGTTCCCATTACCTCCACCTCTGCGGCAAGGTGAGGATCTGCCCTGCATATCTCTGGTCTCATCAGGGCTTTGTGCCCTTGTTTGCAGCACAGGGCTGCACGGGGCCTGCAGGTGCACCTGTGGGACGAGGAGCCCTCATTTCTGCCCGGAGAGCAGCAGCTCTTTGGCAGCAGGAGGAGCTGCTGGGCAGCAGGCTGGGCAGTGCTGGGGCTGGTCTGTCCTGCTGCAGCATTCGTAGCCTCTGCACTTCACACGGCCGCCAGCGCTCGGCGTTGGCTGCTCAGCAAGCAGAGGGTTTCTGCAACACAGCAAGCATTGCTTCCCTGCACAGCCCTGGGTAAATGATTCCCTTGGGTGCCTTGTATCCTGCAGGATGGCAGCATTTAATCATCTACTGCCATAAGTATTGGAAAGAGCAGTGTCTGTGCGTTTCACTTCCAGAACGATCTGATACGTCGGTAGCCACGGGGGGGAATTCTTGGACTTAGTTGTTGTCCCTAATAACTGATTGTGGGGCCAGTGACCGTCACTGCCTTTCTCCCCGAGGTGACAGGTGGCTTTTTGTTTTCCCCTTTCCCCACAGCTTTCCTGCAGGAGCTGGTGGAGCGCGACAACTGCAAGTTTGAGGAGTGGTGCAACGAAATGGCCGAGATGCGCAAACAGAGCGTGGCCAGGGGCAAAATCAAGCATGAGGAGGTGAAGGAGCTCTACCAAAGGTTACCCGCTGAAGCTGGTCTGTAAGACATTGTGGTAGTCTTTTCTAGTAGCCCTTTGCTAAGATTAATGATGTTGTGTAACTAACCTGCAGCCCGGCCCTGTGGCTGTGGCCCTCTGGGCAAGGAAGGCGATCACTGCCTGTTGTTGCTGTGTGCATGCTTAAGATTTGCTTCCCTTCACTTGCTTATCTGCCTTAACCTATTTTTCTCCCTTTTTGCTTGTTCTAATGGCCTTTGGCATCCCTAATTCCCTTCTTGCTCCATTCCTGTCAGTCTCCTGTGTGCTTCCATGCATTGTGACTGCTTGCTTCTGCCCTGTGAGCAGCTCGTCTCGTTAAGAGCTCAGTGGCATCGAGGCAGAATAACTGCCCGGTCTCCGATTGCCAACTCATGTCAAGCTGCGGTGCTGTTGGTCTAAATTAACCTGCAGGTAGCAGGGTACAAGAACGCTTGGCCTCCAGCAGAAAACGATTTGATTTATCATTGCTGAGGCTTCGAAGCTGCGTTCCTGAGCTTTGTAGCCTGTCTGATGAGTGACTGAGGTTAATCCTTTCCTCCTGCTCCCTGCATCTTGTTGCCTTAGCATGTCTGAGCACAAGGTTCCTTATCCCCTGCTGCCTTTCTCTCCCGTCTTTTTCAAAGCAAGCATACAGGAGCTCGCTGTCTGCCCAGTGTGGGGAGATTCCCTCCACTCTGCATCTCCTAAAAACTCCCAGCAGCTGGAATTAAAGACTTCCAGATGTTTGCGTGGCCTGTTAAACAGTTTGCATTGTTTCTAGCTTTTAGCTTGCTGCATGCTCAGAACCAGCAGCAAGATTTAAGGAGCTGAGCAGCAGCCTTTGGCTGAGGACTTAAACCTCGCCCCTATATGTGTGCCTGCTTGGTCCGTGAGCCCAGGTTCGGATCACTGGAGCAAAACTCACGAACCAGGGGGTGTCACAGCTCAGCTGCAAGGCTGAGGGGTGTTAAAATGTCACCCATAAATCAAAACCGCAGTGGATGGTCGTGATGGAGGTATGAATATGCCATGAGTCACCATTAGAAAGGAGCAACGAGCGCAGCCCTGGTGCGTTTTTATCCCTTTCAGCAGCAACAGAATAGCTCGCTCTTGACATTCCTATCATGATAAAGGAATAAATCTCAGCTGCTCTGCTCCTACTTTAAGGTGCTGCCCTGGGGACACGCTGCCCTTGCTGCTGCCACAGCCTGAGTGGGGCAGTGCTGCTCAGAGCTGCTGCAGGCCCCGTCCCTCAGGAGCTCCGCTTTTCCCTGCGGCTGTGCAGACACATTTTCTGCCAGCTTTGTAAAGCCTGCCCCAGGAAAAATGAAAGAAAAGCCCGTCCTTTCTGGGGGAGGCGGCTTTCATCCCTAACTAGCAAAGCCTTTCTGACAGTGCTGCAATTCTCCAGAGGTCACGGCTGCGCAGCTCGGCAGCATTGCGTAAGATGGAAACACTGCTGCTGGATCCTGCAGGAGAGAGGGTTTGACGCCAGGCCTCACAAAGTCCCAGTGCAAGTTTGGGGGCTGAGTATTTTGCTGGAGCTTCTCTGTTGCTCCTTGGTGTGAAATGATGGATGTATGTTAACTTGAAATGGACAGAAGCACCAAGAAGAGCCACTTGGCCGTGTGTGTGTTTCCATGTAACCTCAGCAAGCAGCTTCACAATGCACCACTCTTTCTCTCAGTGTAACCATATGTGTTCTGTGGGTGTGTGCATCACTATGGGTCTTGGGGTGGAGGTGCAGGGATGTCATACAAAGCCATCTCACAGCTTGTACTGATCTGACCCACCACTGACCTGAACCCTGGCTCTGTGCTTTGCCTTGAGCAGACAGGAGCGTGTCTGCTGCTCTGCTTCAAGAACAAAAAGAAATCAAGTTTGGATTTAAAAAAAATTGACTAAGTTACCGTTTGCACTGTAAATCTCCTCTGTCTCCCTGGGCCAGAGTGGTAGGAGCAGCCCAGAGGGCTGGGCAGGGGAGCTGCGTCACATGTTTGCCAACTCGTACCATGGAGATATAACCAACTGCCACGGCCTGTTCATTTCTGAAAGTACCGTTGAATATCAGAGTAATTATAAAATGCCATCTGCTGTGTGCCGTGGTGGCTGACACGTATGGGCTTGTTTCTCTCCTTGTTTTTCTCTCCCAGGTTCCCCATACGACTTCATCTCTCTGGAATGGCTGCAGAAGTGGCTGGATGAGTCCACCCCTCCCAAGCCCATAGACAACACAGCCTGCCTGTGCTCGCATGGGAAGCTGCATCCTGACAAGATATGCATAATGAAGAGGATATCTGAGTACGTGGCTGACTTCTTCTACAGGAGATACGGCGGGGGACCCAGGCTGAACGGTGAGGCTTGCAGGTCCCCCCCTCCTGCTCCTGCTGTGCTGAGCATGTGCTCAAGTCTTATTCTGGGCCCGGCGCCTCGCAGGGCCCTCGTTTATTACCATAAATTTATTTCTGTGCTGCTATTTCCGAGTGCTTCGCATTGTTGGTTTTTTTTTTTTTAAATCACTCAATTACGTTAGCATCCAAATAAATACAGTTAGTCTGATTGCAGGGCTGGTTTCAGGCCTGAATCCTGCTCTGCCTAGGGAGAGCTGTGCACAGAGGAATTGCTGAGAAAGCAACAAAGTGAATTCTGTGAAATAGCACAACTTGCATGTGTAACCCCCCAGACTCTTCAAAATGTTTTTTAAAGCCTGATAAGAAAATCTCTGTCCCCTCACCCCCACCCACCCCAGCCAGTCCTGGGCTGCCTCATTCACTGGGAGCACGCACCTATCAGTGAACATGCTGGTGCTGCACACATCTGCCATGCGTGTGATTTGTGGGCAGGGCTGGCCTCTGTAGTCCCTGGGCATCTCTGAACCGAGCTCCAGGCTTGGTTCCTTTTATAAAGGAGCTCAATAGCTCCCACTGAGACCAAATTAGCTCAGCTCCTGCTAGGCACTTATAGGGAAGCAATGCAGCCGGCAGAACATCCCATGATGCAGGCAGGCCTTGTGAAAACAGGGCAGCCATTCTCAGTCAGCTGGAAAATCACCTGCAGTTTCTTCATTGAGGATGACAGAGAGGGAAGGATGTGAGTGTGACCCCCCGCTCCCATCCCAAGATGTAAGCCCACATGCAGGGCTGCCCCTACTCCTGGTTCAGCACAGCAATGCAGGAAGTTTGAAGCTTTTCTGGGCTGTTAGCTGGCTGCTTTCAGGAGTTCCCTGAGCTGGGTGGCAGGGATCCCTCTAATTCCACGAGTGGCACCTTGAAGGTGTCTGCACGGCACCTTCATGCCACAGAAGAGCAGTGACACAGCCTTTGGGATGCATGCCTTAGCGCCCCACCTTTTGGCTCCCACATCCACGTGTCAGTGCAAGCTCCCTCACAGCTCTCTGCATTCTGGTACCAGCAAGCTGGTGGAACAGAAAGCACCTCAGCAGAGGAGTTGTACTGTGGCAGTTCCTCTGCTTACATGCCATGCCTCAGGTTGTGGTGCAGGCTGACCGTGGTGTGCATGCCTTCCACATCTCTGAGCTCTCAAATCAGCTAGATGCTCAGCTGCCTGTGCTGGAGTGTAATACAGTGTTTCCTTTCTCCTCCATCCCAGTCAAAGCACTTTGCAAGGACTGTGTGGTAGAAAGGTGTCGAATCCTGCGTCTGAAAAACCAGCTAAACGAAGACTACAAAACCGTCACCAACTTGCTGAAGATAACAGTCAAGGGGTACGTGAGTCCCGGTGCTTCTGACGTCATCAGAGATGTTTTTAGCTGTGCTAACCAATGTTCAAATGGCTTTTTCCCAAGCTTTTACCATTTGGGCTGTGATTTGCATTGCTGACGCTGCTGTCTCCCTGCAGGAGTGATGGGTTTTGGGTTGGAAAGGCGTCCTTGCGGAGCTGGCGTCAGTTGGCTCTGGAGCAATTAAATGAGCAAGACGAAGACGCAGAGCACAGCAATGGGAAACTGAATGGAAATGCACCAAACAAAGGTAGTTCTGCTGCCGTAGAGCTCCGCCAGCTCTGACTGATCCCCCTAACAAAAGGCACATCAGGTGTTCTGGCGTGTGTTGTTCTACTTCCCTTTTATGAGCAGGGAGGGAAGGCACTTTGGGTGGTTTGATATCACACAGCCTTAATTTCAGGAGCTTTTTATTTGATAAGCTTCAAAACTGCCGGGTGATCTTCGTACCCAGAGAAGATGAGGTAATAAGTAGCTTTACAGAGCTGTGTACGATTACCGCCCCAGACACATGATCTTTTCATCTACTTTTATCTGAATGAGAGTGCGCAGGGGGAGGAAGAAACATGAAAATTATCTTGGGGATGTTTACTGCAAAGGCCTACGGATGAAACAGCACAGCTGGTGGAGCAGCACTGGCAAAACACGGTTTAGAAAAAAATATCATGAATTGGATTCTCTTCTATCCCTGTATCATATGTTTGTGACGATGTGTGGGGATTTTTATTTGCCTTCTGTTCTCTATACCCTTAGAAATTGGATTCCTTTTGAGCTTTTTTCCTTTCATAACTGAGGGCAAGGAGCTCATTTGAATGGAAGTGGAGATGATCAGCTAATTGCATTGATCTCGGGCTGGAAGGCTCCGAGAACATCAGATACTGCAGTGATGCTATCTGTAGGCTGCTGCTGGGGCTGGTGGCATCCGCTGAGGAAAGGGCACTTCTCTTCCCCGTGTCAGCAGCTGAGGGGCCATCCCACATGCCGTTCTGTGGGGGTCACCTTGCTCTCAGAGCAGGCTGCACCTCCCAGAAGTGCACTGTAACTGCTCACAAGCCAGCTTGCTCCTTAGTCACATTGCTGCAAACTGTTATGTTGCTGTTTTTTCTGTTACTCCCACTTGATGGCCAGTGTTTCTGTCTGCAGAGCAGTTCTGAAGTCCAGTGTAGCAATGCTCATGCTGGATATCAGAGCACGGAGCAGAGCAGACCGTGCTGTGACATCACAGCTCTCACCTAGAGGTTCGGGTTAGCTCTGAGCAGCAAAACCCTGCGGTGCTGCAGCTGGAACAAATGCACCCTTTGTCATCTCACAAAGGATGTTCTTGTGCTCCATGCACTTCAAAGCACTCCTACTTGCCACGCAGCTTGGCCTGCAGGCACACGGGCCCATGTGTTGGAGAATAACAGAATAATGCTTCCCAGGTTTCCCCTGGGCTGAGCGCTCTGCTGAAGGGAAACCAGGCTCCTTCCCCCAAAGGTTTCCCCTATCTTTCAGAGAGAAATGGCGCAATCTTCTTATTTTTATTTTTTATTTTCAATTAGATGAAGCAAATGAGGAGAAGAGAGAGGAGGAGGAAGAGTTAAATTTTAATGAAGACATTGTTTGCCCACATGGTAAGTCTCTGCGGGGGACGGAGCTCAACACTTCTGTTGTTGCCCACTGCTCCAGATGTTAACCTCCTAGCCCGGGACTGGCATGAGCATTTACCACAGAAGCACATTTTTATTCTCATTTTCACATGTTTCCTGACATTTAAAAACATGGAGCAAGTGGTGCAAAGGGCACGAGCACAGCCCAGCCCCTAGGGAGGAACAAGGGTGCTGCAAAGGGCTGCAGCATTACTCTGAGAGCAGGGGGAGATGCTAGAGAAAGCAGACAGCATCAGATTGTCCGCCCTGTATTAGAAGCTAGCCCAGGAGCACTTACCCCACAACTGCAGAAACTCTGCTGTTTTTTTTTGCAGCCAGGGCACCGGGGCATATTGATTCCCCCACCTGCTGTGCTTTGGTGTCTGCTTACGTCAGGCTGTGACCTGATGTTGGCTGTTTTGTTTGGTGCTTTGCTTGGTTGGCTATACCAATGTTCGGATCTCACTGCTTGCCTGACCTGCCTGTGTTGTGCTGGAGGCTCCTGTTGGTAGAAGTCTATCAATTAGCAGCACACCTCTTGTCATTAGGGCTCATCAGGGCTGCAGGGTAATGGTGTTTAAACACTCTGTCACAGCGTTACCTGCTTTTCAGAGGGTGTAGTTCCCAGTGCAGCAAAGCTGCTGCTGGCAAACAGGAGCACTTAATGCTGGCAGGCAGCATGGAAGCAGGCTGCTAGGGCTGTGGCAGTGCTATGCTGCTCAGCTGCCCATTGATCCGATGCTTTGGGCCATATCGGAGCACATGGGTGCCTGGCAGGTTGTGTTTCACCTGCTGGAGGTAACCTTTGGCTCCTCATAGAGAACAGCCCTCCCACATCTGTGTGCTTCGGACATTCCTCTGCACCATATGGGCTGAGGTGTAGTTTGGGTAATTGGGCCTTAATTAATTGCTGGTTGTGTGGTGCATGGGGCAGCTGAGGTTAGGTAGCAGTGATTTTGTTTGCTGAGGGTGCAGGAAGCGCTCAATCCTGTTCCACAGGGCACGGGTTTGTCTGCAGCCTGCAAAACAGAGTCACCCTGACATCACAGCTCTATAGCCATGGTCAGAGAGCAGCAGCCCGGTGCCCCCATTGCAGTCCTTGCTTCTCCAGGCATCTCCCCTCTCAGCCTCCCTGTGGTCTGTATTTATCCACTGCTGGAGGCTCTGGAGCCTAAATGTGAATTCAGGTCTTTGTTTTTTTGGCCGTCAGAGCAGAGGAATGAAGTTGAAGGTGACTTTGTGTATTAGTTGGGCTCTTTTTGCTGACACAAATGTCTTCCCCCACGCTGATACCCACTAATCTCTTCCATCTGGTTCGGTCGCTGAGCGCAGCGGGGCAAAGCCCTTCTCCTGCCTGTCTCCCTACAGGTGACCTGTGCATATCCGAGAACGAGAGGAGGGTGGTGTCGAAGGAAGCCTGGAAGAAGCTCAAGCAATATTTCCCAAAGGCCCCCGAGTTCCCAAATAACAAAGAGTGCTGTTCCCAATGCAAGGTATCTGAATAGCAAACAACACTGCCCCTCTGCTGGCTGTAAATGTGTGGCCATGTTTCTGGTTTCCTCTTTGACGTTCTCCAGTGCAGTGGGGAAAAACAGTGTCACCTTTGAATAGCTGCTAGGAACTGAAGCACCAACCTGTTTTGTGCAGATTTTGGAGCGCGAAGGAGAAGAAAACGAAGCACTGCACAAGATGATGGCCAGCGAGCAGAAGACGTCCCTCCAGAACTTGTTCCACGACAAATGCCGGCCTTGCCTGGGCAGCTGGCCGCAGGTAGGGGCCAGGGGGAGGTTTTGGGGTGTAAGCTGTATCCCTGGTGAGCTGCTCTGGCGCCGAGCCCTGCCTTTGGTACACGGGAGTCCTTAGGTGCCAGTACAGCTGTCGCTGGCCTGGAGTCAGATAAGCAGAGATGGTATTTCTGGATGGTTACATTCATCCCTGGAAGTACTGACACAGCGCAGCCTTACTGATAGTGTTCAGAAAGTGGGGGCAGGTGGGGTGGTCTCACCCCCTACTCAGGGATACACAGAGGGATCTGCTTCAGTGCCCCCCAGTCTGAGGAGTGCCACTCAGCCAAAGGAACCCCAGTGCCAGATAGCTGCTCTGGGGAAATGGCCGTTTCCTGCTATGAATTAGAGGTAATTGGATCTGAAGCTAAATTAACTTTGTAATAAACACAAGATTAGTAATGTAAGTGCTCGGTACTTGATCTCAAATTATTTTACTTGGCTTTCCCAGCGCGCTTGGATGGAGTTGTCATGGTAAAAATGCTGAGGTCTCAAAGAGAATGAGCGCTGCAGAAAAAGCTGAACAGTCATTGCCTCTCTATTGTTGGGTTAATTAACAGAAGGTCGTGGGTTTTTTTTTCCCCTTCCAGGAGACAGACGAGCTGTATATTGTTTCACAGTTCTTCATAGAAGAATGGAGGAAATTTGTCAGGTAACTGGGCTGAGCTCTTTGGTACTTTCTGTTTGGTTCTGGGGCTTTGAGTTGGTGTTGCCCAGATCTGCGTGCGTGGAAACAAGGAAGCTGATTTGGAAGGACTTGGACCCTGCACTCGTAGCAATTGTAATACACTGCAAGAATCCGAATTTCCTTGTTTACCATGCCTTAACCAGATGGTCAGATTAGATAGTAACCTGATTAGTTTTTTCATCTGCCTGGAGCTGTATCCCAGGCAGAGGTCACCGTTGCCATGGGCTGTGTGTGGTGCGGGCTGTGCAGGACAGGAGCACAGCTCTGATTCCGTGTCGGTGGCAGTTTCACATTCCCCACTGGAATGCCATCCGCACGTACCCACCTGCGATTTCCCTTTCTTGCTGCCTGCAGACTTGTGCTTTCTTGCTCTCTGTGCCATAACCTCCCCCATTTCCCTTTGCCCAAGCAGGAGGCCGACACGGTGCAGCCCCGTTTCCTCGCTGGGGAACAGTGCTCTGCTCTGCCCCCACGGGGGCCTCATGTTCACCTATGCTTCCATGACCAAAGAAGACTCCAAGCTGTGAGTTCCTTCTCCTCTCATCTCTGCCTTGCCCTGCGAGCCCCGGGGAGCTTCCCAAAGCTCACTGAGCTGTGGTGACACAGGAGCGCACACACTCCCCCCCAAACAAAGGGAATGCAGCCACTTCCTCGGGCGTACCTTAGTATAAATTTCCATGCAGGGCGAGACCCAAATTGTCCAAGGATGCTGGCTCAGGAAAAAAGAGCTTACTTAAGCTTGGCTAGTTCCTAACAATAGCCTACCCGGAGCCTGACTGGGGCGTAGCAACATCTAGCTGCTGAAGCTTTGCTTTCCCTGAGACTTGCCCCCGGAGCGCTGGGCGCTGGGCTGGAGTTAATGCTCCACAGCCTTGTTTCTGCAGCGAGGCAGAACTAACAGCAGCAGATCTTCCACTTCTCTCCTCCTCCCTCTGGCCATGCGCTGGGCATGGCTGGAGCTCAGCAGCGTCACTAAGGACACGCTGCTGTGCCTCCATTACCTTGGGCACGCCGGCCTTCGTGTAGCTGGGGCTACGGATGGGTTCTGCTGCTCCTCTTGCATTAGCAGATTGGAAGGAAGAGGGGAGGCTATTCTCGGCTCGGCGTTCCCATGTCATAAAGCACGTTCTCGTTTCTTTGCACAGTATAGCTCTAATATGGCCCAGCGAGTGGGAGAGGATTCAAAAACTCTTTGTGGTGGATCACGTCATCAAAATCACCCGCACGCGAGCTGCTGGGGAGCCCGAGAGTGCACTGTACAGCTCTGAGCCCCGTGAGTGAGCTTTCCCTGCTGCGTTGCTCCTCGGTGCTGCAGGACCTGGCTCTGCTTGGGCAGATCCCTGCAGATCCTGCTGAGCTTGGCGGGCACCTCTGGTACTGTGGGTTAGCGAGGAGCGGCACCAGGCAGGTGCAGTGCTTGGTGTCTCCAAGGAGCTGAAGCAATTAAATGCCTTTTCCTTTGTGCCTTCCCAGAACTCTGTCTAGAATGCAGAGAAGGGCTGTTATGCCAACAGCAGCGGGACTTGCGTGAGTACACCCAAGCAACCATCTACATCCATAAGGTGGTGGATAATAAAAAGGTATGGATCTCTCCTTTGGTCCTCCCTCATCCAGCACCATTTCATTGTTCAGAAGCTGCCCCAGCTGTGAGCCCATGTGGCCAGACGAGCAGCTGTCTGCAGGCAGGGCAAGGCAGCTCACAGGCTTCTGCTGATTTCTTTTCCCCTCCCAGCTCTGTTTTGGGGGCTGAGATGGAACACAGAGACCTGCAACTGTGCTGTCAGAGCAGGACACAGTGCATGGTCTGGAGCCAGTGCTGTGGCTTTGTAGCCTGCCTAGAGGCTGAATGCCACTGCAGTGCTTGGCTCCAGTGTGGAGGAGGGCTTTTTGTCATGGTGCTGGACAGGGCTGTGAGAACAGGCTGCTATTCTTCACCCGGCAGCTGGGGCTGGCAGAGGGGGCGAGAGCTGGCACGCTGATCCCTCGTTGGTGGGGCACAGCAGCACTCGGAGCCACTACTCTCCTCCTTCCAGCTCTGCCTCACAGTCAGGGGGTGTTTCCCAGCGGGAAGCCACGGCCCCGTGCAGTCAGCAGTCAGCATAGGGTGGCACTGCTGGAATCCAGAGGGCTCTGGGGATGCTGCAGTTGGTGCTGGACAGCTGGGAGTTGCGATCTTGGACTGCAAAGACGTGGATGGGGAAGGGAGTTGTTGGACAGCTGGGGTGCAGAGCACAGCTGGGCTCCCTGCAGACTGCAGGCAGAGCGTGGCCATGCAAGCACCCAGCAGAGCTGTGCAGCCTGCAGAGCCGCGGGCAAATGAACAGGGTGTTGCGTTCTGTACGTTGGTGTCAATTATTTAGATTTCGTTTACTTACAAACTGCAGACCCATAAATAACAGCGGTGAGTGCCTCTTGTCGGGCTGCTGCAGGGATGGATAAGTGTATAATTTACAGATAATACTTCTTTCCCTGGGTTAGGGCTTTCATAATACACTTAGTTGAGTGGAGGAGCAGCCAGCTAATGGGAAAGAAATCAGTGCAGGCCCCCAGAGACGTTCCCTTTGCCTGGAGAGGTCTGGAGCTGCAGGAAGCAGGATGTCCCCGTGGTGGGGTTTGCTTGGCAGCCAGCAGCTGCAGTCCAACAGAGCAGCTCCAGAGCTGCATCTTCTCCCAAGCCTGGTCCCTATGGCTCAGTGCAGCTGGGGGGGGAGTGTTCCCTGAGCACGTGGAGCGGATCTCTGGGTTTCTCTAGCTCAGTTCATTTGATCAAGGTGGCATCCTTGAAGTCTTGAAAGCTGTTTGCCATGATGTGACAGTCTGGGTTAGTTACGGAGAATGATTTTTATGACTTCAGGTAATGAAGGATGCTGCTCCGGAGCTGAACGTGAGCAGCTCAGAAGCTGAAGAGGAAAGGGAGGAAAACAAGCCAGAGGGGGAACAAGACCCAGATTTTAACCAGGTAGAGATCAAAACACTGCGAGGTTCCTCCGCTCTGCACCAGCCTCTTTGAATCAGTGTGATGGAACAGCTCTCCTCTGTTTGCATCTTACGGGACGAAGGGAAAGCAGCAGTGCCCACGTGTCCCATCCTGGCGATCATACCACACGTTTTGTCTCCATTTGCATTACTGGGGCTGGATTTGTGCCTGCACTCTTTGGTTTTAAAGCCAGCTAAGTCAGAAGCCTCTGCTCAGAGACCTGCCCACTTGATGTTTGGGTCACTCCAAATCCTCTTATTTCTAATGCTACGTCCCAAATGAAGGGACATTGGGGGCTGTGCCTCCTGGCACCACGGTACTGCCGGTGGTGTCTCATGGTGCAGATAACACCATGGTGCAGAGGGATCACTGCAGCGTCAGGACAAGCTCAGTGCTGGTGCTAAGAGCAGAAAGTGAAGTTTCTTTGGTCCTCCTACTCTCCTGGTGGCATTGCACCGTGTTGGGTGCTCCCCCGGGGCAGTGCTGCAGCCTGGGGGGGAGCTGTGAGCTGCGCAGTGCCCACGGCCAAGCTCCTCATGCCTGGCTCTCTTTCAGAGCAATGGCGGTGCGAAGCGTCAGAAGCTTTCACACCAGAGCTACATCTCCTACCAGAAGCAGGGCATCCGGCGGAGCACCCGGCACCGGAAGGTCAGAGGAGAGAAAGCGCTGCTCGTTTCCGCTAACCAGACATTGAAAGAGCTGAAAATACAGGTAAGGCGGTCTTGCTGCAAGAAACGTGTCTCCTGGAATAAAAAACCCATGAAGCTAATAGTCAGGAGAGCACAGCTGGGAGGAAATGGAGGGAAGAGTTTGAATCCCCAGCGGCGGCGGAGGCGTGTGTGTGTGTGTGCATGTATGTGTGTGTGTGTGTGTGTGCATGTATGTGTGTGTGTGCGCGCTGCACGCGGTCTTTTTGTGTAGCTCAGCAGTATGTTTTTTCCTCCGCACAAAACCAGCGTGTCTCATTGTGTTGGCACAGATCATGCATGCATTTTCAGTTGCTCCCTTCGACCAGAACTTGTCGATCAATGGGAAGATCCTGAGCGACGACACGGCGACGCTCGGCAGCCTGGGCGTCATCCCCGAGTCCGTCATCCTGCTCAAGGTAAGGCAGGAGCAGCGCAGCTCTGGGAGGAAGGAAAGCAGAGAGCTGAACTGCTTTGCCGAGCTCTTCCCTTGCAGCTTTTTGGGGAAGGAAGAACCTCCTTAAGGAGCGTGACCCCATGCAGCTGTGCCAGGCGCTCACTAACTGTCTCCTTTGCTTTCCAGGCTGATGAGCCAATTGCAGATTATGCAGCGATGGACGATGTGATGCAAGGTGAGGGGGGGGACCCCTGTATACTTGGGGGGGAGGTCTGGGATTTGGGAGGCTGCCTTGCTGCTGTGCTTCTGGCAGGGATAGGGGCGGCTGCATAGGGCTGTGTTGGCTTTGAGTTGAAACGTGAGGGGAAAATTGAGATGTTGAAGCTTTCCTGTGGCTGTCGGCTGGAGGTACAGCTGAGTGCCGCAGCACGCTGCGCTCACACAAAGGATCCTTTTAGAAGTGACTGTCAGGAGACTTCTAACATGATGCCTCTCTCTTCCCATCCCCAGTTTGTATGCCTGAAGAAGGATTTAAAGGTGAGAATCTTCCCCCCCCACCCTTTTACTGAAGCCCACGCTGACTTCAGCTCCACCTCGCCAGTGCTGTAACTGTCGGGTGGTTGTCTCCTTGCTCCCAGGGACTGGCTTACTCGGACACTGATGGCTTTACAAGCACTGGCAGACCAGAAGAGAAGAGGATTTGACATGGTAGGGCATTTAGAGAGAAGGTGGATACGGGACTGAACTCTTGACTCTTCCAGAAGGCAGAATCCCATTCTGAAATGACTGCCCCCAAAATGCCTTATGTCAAAGCAGATTGCACTGAAGGACATCCTGACTTCAAGAGAACGTTTCCCATTTTATATTTAATAAAGCAACAGTAGGGTTGGAAAGTGTAGCAGCAGAGGCAGCGTGTGCCAGGTTCAGGCAGATGTTTCCATTGGGGAGGCGGGGGCATCGTCTGTCCCAAAAGGAGTTGTGATGCAGTAGATCAAAACCATCTCGATCTGTTCTCCGGTAACTCTTTAGGCGTAACCTGCTTCCAGATAATCCCCTCTTTGATCCGCTATTCCTCTTTCAGTACAGCATGAAAGTAAAGAAATTGTTCGTTGTGAGGAATGTCTTCATCCATTTCCCTGCAGTGTGAGCCCTGTGCTCCCAGGGCCGGGCTGCCCTCAGCGCACCGCTCGCCTTCGCAGCTTCACTTCCAGACGCGACCGCTCCGAATAACCACACGGTCTCTCTCTGTGAACTGTGTTTTTAGAAACGTGGGCTGTTTTAATGACTTTTGATAACATCTTTCTCTGGTCCGTTACTGCCAAGAGCTCTCTGCCCATCGCTTCGGACCCAGCAGGGCTGCGTGGGCCCCTGGCGAGAGGTTTTCCCTCTGTTCTCGTTTTCAGGAATGCACTAATTAATTTTTTTACATCTCCAGCTCCCAGAAAGGATCTCTCCCCAGTTGCGTGTTTGTAGCAGGAGCTAGTGTACCACTTCCAGACTTGAGGAAAAAAAAAAAGGAAAAGGGGCACTGTTGAGGTATCTTCATAATAAAGTTAGACATTTCCCGTTCTGTCAGAGGTTTGTGGCCGCTGCTCTGAGCACCCTTCTCTCTCCTGGGCCGGCAGCCTTCCTGACTGTTGGCACCCACTGCTTTCCTTGAGTGCAGCCCACGTGCTCCCATGCCTTTGGCCAGGCGCTGCTTGGCAGCTCTTCCCTAGCAGATGCAGTGCTGGCTCGTGCTGTGGGACAGAACTGCCCACATCCCTGCGTGCCTCCAGCCCGGGCAGCTGTGGGGCTGAGCCCTCGCTGTTCTCATGCTGGCACTGGGCCCTAGGAGTGCTCCTTGGGGGCAGCAGCTTGGTGCCAGTCCCTAGCACCTGGTGCGTAGCAGTCTGTGCCAGCCCTTCCCCGAGTCACCGCCTCCCTCCTGCAGCCCCAGTCGTGGCTCTGGGGGATGCTGAGGGGTCCTGGGGGCCTCCTATGGCATGGGGGCAGGTGGCTGGCTGGACTCTGGGCTCCAGGGATGGGAGGTTGGATGGACAGATAGACAGGATCACTGGACACCAGAGTTGGGAAGTTGAATGGGTGGAGGGACAGACGGGTGGACTCACTCAGGCACCAGGGCTAGGAGGATGGGCGAATGGGAGGATGGATAGACTCACTCTGGGCACTGGGGAGGGAGGGATGGATGGATGGACGGACAGACGGACTCACTCCAGACACCAGGGGTGAGAGGACAGATGAATGGATGGGAGGATGGAAGGATGGACAGATAGATGGACTCACTCTGGGCACCAGGGATGGGAGGATGGACAAATTGGTGGATGGATAGGTGGACTTACTCTGGGCATTAGGGATGGGAGGAAGGATGGATGGGCAGGCAGACAGATGGATTCTGGACACTAGGGTTGGGAGGATGAAAGGATGGACAGACGGACGGATGGACAGACAGGCAAATGGACTCACTCTGTTCCCCAGGGACGGGGAGACATGTGGGAGCGCTGTGGGTACCGAGGGTGGGAGGACGGGGGCAGCCTGGCTGCTCAGGGGTGGGAGCGCGGGGGCACTCCGTGCACGGACGGACGGATGGAGGGGAAGCCGAGTGCCCGGGCGGAGGGGATG
>JAOWBP010004584.1:3193631-3216443 GCA_028571105.1 Tragopan temminckii
GTGGGGTGCAGGGTTTGGGATGTGCTGGAGCCACGTGCTGGGCGTGCGGTGCTCTGACCTGCCGTGCAGGGTGTCCATCGTGAGCGAGGGCGGGCAGGGCACGCTGACCATCCGGGATGTGAAGGAAGCTGACCAGGGTGCCTACACCTGCGAGGCCATCAACACCCGTGGCATGGTCTTCGGCATCCCGGACAGCATCCTCACTGTCACCCCGCGTCCCGGTGAGCGTCCCCGGCTGCCGCCACCGCCCCATCCCATCTCATCCCATCCCATTCCACCCCTGTGCCCTCATCCACATCCCCCCCTTTTCCGCAGGTCCCTGTCCTGAGGGCCACTTCCAGGTGACGGGCACGTCCCGCTGCCTGCCCTGCTTCTGCTTCGGCGTCACCTCCTCCTGCCACGCCACCGCCCGCCACCGCCACCGCATTCACCTGAGCTTCGATCGCCCTGATGACTTCAAGGGTGAGTGATGGGGATGGAGGGAAGGGGCACAAGGTTTGGGGATGTGCAGCGCTGAGTTTCTCCCTGCAGGTGTCAATGTGACGGTGCCGTCGGCCCCATCCGTGCCGGCCCTGTCAGCCACCCAACTGCACGTGGACATGGCCACCGAGGAGTTCCAGCTGCTGGACCTGTCCCGGCGCTTCTTGGCCCTCGATGCCTTCTGGGCATTGCCAGCCCAATTCCTGGGTGACAAGGTGACCGCTATGGGACAGCGATGGGGCAGGGGGACATCCCATTGCCACCGCTGACCCCATGCTTCTGCTGCCAGGTGGATGCCTATGGGGGAGCACTGAGCTACGGTGTGCGCTACCGGCTGGGCCGAGGGCCCCCCGAGCCAGCCCCGCGCCCTGATGTGCTGCTGCGGGGCCACGGCCGCCAGCTCCGGGCACACGCCAGGGCCACCCAGCCCGATGTCCTCAACCGCCGCCGCATCCCCTTCACTGAGGTGGGTGTACTGGGGATAGGTGCCGACCGTTACCAATGGTCGCAGGTGGCGCTCCTCGGTGACATCGGTGTCACCATCCCTGGCAGGACAACTGGGAGGATGAGACAGGCGCGCCGGTGAGCCGGGAGCTGCTGCTGATGGTGCTGCAGAGGCTGGAGGGCATCTTGGTGCGGGCGGTGTATGATGGGCGCATGGCCAGCGTGGGGCTCAGCGACGTGGCCATGGATGTCACAGGCCCCGGGGACACTGGCTTGGAACCTGCTGGGGATGTTGAGGAGTGCAGGTGACTGGCAGTAGCAAAGCAATGCTCCCACAGGTGTGGTGGCACCTCTGCAGTGCCACCGTCACACCACTGTGTCCTCAGGTGCCCCGTGGGCTACACGGGGCTGTCGTGCCAGCGGTGTGCTGCCAACTTCGAGAGGGTGCCGCAGGGCCCCTACCTGGGGACGTGCTCCGGCTGCAGCTGCCATGGCCACTCCAGCACCTGCGACCAGGTCTACGGGCATTGCCTGGTGAGGACGGGGATGTGGGGGACAGCAACTTGGCTGTGGGACAGTGCTGCTAAGCCCTGTGTCGCCCCCCAGAACTGCCAGCACAACACCGAGGGTCCCCAGTGTGAGAAGTGCAAACCTGGCTTCTTTGGTGATGCCACGCAGGGCACGGCCACCGCCTGCCGCCCCTGCCCCTGCCCCTACACGGAGCCGGCCCGCAGGTGGGTGCTCCCTGGGAGGGCCCAGTGCCACATCCTGGTCTTGCATCACCATCCCTACATCACCGTCCTCTCACTGCAGGTTCTCTGAGTCGTGCTTCCTGGACACAGATGGCCAGGCCACCTGTGACGCCTGTGCCCCAGGCTATACTGGTCGCCGCTGTGAGAGGTGGGTGTGCAGGGTGGGGGCGAAGCACCATCTGTGATTGAGTGTCCCCCGGCTTCCTCCCACCAGCCCATGTCCCCCACAGGTGTGCCCCGGGCTATGAGGGAAACCCCATCCAGCCTGGCGGCAAGTGCACCCGCATCGGTGAGTGTCCCACATGTCCCTTCCATCCCCACTGGCTCTGCCCACCCTCACCCTCCTCTCACCACAGGCCAGGAGCTCATCAAGTGTGACACACGTGGAGGCAAGGACGCGGTGGGTGGCACGTGCCGCTGCAAGGTGGGTGTCTGCCAGCTCCAGCCCTGCGGCACCCAATCCTGACCCCCACTGGACCCACTTCATTTCCCCCCGCACCCGGTCCAGTCCCCTGCAGTTTCCCCATCCTCAATGCCACCAGTTTCCCAATGCCCATCTCCCTCCCGCAGCCCAATGTGACGGGGCGGCAGTGTGACGAGTGTGCCGTGGGGACCTTCCACCTGAGCGATGCCAACCCCGACGGCTGCCTCAAGTGCTTCTGCATGGGCGTCTCGCGGCAGTGCGCTAGCTCCTCCTGGAGCCGCGATCAGGTAGGCGGTGTTGTGCCGAGTTGTGCCGTGCCATCGTGTGCCGTGCTCTGTTGCGCTGTGTTGTGCCGTGCCACACTGTGCAGTGCCGCACTGTTCCATGCTACGTTGTGCTGTGCTGTGCTGTGCCATGCTGTGCCCCAACGTGGGTGCCCGTGGCCCTGTCCCCCTACTGCTGCAGGTCCGTGTCACCTCTGAGGAGGTGGCACCGCTGCACCTGGCCAACCTGGCGGGTACGAGGACAGCGATCAAGGGCTCGCGCTTCTCCGCCCCGGGGGAACTCATCTTCTCAGACTTCCACACGCTGCCTCGCGACGTCTACTTCTGGGTGCTGCCCTCATCCTTCACCGGAGACAAGGTGCTGCAGCAGGGACAGGGGGATTGCTGGGTGCCCCCGAGCCCGGCTGAGCCCTGTCCCTGTGCAGGTGACGTCGTATGGGGGTGAGCTGAAGTACACGGTGACGCACCACGCACCAGCGGGTGCCCAGCTGCTGCAGCACCAGCCCGACGTCCTGCTGCAAGGCAACGGGATCTCCCTCAAGTACTTCTCCGATGCCAGCCCCACGCTCGGTGTCCCCACCACCATCACCGTGCCTTTCCGCGAGGTGAGAGCTGATGTCCCCCTGGGGTGGGTGTGGGGGCTCCAAGGACGTGTTGATCACCACGGGGCTGTGCCAGCAGCACGCCTGGCGCAGAGCGGATGGGCACGATGCCACCCGGGAGCACCTCCTGATGGCCCTGGCCGACATCGATGTCCTCATGATCCGTGCATCCTACTCGGAGCAGCCGACAGAGAGCAGGTAGTGGGGCGGGTGACACTGCCTGGGGACGGGGGATGCGCAGGAAGGGCGGTGGGAACGTCCTGTCTCACCCTCTGCAGGCTCTCCGATGTCCGTCTGGATGTGGCTGTGCCCCATGCCACTGGCCGGCCGCCGGCACTGGAGGTGGAAGACTGCACCTGCCCCCCCGGCTACCGCGGCCCCTCCTGCCAGGTGAGCTCCCCACCTTCCTCACGGCCCTGGGGACGCAGCTGGTGGCCCACACCCGTTCCTGTCCCTGTAGGACTGCGACGTGGGCTACTCACGCAGCACCAGCGGGCTCTACCTGGGCACCTGCGAGCGCTGTCAGTGCCATGGGCACGCCACTGAGTGCCACCCTGAAACCGGCGAGTGCCAGGTGAGCATGAGCTGTTGTGGGGATGGTGCAGGGGACACGGTGGGGATGCTTCTGTTGTGCCAGCATCATCCTTTCCCCACAATACCAGAGTTGCCAGGACCACACGGAGGGTGCTCAGTGTGACAAGTGCCAGCCTGGCTACTATGGCGATGCCACCCGTGGGACCCCAGGAGACTGCCGCCCCTGCCCATGCCATGGTCCCCGTACTGACAGCCAGTAGGTGCTCTCCAGCCCCCTCTGTGTCCCAAAGGCTGCCAGTTGGGACTTACCCATCACCCTGTCCTCCTGTCCCATGCAGGAGCTGTTTTGAGGACACAGACGGGCAGCCCACATGCAGCGCCTGCGCTCCAGGACACACTGGACGGCTCTGTGAGAGGTGCAGGGGACAGTGGTGGCAAGGAGGTGCATGGGGGTATTGAGGACACCTCTCACCGCCTTATTTCCTCCTTTCTCAAAGGTGCTTGCCTGGCTATGTGGGGGACCCACTGCGGGGAGAGCTGTGTCGTGGTGAGCCTTGTGGAGGGGAATGCGCGGTGTCCCTGTCCTGATGCTGGGAACCCTAGTTAACCTCTTTCCCACCCTGCCACCCCCAGAGCCAGGGGCTGCTGGTGGCCAGTGCCAGTGTGACACGCGGGGCAGCACCAGTGAGCGGTGTGATGCCAGCGGGCTGTGCCAGTGCAAGGTGAGCCACATCCCCATGCTGCACCGTGTCCCTGTACCGGGACAGGGACAACACCACCACCTGCCCCATCCCACAGGCCAACGTGGAGGGCCCACACTGTGCCACCTGCCGCCCCCACCACTTCCACCTGAGTGCCGAAAACCCGTCAGGCTGCCTGCCCTGCTTCTGTATGGGCATCGTGCAGCACTGCACCAGCACCTCCTACACCCGCGACACGGTGAGTCCCCCGTCCCCACGGGCCCCGCAGGTCCGTGCCATCACCCAGCGTCCCCGAGGCACTCAGCCACCCTGTCCCACAGGTGCGAACTCCGTTTGCTGCTGGGAGCTGGCAGGGCTTTGCACTGGTGAACCGGCAGCGCAGCACCCGCGTGGCCACCGGCTTCAGCGTGGAGATGGGCACCCAGGGGCCCCAGCTCAGCTATGGGCGCTTTGGAGAGTTGTCCCCCGAGTCCTACTACTGGCAGCTGCCCCAGCCCTATCTGGGCGACAAGGTAACGGCTTGTGGGCATCCCCTCCTTGGGGCTGGTGGAGACCTCTGGCCCCAGCTGCTCAGCTGTGGTGAGGACTCCCAGTGCCTCCTCCTCCCTCTTTTGTTTTCTCTTCTTTTCTTCTTCCTCTTCCATGTTCACTTTCTCTTCTCCTTTTGCTCTTTTCTCTACCCTTTTTTTCCTTCTCCAATTGTCTTTTCCATTTCCTCTTTTTCTATTCCCTTTTTCTCTTCCTTTTCTTTCTAACTTGCTTTTCTGTTTTCTGTCTTTCTTCTATTCTTCTGATTCTCGTTTCCTTTTTCCTTTTCCTTTTTCCTTTTTTTCCTCCTCCTTCTTCCTTTCCCCTTTTCTCCTTTCTCATTTTTCTTTTCTCCTTCTTTCCTTGTTCTCCTTCCTTTCTCTTTCCATACTTTTTTGTTTGTCCTTCCCTTTTCCCCTTTTCCCTCTATTTTTTTCCCTTTTCCCCTTTTTTCCTCCTTTTCCCCCTTTTTCCTTTCTCCTTGTTTTCTTATTCCTTTACCTTTTCACATTTTCCCTCCCCTTTCCACGTCCTCTTTCCCTTCTCCCTGCCTGCTGCCCTGAGCGGAGGCCCACACGCCAGCTCCCCCCCAGTTCCCACCACCTCTTTCCCACCCACAGGTGGGCTCCTACGGTGGGCGGCTCCGCTACACCCTGACCTACACCCCAGGGGGCCGTGGGGGTCCCCTGCCTGACGCCGACATCCAGATCACGGTCAGTAGACGATTACGGGAGAGGGGGGATGTTTGGCAGCGGGATGTGCTAACCCCCCCTTCACCCACAGGGCAACGACATCACACTGGTGGCCTACCAGCCCGAGCTGCCGCCCCGCACACCGCGTGCCTTCGAGATCATTTTCCGGGAGGTAGGAAGATAGGGCTCAGTCGGGTCCCCATCCTGCAGGGGGGTACACTGAGGCGATGCCCCCCTGACATCACCCCCTGCCCGCAGCACCACTGGAAGCGGCCGGACGGGCAGCCAGCCACGCGGGAGCACCTGATGATGGCACTGGCTGACCTGGACGAGATCCTCATCCGTGCCACCTACGCCAGCAGCACGGCCTGGGCCGCCATCGCCGCCCTCAGCATGGACACAGCTGTGCCTCCCCGGCCCGGCCTGCCCCCGGCGCCGGAGGTGGAGGAGTGCCGGTGCCCGCCGGGCTATCGGGGCCTGTCCTGCCAGGTGAGCTGGGCCTGCGAGGCCTGCCGGCCCGGTGCCTCGTACGTGGCCGTGGCGCTGACCCAGCCTTCCTCTGCCCCGCAGGACTGTGCCCCCGGCTACACGCGCACCGGGGGCGGCCTGTACTTGGGGCACTGCGAGCTGTGCGAGTGCAACGGCCACTCCGACAGCTGCCATCCCGAGAGTGGCCTCTGCTCTGTGAGTTGGGGGGGCTGCTGGTGGCATGCAGTGCTTCGGGGTGCTGGGGGCACCTCCCAGCACCGTCCCCCCGCTGCTGTGTGTCCCACAGGGCTGCCTGCACAGCACGGCGGGGGATTTCTGTGATCAGTGTGCGCCTGGCTTCTATGGGGATGCCACCGCTGGCACGCCGGAGGACTGCCAGCCCTGCGCCTGCCCGCTGCTGCACCCGGAGAACCAGTGAGTGCTGGGGGCTGTGGGCATGGGGAGGGGACGGCCCCGTGCTGCCCTGTTGTCCCTGCAGGTTCTCGAGGACCTGTGAGAGCCTGGGAGGTGGTGGGTACCGCTGCACCGCCTGTGCGCCAGGATACACCGGGCAGTACTGCGAGCGGTGAGCTCCCCAATATACCCACTTTGGTATACCCACCCCTGCGTCCTTACCCGCTCTGATACCTGCACTTCAGTGTGCCTGCACTGATATGCTCACCTTTATGTCATCATCCCAATATTCCCACCCCAACAACCAACCTGGACGTCCCCACCCCCTATCCACATCCTGATATCCCCACCTGATTGTCCTCACCACGATATATTCACAATATAATCTATATTCATGTCCTCGCCATGTATATCATCTCCACCCCCAAATCTCCATCCCCATATCATGATCCAGACAAGATCACCTCAATATCTGTGATTCTGTGAGTCTGTGATATCCCCATCCCGATATCCCCCCCATATTCTCATCCCTGCATCCCCACCTGAACATTACCACCCCAATATCATTACCCCAATCCAATATCCCTCCTGTATCTCAATCCCAGTGTCTGCACTCCAACATCCACACCCCAGTAGACCACCTCAGTATCCCCACCCCAATATGCACAATCTGACATCCCCATCTCCTTGCCCCAACATCCTCACCTCAATTTCTCAACCCAATGTCATCAGCCCTTATCCCCTCCCCAGCCTCCTCACCCCAATACTGTCACATCCTCACCTGAGTATTCCTTACCCCAGTGTCTCCATCCTGATATCCCTCCCCCATATCATCACCCCCGTATCCCCACCCCGACATCCTCATCTAAGCATTGTCACATTCTCACCCTGATATCCCCATCCCAATATCATCCCCTACATCCTCTCCTCGTGTACCACACAGGTGTGCTCCAGGCTACACAGGGGACCCCACTGTGCGAGGTCAGACCTGTGTCCCGCTGGGCTCTCCGTCCCTGCTTGCTGTCCGTGTCCACCCACCGCGCACGGCGGTGCCACAGGGCAGTGCGGTCACACTGCGGTGCCAGGCCAGCGGGGAACCCCCCCTGTACTACCACTGGTCCCGGGAGGATGGGCGGCCCCTGCCCAGTAGTGCACAGAGCCGGCGGCAAGGCAAGGTCCTGGGATGGGGATGGGGGTGCAGGCAGTGATGGGAACAAGGGGCTGGGACAGGAATAGGGTAGGGATGGGGGTGTTTACAGCTGGGGACAGCCACAAGGGATCGAAGGGACTGGGACAAGGATAGGGTAGAGATGGGGATGAGGATGTGGACAAGAGATGAGGATGGGGACATGGGAATCTCACCCATCCCGTGCCCCCAGGTGAGGAGCTGCACTTTGCCAATATCCAGCCCTCTGAGGCCGGTGTCTACGTCTGCTCCTGCCGCAACCTGCAGCACAGCAACACCAGCCGCGCTGAGGTCATCGTCACCGGTAGGGCATGGTGGGTGGCGGCGTGGTGAGCAGGGGCGAAGGTGGGGATGGGGCTCAGCCCTCTTGTCTGTGCACAGAGACCCCCAGCAAGCCCATCACCGTCACTGTGGAGGAGAAGAGGGTGCAGAGAGTGAAGCCTGGGGCTGACGTTACCTTCATCTGCACAGCTAAGAGCAAGGTGAGCAGGGAGCATGGGCACGCCTGGGAGCTCAGTAGCTCTCAAAGGGGACGTGGGAACCCGTGAGTGCTCTCTGAATCATTTGGGAAATATAGGCACCCATAGGTGCTCTCTGGGTCGTTCAGGCCTTGTGGGTGCCCACGTCACCATACAGCTGCCCTAAGGCACCAACATGGCTACAGGGACACACAGACACCCCTGGGCACCTCCTGGACCCAGGGTTTGGGGACACCCTTGGGTGTCTACGAGGCCATAAAGATCTCAGAGAAACCCCTACACTCCCACGCGGCAGACGACTTCTGAGTGTCCACCTGGGGGTTGGAAACACATTTAGGTGCCCGTCTGTCCCCGTGTGGGTCCCCACGGTGCCATGCAGGGCACACAGACACCCCTGGGTGCCCATCCAACCGTGCGGGTCCTACAAGCACCCTTGGGTGCCTCCTCACTCCCTGTCCTCCCCCAGTCCCCTGCCTACACCCTGGTGTGGACACGGCAGAACCATGGAACGCTGCCGTCGCGCGCCATGGACTTCAACGGCATCCTCACCATCCGCAACGTGCAGCCTGAGGATGCTGGTGTCTACGTATGCACTGGCTCCAACATGCTGGACATGGATGAGGGCACAGCCACGCTCTACGTCCAGGGTGCGCTCCTCCCCCTCCCAAAGCCCTGAGGGGCACCTCCAAAAGGGCAGGGGCTGAGCAGTGGGAGCCCCAAGTGTCGTTTGGGTGAAAGCTTCTCCTGGAAAAGCTGGAAAGATGGGCCCCACCAAACTTAAATCTGACCCTCCCCTTCCAGCTCCCTCAAAGACTCAGATGTATTACGGACCTGTTGAGTTTATGGAGGGGCACAGACCGGGTAAGTCACCGCAGGGGGACCCGTTTGGGGCCACGCACACCCCCTGCCTGCTGCATGCCGGGCTCCACCGCTTACCCCACACCACGCCGTCGCTCTGCTTTGTGCCACCCCCCGGAGGGCACCGGCGCACCCTGAGCCCCCGCTACGTGTCACCACAGCTGCCACTGCCACCGCCCCCACCGCCAGTGTGGAGCCGGCGCAGCTGAGCGTGGCACTGGGGCAGCCGGCCGAGTTCCGCTGCGTGGCCACCGGCAGCCCTACGCCCACCCTTGAGTGGCTCGGTAGGTGCTCACCGTGCGTGGGGACGTGGGGACCGGGCTGGGGGATGCAGCGGGGATGACGTGGTGCCCGTGTCCCTGCAGGTGCGCTGCCACCACGGGCGGTTGTCCAGGGTGACACGCTGCGGTTCAGTGCTGTCGAGCCATCTGATGAGGGGCACTACGCATGCCGCGCACGCAGCAGCGCCGGGCAGGACATGGCACGGGGTTACCTTCGTGTGCAAGGTGAGCATTGCACCCAAATATCCCCAGTGTCCTTTGATGTTCTTGATGCCCCCATCCCGGTGCTGGCATTGAACACATGCTGCCCACAGGTGCTGATGAGCCAAGGGTGCAGGTTAGCCCGGAGCGGACGGAGGTGCAGGAGGGCTCAACAGTGCGGCTGTACTGCCGTGTGTCGGGGTCACCCGCTGCCACCATCTCCTGGGAGAAGCAGGGTGGCACCCTGCCACCCCAGGTGAGCTGGCTGCAGCACCCAGAGGTGCTCTGGGGTCTGGTGGCATGCTCCAGGCACCACTCACCCCATCCCCGTGCTGCAGTCCCGCTCTGAGCGCACTGACATCGCCACGCTGCTCATCCCCTCCATCACTGTTGCTGATGGTGGCATCTACCTCTGCGTGGGCACCAGTGCCGCCGGCACGGCTCGCGCCAGCATCGAGGTGGTGGTGGTGCCAGGTAAGGGTTGGGGATGCCACTTTGGGGATGCCACAGGGTTTGGGGACAGTTTTGGGGTGTCCTCGGTGCCTGCTGGTCCTACAGTCCACCTTGATTCCTGTAGGAGCTGCACCACCTGTGCGCATTGAGTCCTCATCACCTTCTGTGACTGAGGGACAGACCCTGGACCTGGACTGTGTGGTGGCAGGATCTGGCCACGTCACCGTCACCTGGTACAAGCGCGGCGGTTCCCTGCCTGCAGGCCACCAGGTAGGGCACAGGGAACAGAAGACTGCCCCAAAAGCTGCTCTGTGCTTCTCTTTCTGACACTGATGTGTCCCCACCAGGTATCAGGGTCCCGTCTCCGTGTCCCCCACGTCACCGTGGCTGATTCAGGCGAGTATGTGTGCCGGGCGAGCTCGGGGACCAGTGTCCGGGAGGCATCTGTCATCGTCACCGTTGTGTCCAGTTCTGGTTTGTCCTATGGTGAGACTGGGCTCTGCATTGCGGGTGGCCATGAGTGGCCCCAGGTGTCATGTCATCATCCGGCCATCACTCCCACCTGCTCCAGGACCACCGGCCTCAGGAGGACAGGCTCCCGTCAGGATTGAGGCGTCCTCCTCCGCCGTGGCTGAAGGACAGACCCTGGATCTCAACTGTGTCATCGCCAGCCCCTCGCAGGCCACTGTCACCTGGTACAAGCGCGGCGGGTCCCTGCCAGCCAGGCACCAGGTAGGGCATGTCAGAGAGTCTGTCTCTAAGGTGGGGAAGGTAGGGAATGATGCATGTCCTTTGCAAGCTCAGTTATTACTGACCCCATGGAAGCCCCAGCAGCCCCGTGTGAGCTCCAATGTCCCTCTGTCCCCATGCAGGTGTCCGGCTCCCGGCTGCGGCTGCTGCAGGTGACAGCAGCCGACTCAGGTGAGTACGTGTGCAGGGTGAGCAGCGGGGCCACCACCAAGGAAGCCAGCGTCATGGTGACGATCCAGCCCAGCGGGGCCGGCTCCTACCGTGAGTGGGGACTGGGGGTGGCACTGCCCACGGGCTGTCCCCGTGTGCTGCAGCACCGAGCCAGCTCTCGTGTGCTCCTGCCGGTGGGGCTCAGCCATCGACACAATGTCACCCTCCTGTCTCTGTCCGCAGCCTCGGGTGGCACAACACCGTTGCGCATCGAGTCCTCATCCTCCACTGTTACTGAGGGACAGACCCTGGACCTCAACTGTGTCATCGCCAACTCTGCACAAGCCACTGTCACCTGGTACAAGCGCGGCGGGTCTCTGCCAGCCAGGCACCAGGTAGGGCATGCGTAGGGAACTGTCCTCAGAGTGCGATGGGTGGGTTTGACCTGTGGTCCCATGCAAGCCCAGGTGATCCCATGCAAGGACAGGTGTCCCCATGCGAGCCCAAACAACCCCACATGGAGTTCAGTGTCCCCCTGTCCCCCCCCCACAGGTGTCCGGCTCCCGGCTGCGGCTGCTGCATGTGACAGCGGCCGACTCAGGCGAGTACGTGTGCAGGGTGAGCAGCGGGGCCACCACCAAGGAAGCCAGCGTCATGGTGACGATCCAGCCCAGCGGGGCCGGCTCCTACCGTGAGTGGGGATGGGATAGGAACAGGGGTGTTACCTGTGGGTGGGTGACACTTCCTGGAGCTGCCACCCACGTGCGCACTCATTCTGGGTTTACTGTTACCAGGTCCCAGCTGGTAACAGCTTTTGGGCACAGTCCTGTAGGCACACCTGTAGGGATGCAGAGCTGCCATGCAGCCATGCAAAAAGCACCCAGCAGTGAGGGATGGAGCTGAACACCCTCTGTGTCCCTAGCTGCTGGGAGCATGACACAGCCTGGGTCCTGGTTCTGGTGTCTTCCCAGGATCCTGATGCCCCTAGGTGGGACACATGTGATGGTGCACAATGCTGTCTCTAACTCTCCCATCTCGGTTCCCAGCCCCAGGCGGCACAACACCGCTGCGCATCGAGTCCTCATCCTCCACTGTCACCGAGGGACAGACCCTGGACCTCAACTGTGTCATTGCCAGCCCTGCACAAGCCACTGTCACCTGGTATAAGCGTGGCGGGTCCCTGCCAGCCAGGCACCAGGTAGGGGACGCAGAGGGGACTGTCCCTAAGGTAGTGAAGGTTGAGGTTGATCTGTGGCCCTATGCAAGGCCGTATGGTTATGTGCAAGCCTAGATGTCCCCAGGCAGACTCAAATATCCCCACATAAGCCCAGATGTCCTCAGGCAAAAACAGCTCCGTGCAAGCCTGATTGGTCCTGTCAAAGCACAAATGGCATTTATGCAAACCCAAATGATCCCACATAAGCTCAGGTGGCACCATGCAATGCCACATGTCCCCATACATGTCTGGGGATGCCCAGTTGGCATCCAGGCAGTTTCAAGTGGCCATATGCATGCACTGTCCTATGCAAGACCAAATGGCACTTGTGCAAGTCCAGATGGTTCCATGCAAGCTCTCCTGGCTCCATGCAGGCCCAGATGTCTCCTTGCAAGCCAGTGCCCCTGTGCAAGCCTACAGGTCCCTGTGCAAGTCCCAGCAGTCCCGCACTGCCTCCAATATCCCCCTGTCCTCTCTCTGCAGGTGTCTGGCTCCCGGCTGCGGCTGCTGCAGGTGACAGCAGCTGACTCAGGTGAGTACGTGTGCAGGGTGAGCAGCGGGGCCACCACCAAGGAAGCCAGCGTCATGGTGACGATCCAGCCCAGCGGGGCCGGCTCCTACCGTGAGTGGGGACTGGAAAGGGGTGAGGACATGGGACCATGTACTACATTTCCCCGCGGGGTGACTGTGCTGCTCTCATCCCCAGCCTCGGGTGTCACACCCCCAGTACGCATTGAGTCCTCGTCATCCTCTGTGTCTGAGGGACAGACTCTGGACCTTGACTGCATCGTGGCCAGCCAGGGCCAGGCCACTGTCACCTGGTACAAGCGTGGCGGGTCTCTGCCGGCCAAGCACCAGGTAGGTGGAAATGTCAGGGGAGCATTTTGAGGCAGAAAGAAGGGTTTTGGGGTGTCAAGGTGTTCATCTGGTGTGTGTTCTCCCAGGTGTCGGGCACCCGCCTGCGCATCCCCCAGGTGTCAGCGGGTGATTCAGGCGAGTACGTGTGCCGGGTGACCACAGGCAGCGTCACGCATGAGACATCCCTCATTGTCACCATCCAGACTGGTGCTGGCTCCTCATATGGTACTGGGAATGGGGACTGGGAGGAGACACAGAGGGATGACTGAGGGGTGGCTGCACCCACTGACCCCGCTGCTCCCCAGCTGTGGGCGTCACACCACCTGTGAGGATCGAGACTTCGTCCGCCTCCGTCACTGAGGGACAGACCCTGGACCTCAACTGCATGGTGGCTGGGCAGGGCCACCCCCAAGTCACCTGGTACCGGCGTGGCGGGGCTCTGCCCCCCAACAGCCAGGTAGGATGCAAGGAGTTGGCATCACTTAGAGGGCTCAGCCCCACACCCTGCGCTGTCGCTGCTCGCTGGCACTGACGTGTCCCCGCTGTGTCCAAACAGGTGTCAGGCACCCACCTGCGCCTCGCTCAGGTGTCAGTGGCTGATTCGGGCGAGTACGTGTGCCGGGTCACCCTGGGGACCGTCACACAGGAGGCTTCTGTCATCGTCACCGTGCCCAGCAGTGCTGGCACCTACTACTGTGAGTGCGAGCGAGAGTGCAGCACTTGGGGACAGACGTGTTCCGCCGCAGTGTTGAATGCCCCCATTCCCTGTCCCCAGCCCCTGGAGCCTCCCAGCCTGTGCACATTGAATCCTCGTCCTCCGCCATCGCGGAGGGACAGACCCTCGATCTCAACTGTGTGGTGGCAGGATCTGGTCCCACTACTGTCACCTGGTACAAGCGTGGTGGCTCCCTGCCTGCCGGCCACCAGGTAGGGCTTGGGGAACGGGGGGTCACCCCAAAATTCTGCCTGTCCCCCACTCTCTGGTCCTGACATGTCCCCATCGTGTGCCCACCAGGTGTCAGGCACCCGCCTGCGCATCCCCCAGGTGTCGGCGGCCGATTCGGGCGAATACGTGTGCCGGGTGACTACGGGCGGCGTCACGCAGGAGACATCCCTCGTTGTCACCATTGATGATGATGCCGGCCCCTCCCACTGTGAGTGTCACTCTGTGGATGGGGACATGGGGACCGTGCTGGTCCCTGGTGTTGGAAGCGACCTTACGCTTAACTGCTGCCCATGCAGCCTCCAGTGTCGCGCCGCCTATCCGCATTGAGTCCTCAGCATCCTCTGTCACCGAGGGACAGACCCTGGACCTTGACTGTGTGGTGGCTGGCCAGGGCCAGGCCACCTTCACCTGGTACAAGCGTGGCGGGTCCCTCCCAGCCAAGCACCAGGTAGGTGGGGATGTGACAGGGCAGAGGCTGGTGGCCCCGTATGTCCAGCTGATGCCACCCCCTGCCACCCCCCAGATGTCGGGGTCCCGCCTGAGGCTCTCACAGCTCTCCGTGGCCGATTCGGGCGAGTACGTGTGCCGGGCAGACTTGGGCAGCACCTCTCGTGAGGCCACTGTCATTGTCACCGTCACCTCACGTGACAGCTCCAGCTACCGTGAGTGCAGCCACAGGGCAGAGAAGAGCACCGGTGCCAGGGGCAGCGTGGTGACGTCGGTGGCTTCCCTGTCTCTTGTCCCCACAGGCCTGCAGAGCCCCATCATCTCCATCGACCCGCACAGCATGGCTGTGGCCCCGGGTGAGGATGCCACGTTTAAGTGCCGCATCCACGATGGTGCTCGGCCCATCAATGTCACCTGGAGGATGGGACCTGGCCAACACCTCCAAGGTACAGTGGTCCATTGGGTGGCCCAAGCATGGTCCCCATGGTGGCCCAGGTACTGATCCTTCTCCTTGCCCAGACAATGTGAAGATCAGTGCCAATGGTTCTGTCATCTCCATCACTGGTGCCCATGTGGGCAACCAGGGTGCGTACCACTGCGTGGCCTCCAACCGCTTTGGCGTTGCCAGCAGCGTTGTCAATCTCCTGGTGCAAGGTACAAGTTGGCTGGGTGTCCCCATCTCTGTCCCCACTTCCTCCTCATGCTCCATATGCTCTTAGGGTGGTGGTGTCCCCGTCCTTGTCCCCATATTGTTGTCCCCCTTATGCTCCAGGTGCCCCCAGGATGTTCGTGGTGTCTCCCTCCCCATTCTGATGTCTCTATCCCTGTGCTGATGTCTTCTGTTTGCTACAGGCACCCCTGGGGTGGTGGTGTCCCCATCCCCTTGGTGCCCGAAGGGTGGTAGTGATCCTGTCCCTGTCCCTTTGGGATCTTCTCCAGATGCTTCTGGGAGGTGGTGTCCTGATCTCTATGTTGACATCCTTATCAAGCTTCTGGTGCCCCTGGGGTGGTGGTGTCCATGTCCCAATGCAGATATCCTCCAGGTGCCACTGGGGTGCCTGTACCTCCACCTGCATCCCTGTGATGTCCTCCATGTGCTCTAGCTGCTTCTGGAGTAGCAGTGTCCCCATGGCCATGCTGATGTCCTCCAGGTGCCCCTCAGGTGGTGATGTCCCCATGCCCATCCCCACACTGACACCTTCCCCATTCTCCAGGTGCCCCCACAGTGTCAGTGATGCCACCAGGCCCTGTGACGGTGAAGGAGGGCAAATCTCTCAGCCTGGAGTGCCTGGGCCGGGGTGAGCCACGGCCCCTGGTGCGCTGGAGCCGACTGGGCTCACGGCAGAAGGTGGAGCACCAGACACTGCTGCACATGGACAGCCAGGCCATGCTGCAGGTGAGTGGGGCATCCCAGGGTACTGTGTACTCCAGGATGTGTCAGGTGCTCACCATCCATTCTCTCCCCTTGCCAGTTCTCACCAGCCAAACCAGAGCATGCCGGGACCTATATCTGCACAGCACAGAGTGCTCTGGGTTCAGCACAAGCTCGCGTAGACGTCAGTGTGGAGACAGCACAGAGGCACCCTGGGGCCCCCAGGGTCACCGCACCGCCCACCATCACAGTGGTGGCTGGGGACACCGCCACGCTGCACTGCTCGGCCACAGGTACGGGATGGGGATGGTCGCCATGGGCACCTGTCTGGACCTCCTGCCCCAGGTGACATGGGGTGACAATGCCCACAGGCGAGCCGGAGCCCAGGATCGAGTGGTCGAAGCTGCGGGCACCGCTGCCCTGGCAGCACCGCGTGGTGAATGGCACCCTGGTGATCCCCCGTGTGGCGCAGCAGGACTCGGGCCAGTACATCTGCAATGCCAGCAGCCCCGCCGGCTTCACTGAGGTCTTCGTCACCCTGGATGTGGAGAGTAAGGGGCTGTGGTCGGTGCAGCACGGGTCCACCTCCGTCACCCACCCACCCTTTGCTGCTCTCTCTCCGTCTGTCTGTCCATCCCTTCCAGATCTGCTCATGTCCTTCCCCTTCACTTCTCACACTCCTCTCACACTTGGATCCATTCTCACTCGTCCATCTCAGCATTCATTGTCTTCTCCAGTTCTTTATGGACACCTTCACCCATCCCTTCCCCCTCGATGTTTCCGTTGCCTTGTCCATCTCTGCACTCATCATTTCACCGTCTGTGCTCACACTCCTCTCCATCCACTGTTCACAAATCCACCTGTTTCTTGGCCATCCCAGCACTCATCTCTGCATGCAGCTCTTTCTGCTTCTACTCATTCTCTTCCATCCCTCCACAACTCATCCATCCTGCCACTCAGCCGTGTGTACATCCATCTCTGTGCACATCCATATTTTCCTTGTGGATCCATCCTTTAACTCTCATTTTCACAGTTCTCTCTTTTGCTGCTCGCTACTCCATCCCTTTTTCACCCAGCCATCGCTTATCCACCTCAGCTGGCACTCTGTCCCTCCCTTTGTCTTGGACATGTCTGTAACTCGTCCGTCCAAGCACTCATCCCCACACACATCCACCTTCCCCCACATCCATTCCTTGGAGGTCAATCCACTTCTTGTTCTTCCCTGCTCTCTTTTCTCCATCCATCCCTTTCTCTCAGCTACATCCCTGCACCCATCCCTGCACACATCCACCTTCACCCACACCCCTCCGTCCATCCCTTCCTCTCAGCCTCATCCATCCCAGCTCTGCTTCATCTCCACCCCACCCACACCCTCCCGCTGCCACTTTCCATGCCCCACTGACACCTTCATCCCCATCCCGTTCTCACCATGCGCTGACGGCTCCATCCCACAGCCCCACCATACGCCACAAGCTTACCGGAGGACAGCGCGGTGCGCTCGGGCGACACGGTGCAGCTGCAGTGCCTGGCCCACGGCACCCCGCCGCTGCTCTACACTTGGGACAAGCTCAACGGCAGCCTGTCCCCCCGTGCCGTGCCCCGTGCCGGCCTCCTGCGCATCAGCCCCGCGCTCCCCGCCGACGCCGGCACTTACCGCTGCATGGTCACCAACCGTGTGGGCAGAGCCGAGACCTTCGCCCGCGTCGCTGTACACGGTGAGTGCCCGGGTGCCCCGCACTGCGCTGGGGCTGCCCGCCGTGCCCGGTGTCACCTTTACATCCCACGCAGGTGATGGTGGTGGTGACGGCGGCGGTCCCCTGGCCGTGCGGGTGACACCGGGGAGCCTGGTGAGAGGGGTGGGCAGCACAGCTGAGTTCGCCTGCAGCGCGTCAGACCCGCGGGCGCACCTGGAGTGGCTGAAGGATGGCGGGGAGCTGCCCCCCCGGCACAGCGTGCGGGACGGGGTGCTGCGGTAAGGCAGGGTGGGGTGGTGGGGGGTGCGGGCAGTGCCCCGTGGGTCCCACAACTGTGTGTGTCCCCTGTGTCCCCGCAGGATCCCAGAGCTGGCACAAGGGGCACAGGGGGTGTACGTGTGCCGGGCCAGCGCTCCGGGTGGGCAGGCGGAGGACAGGGCCACGCTCACTGTGCAGGGTAGGAGCCCTCTGACCTGACCCTGCAAGCAGCATCACCTCACTGCCCCGAGCCTCTGCTGCACCCACGGGCACCTGCTGACCCTAGCCCCATATACTCCAGTGCTCCTCATTGCCCCGAACCCATGGGCACTTGCTGAGCCTGCCTGCTCTTCCCACGGGCTCCCTGGTACCCTCATCACCCCGTGCCCCTGGGTACCACTGTTTTCTCCCTGTAGGCACCCCAGTCCCTCCTCATACCCCTGCGCCCACAAAATCAAATTTTTCCTCATGCCCTCGGATACCCTGGTACTCCCAATTTCTCCCCATGCTCTGCAACAGGCTGGTTCCCCCATTTCTTCATTCCTACAGGCACCACGGTATTCCTGTTTCTTCCCATGCCTACAGTCAGTCTGACACTCACCTATTTCTTCCCATTCCCTTGATGTGCCCTGCTACCCTCTGATCTCTCATTGTTGCCCTCAGGCACCCCAGTGCTCCCCATCTCCTCCCATCCTGCTCCCCATCTCCTCCCATCCATGTGCACCTTGGTACCCCTCGCCTTTCCCATGGACACCTATGGGCATCCCAATGCCCCCTGTTTCTCCCCATGCACTCTGGTACCCCCCGTATTTCCCCATATCCATGGGTACCCCAAAACTCCTCATCTCCCTGTACCCATGGGCACTCTGTTTCTTCCCACCTATCCCGATGGGCACCCTGGTACCCCCAGTCTCTCACTTTGCTGGTTGCCTCCCCAAATCCCACAATGCTTCCCCTTGCCCGGGGTCACCTCTAAATCATCCTGTCCCCCCCCAAGCTCTGCCCAGGGCCCTGATTAACATCCGGACGGCGGTGCAGACAGTGCTGGCGGGTACAGAGGTGGAGTTGGAGTGCCTAGGGCTGGGCGAACCACGGCCCCACGTCACCTGGAGCAAAGTGGGGGGCCGGATTCGCCCAGGGGTGCTGGTTCGTGCCGGCACCCTGACCATCGAGCGGGTGGAGCGGGCGGATGCGGGGCAGTACCGCTGCACTGCCACCAATTCTGTGGGCACCGTGCAGTCCCACGTCATCCTCCACGTGCAGGGTGAGTGCAGATGGGGAGTCAGTGTGGGGTGGGTATCCCCAACCCCCACATGAGGAGTGATGGCTCTGTCTGTCCACAGCTGCCCCACACATCTCTGGGCAGCCAGAGGTGAAGGAGGTGTCGGTGGGCTCGGCAGCCGTCCTGCCCTGCTTGGCATCCGGCTTCCCCATGCCGGAAATCAGCTGGAGCAAGGTGAGCAGGGATGCAGGGACACGAGGCTTCGGGAAGGCGGGGATGGGTGCCCTATGGGTGCTGACTCCTGATGTCCTCACAGCTGGAGGGGGAGCTGCCAGAAGGCGCGCGGGTGGAGGGCACAGCTCTGATGCTGCCAGCTGTGCGCCTTGAGGATGCTGGCGTCTATGCCTGCGCTGCCAGCAACCGCCGCGGCCAGGAGACAGCCTTCTACGTGCTGAAGGTGCGAGGTGAGTACTGGACAGATGGGCTGGGGGGGACTGCATCCCTGTCTGTGCTGAGCCCCGTGTCCCCACAGAGCGCCTGGTGCCCTACTTCACGCAGACGCCCCGCTCCTTCCTGCCGCTGCCCACCATCAAGGATGCCTACAAGACCTTTGAGATCCAGATCACCTTCCGGCCTGATGCTGCCGATGGTGAGCACCATGGGGGCCCCTCAGCCCCCTGAGCCCAACCGTGCCACACTGGCCTGCTCTCATTCCTTCTCTCTCCTCCTCCGTCTGTCCGTCCTCCTTTCCATCTCTCTCTTTCCTTTAGCTCTCATCCTGTACTCAGGTGAGCGCCCACCCCGGGGACCTTTGCTCCCCCTGCTCCCTGGGGTGCGTCTGGGCCGCCCTGTGCTGCGGCCGTGCTCACCCCTCTGTGTCCCCATAGGGATGCTCCTCTACAATGGGCAGCGCAAGAGCAGCGGCGCCGACTTTATTTCCTTTGGGCTGGTGGGCGGGCGCCCCGAGTTCAGGTGAGAGCACGGGAAAGTACTGCCAGCTGGAGGGGCAGCACCCCCCTCACCCTGTGTATCTCCCCATTTGATGGTAGGTTCGATGCTGGCTCCGGCATGGCCACCATCCGGGACCCGACGCCGCTGCGCCTGGGCAAGTACCACACCGTGCGCCTCTTCCGCAACCTGACACGTGGCTCGCTGCAGGTGGACGGGCAGCCCCCCGTTAATGGGACTTCACAGGTACGGGGTGCAGGCATCCCACAGCTGTGGGGGGATTTGGGGCGGCTGCGCTCACCCCCCTGTGCCTGCAGGGCAAGTTCCAAGGGCTGGACCTGAATGAGGAGCTGTACCTTGGTGGGTACCCTGATTACGCCGTCGTGGCCAAGACGGGGCTGAGCCGTGGCTTTGTGGGTATGCAGTGGGACAGTGGGTGCAGGGGGCCAGCACTCGGGGTGGGTCTGAGGGTGTCCCCCTGCTGTGTCCCACAGGCTGTGTGCGTCAGCTGCGTATCCAGAACGAGGAGGTGGCCTTTGGGGAGCTGGACCTGCAGGCACACGGCGTCTCCAACTGTCCCACGTGCCAGGACCATCCCTGCCAGGTGAGGCCGGGGATGATGCGCGCTGTCCCCTTCCACTGGTCCCATTCCTGGTGCTTATGTGTGTCCCCAACCCACAGAATGGCGGTATCTGCGAGGATGCAGAGAGCAGCACCTACATCTGCCGCTGTCCCCAAGGCTTCACTGGCAGCAACTGCGAGTACTCACAGGCCCTGCATTGCCACCCAGGTGGGTGCCCATGCCACAGGGACGTCACCTACTGCCCTCTGGGTGTGGGGATCCCCAGTGCTCATGTCCTGTCTCTATCCCTTCTATCCCTGGGCAGAGGCATGCGGGCCTGACGCCACCTGCATCAGCCGGCCAGATGGGCAGGGCTACAGCTGCCGCTGCCACCTGGGCAAGATGGGAGAGAGGTGCACTGAAGGTGGGCACAGCCAAGGGTGGAGCACTGGGTGGGGACAATGCCAGGGACAGGGGCGTGGGGCTGGGACTCTCCTGGGGATGTGCATGGGCATGGGACCACCCTGGGAACAGGGGCTTGGGCGGTAGGAGGATCACTTTGAGGACACAGACATGGGAATGGGGATGAGAATGATTTTGGGGACAAGGGCAAGGGGCTGGAACCCCCTGGGGACACAGGTATGGAGGATGGGGATGACACTAGGGGCGCAAGCATTGGGATGGGGATGACACAGCTCTGATTGCCCTGGGTATGGAGGCATGGGGCTGGGGGCAACCCCAGAGACAGGGATGTGGGGATGGGGTGACCCTGGAGACAGGGGCATGGAGATAGGACAACCTTGAGGGCACAGGCATGCATTGAGATGACTCTGGGGACATGGGCATGAGGATGGAACAGCCCTGGGGACCTGGATGTGGGGCTGGGACCACTCTGGAGACATGAGCATGGATCTAGTCTGGGGCAGGAACATGGAGATGGAGATGACCCTGGGGACACGGACATGGGGTTGGGACAAACCTGGGGAGACAGGCGGGATGGAGACAGAGAACTAGTTGCTGTCTGGGGATGTGGTCATCATGGATACAGTGGGGATGGGGAATTGGGGACCACCTTGGGGACACAGAAATGGAGCGAGGTACCACCCTGGGAGATGGGGATGGTGGAGACAGGGCATGAGGTACCAGCCAGGGGAGGGGGGCACCGTGGGGACAGGTGCTGAGATGTGGGTGCTGCAGGGGAGGCAGTGAGCGTGCCATCCTTCGACGAGGCGGGCGCCTTCGTCTCGTACCCACCCCTGACCAATGTGCACCATGAGCTGCGAGTGGAGGCCGAGTTCCTGCCACGTGCACCGGACGGACTGCTGCTCTTCAGTGCTGGCAAAGCCTCCCCAGTTGAGGACTTTGTTGCCCTCGCCATGGTCAGCGGCCACCTCGAGTTCCACTATGAGCTGGGCTCAGGTAGGCTGGCATCGCACAGTGGGGCCTGGTGTCACCGAGAGAGCTCTCGTGTTACCATGTGGGTACTGACTTGGCCGGGGTGGCCTGGCGTCGCTGGGGTTCCCAACCATTATAGGATCCCTGGATGTCAGTGGAGTCCCCAGACATCACTGGGGTCCCCAGGCATCGCTGATGTCACTGAGGATCCCAAGCATTACTGCCCTCCCCCTCCCCCCCATCATCAGTTGGTGTCACTCAGGTCCCCAGGCACTGCCAGATTCTCCAAATGTCACCAAGGAACTTCAGCATATCTGTGGTCCCCCGGCATCTTTTTGGCCCCTAGGAGCTGTTAGCATTTCTGGGCACCATTGGGTCTCCTGACGTCCGTGGGGTGTCCTGACACAGTTGGGGTCTCTGAGCACCACAAGGGTCCCAGCATATCCTTTGGGTTCCCAAGCATCGCCCAGGGCATCACTCAAATCCCCAAGCACCACCAGGGTCCCCAAGCAGTCCTGGTACCCCCTGACTTCCCTGGAGGTGATGGCAGTGCTGAGTCATGGCATTATCCTGCCACACTGCAGGCACGGCGGTGCTGCGGAGCATTGAGCCGGTGGCACTGGGCCGCTGGCACCGGGTGACAGCTGAGCGGGTGCACAAGGATGGGACGATGATGGTGGATGGCAGCGCCCCAGTGCAGCGCTCCTCACCTGGCAAGAGCCAGGGGCTCAACCTGCACAGCCCTCTCTACCTCGGAGGAGTGGAGCCCCCCCTGCGGCCCCCCACCAACGCCTCATTCCAAGGGTGCATCGGCGAGGTGAGCCCCCTGGGCATTGGTGCGGGGTGCCCTGGATGCAGGGTGCCCTGGGATAAACCCCTGTGTCTGGCACAGGTCTCCATCAACGGGAAGAAGGTGGATCTGTCGTATAGCTTCCTGCGCAGCCGGGGCGTGGGGCAGTGCGGGCAGAGCTCGCCCTGCCTGCACGCACCCTGCCTGCACGGGGGCCGCTGCCTGCCCCTGCCTGCTGGCAGCCCTCCCTTCCGCTGCCTCTGCACCCCTGGCTTCAGCGGTGAGCGCCATGGGGCTGCGTGTGTGTGTGCTGTGTGCATGCACCGTGCAGTGCTGTGATTGGGGCAATGTGGTGTGTGTGCAGTGTGCGTGTGCTATGCTTGCATGCTGCGTGTTGCAAGCGGGTGCGGGAGTGCCAAGACC
>JAOWBP010004584.1:3252285-3270220 GCA_028571105.1 Tragopan temminckii
GGCAGGCACGGTCGCGGAAAGGCCAAAAAGCGGAGTTTTTCCTCCCAAACGGCGCTGGGGGCGGCGGGCCGCTCGCTGCTCGCCTTTTTGCTTTGGGAAAAGTGGGAATTGTGCGAAAAGTCGCGATCGGCGCGGGGGGGGCTGGCAGGGGGGGAGGTTCGCTTCCCGGAATCCTCCTTTGCTCCAAATTTGGGCATTCGGGTGAACGCTCGCGTCCGCGCAGCGCAGACCCCGCATTCCGGCGGCCCCGCGCTCTGTTCTCCCCCTCTTTGCGAATGGAAACCCCAAATCCCAGCGAAGGGCTTTGAAACGAAGGGACGTTTTGCTCCAAGTGGAAAAGTCTGCGAGTGAGAGTCGACGGAACAGAAACGAAGGAAATGGGCTGGAAACGCAGCCGCGGTGCTCCTGGGGGGCTCAGGAGGAGTGAAGGGAGATTCCACCTTTCCCTTCCCTTTGAGGCAGTGTAAATAAAGCCCCGAGGGGGTGGGGAGGGGGCTGTGGGATTTGCCATCGGGTTTCCTTGGGATGGAGGTCACGGAGAGGGGCTGCACGTCCATCCGGGCCTTCGGGGCTGCCACAAAAGGGCGTTTGGGATGTTCAGCCATGGGTGTGCGCTGCGCCCCAGCCCAGACCCGGGGCCTCCACCCCAACCCTGCCCGACACACGGACGGCTCCACGCACTGTGATACTGGCGCAGGCTCACCCCATCCGGGTTGCCCCGCGGTTGCAACGTCGCATTTCAGCGCTTCAACACCCGAATGCAACACCCTCTTCCATCGCTGCTTGCACAACAGCTGCCGACAGCTGCAGCCTCGGCGACCCATCCGCAATCCTCAGCGAATTGGGTCAAACCGACCGGATTTGGGGCCCTAAGCGATGAAACTCCACGTCCAGCGGGGAGCTGGGGTCATGGGCAGGGCTGGGCGATGCCGTCCCCAAATGCCGTGCCGGTGCCGTCCAACCTGAGGTTGGCCCAAACCACCACGGGGAGCAGAAAATGGGGCCAGGAGGGGATTTGGGGCCAACTGAGGGCTTGGGGGTGGGCTTCACCCTGATGGACCAGGGAAGCGCTCCCTGCGCTGGGATGTGTTGCGGCAAGCTTGCTGCAGCAATTACTCCATGCAGGAAGACGGATTAATACCCATTACCTAAATAACACCCCACATAATAATTAGTCAGGTATTCTTAGTCCTCAGTCATGAAAAAGCTCTTTTGCAGAGGCATGTTGGAAACGCGGTCCTGCGCATCAAACGCGCCGACATGGAATTCTGCTAACTCAGAAGGAGTGAATATGAACCCCAGGCGCGGGCAGGGAGCACCGCTGCCGCCTCATCCCAGTGCTGCTGTTTGCAAAGCCCACGGCCGGGGGGTTTTACCCCCTTTTTGGGGGGTGGTGGGAAGCAGCTCGCTGCATTGGGCGGCCAACGCACCCCAAAGCTCTCGGCCGCCCTCGGAGCCGGGTCACCGTCCCACCGCTTCTCCCAATTAGAAGAATGAAAGACAGGAAATTGGAAATGCGTCCAGCCCTGCTGCACCTTGTCTGGAGCAATTAAAAGCAAAGTTTTAATGAGCGGCTGATGAAGCACAAAGGCGGAGGGAAATTCTCCGCTCATTAGAAGGAGAAAGCGGCGGTGTGGGACCGGGGCAGCGTGCTGGAGGGTCTGCTTTGGGAGAAATGCCCCAAAACGGGGACAGCTGGGCCATTCCCTTCTGAATTCCCCACATTTTGAGATTTCTTCTGCTGGGTTTGGTGCTCACGGCATCCCTCACCCCGGGGCTGCGCCTTATCGGGACCGTTTTCAAGGTTTTACACTTGTAAGCCAAATTTAAAGGCTCCAATGGAGCTTGAAAGTCCCCCACGGCCAAACTGCCTCCAATATCTCTCCAGCAATCGAGGGCTGATTTTCATTTCATTTCTCATTCCCAGGGGCTGTAAATGCAACGGGACCTCTGCAGAGCCCTGAATATTCTTCACCCAGGGGCTGCTGCAAATGGGGCGGCCTCAAAACTGCATGGATGTGGAATATTCCCCTTTATCTTAAGCACGCATCCCCCATATCTTCCCTGCACGTGCAGAACAGGCTCTCCCTGCACTTCCAGCTGTCGCTGGGGACAAAGAACCAATGGGCCTTGGGGCTTCTGTTGGGGTCAGCGGGGGATGCTGAGCTATTGGGTGCGCACAGAGTGGTGCTTCCATAGGGTTGATGGGGATGCTGAGCTATAGGGTGGGCACGGAGCGGTGTTTCTGTGGGGTCAGTGAGGGTGCTGAGCCACGGGATGAGCACAGAGCAATGCTTCCGTGGGGTCAGCGGGGTGCTGAGCTATGGGATGGGCACGGAGCGGTGCTGTGTGGATGTCAGTGCGAGGTCACCGCCGGAGCCGGGCACGCAGCGCTGCCGGGGCTTGCGGCGTTCCCACGCAGTCGCTTTGATCCCAAATACCTGTGGCTCCCCGCCCGCCTGCTGCTTGGTGCTGCTCCCCGGCTCTGCAGGGACCTGCCCTCGCACCCTGTGCCGCGGTCCCGTGCCTGGCCAATAGCCCCGAATTGCCGGCTCAGGCCAGGGCTTGTCCCTCCTGATGCAATACCCTGGCTCTGCTCTGGCACGCTGGGTGCAGCGGCCGCGTCCCAACCAGCCCGCAGTGCCCCGATCCCAGCTCCATGTGGGGTTTGGGGCACGGAGAGCTCCTTCCCTATACAGGACCAGGAGGGTCCTTTCCTCCCTCCTGCAGCACCTCGTCCCCATCTCCCACCTCCTGGGATGCTCCCAAGCGGGTTCCCCGTCCTGGTTTCCTGTTGGGGTGGAAAACACAGGCGACAGACACGTGTCACAGCATCTTGACGGCTCAATCCATCAATCTGCTCACTGTTCCTTGAGAGATGTGGGGCTGCTTTCTTGTGTCCCCGTGCCTCAGTTTCCCGCTTCTGGGACCCACCCCAGCACCGCAGCCGAGCAGAGAGCTCTGTGCTCTGTGCCCTGTCCTCCCCTTGATCAAATGTGTGGGTCCCCAGCACTCAGCACTGCCCTTCTGAGAGCTGGATTCTGAGATTCACCCCCAAAATTCTGAGATTTGCCCACCCACAGCCCCACAAGGTGCATTTACAGCCCTGGCGGTGTCTGCCGGCTGCCTGCCTGACTTCAAAGCAGCTTTCTTTTTTTTTTTTTTTTTAGTATATTTCCAAAAGAGTTAAAAATAATAATAAAAAAAAGAATCCCGTCTATATTTTGCCTTCGGGGGCAGAAGCCCGTGGGACCTGCAGGCCGGCACTCGCAGTGTTTGTGTTGGATTTGCAGAGTCAGGGTGTCCGGGCCGTGCTATACGTCTGTGTTTGCTTTGCAGGCTCAGCTCCTGCCTACGTGCGCCGCCGGAGAGCCGGCCCCAAAACCTGGCCCCAAAACATGGCCCCAGGGCACTGCAGTGCTCACCCCAAAATGGACCTTAGTGCAGCGAGAGGTCCCCACGGCTACACGTAGCCCTGGTGTGCAGCCCCCAGAATGGAAATACGTGGCTCATCCGGAGCCTCAAGCGTGGGCATGGTGCTACGGGGCTGTCTGGCAGCACTGCTGTGTTTCGGTGCGCTCGCGTTGTGCCAAAGCCATCTGCCCCCCGTTGGCATTTCCACCCAAGGGCCAAAAACCAAGCGAGCAGCTCCAGTTTGGTGTGGTTTCTCACTTTGGTATCCTGGTTGGCCCCAAACTGCACCGGGAGCGGGGAGACAATGGGGCTGGGGGCTGCAGGCGGGGCTCACCTCCACCCAACGGCTCCCAAACGGGGAATTTTGGGGGAGAAATGTCCAAGGTGGAACTTTCCCCGCTGGCTTTGCATGGACCACATCGCTTCCCACGGCCGCACTCCCAGCCTGGCTCCGGCCCCTCAGGGGGAGCCTATTTTCACGGCCCCCCGCAGCGAAAGCTTTTCTCTCTCTTCCCTTCCCCTGCCCAAGACTTCCTCCGCCTTGCCCCAGCTTCCTGGCCCGCCTGTTTATTCGCTTCCCGCTCCCAAACCCCTGATTTCTTTGTTCAGCCCCTGGTAATTTTCCATCACCGCGCTGCATCCAGCTCGCCGACGCCACGCGGCACCGCACGGCGTGGTTGGCATCCTGCATTGCCCCACCGCAAAAATCATGGTCCTGCTTTTGGCCAGGTGGGCATTTCTCTGTCCACTGATAGTTCCTCCTCCAGTGGTTTCCAAAGAGTGTCCAGTGTTGGGTTGCAAATGGGCACTTTGCCCTTATTGCATGGGGAAATGAGTCGTAGTCGTGGAACCACAGAACCATTGAATCACAGTCATAGAACCATAGAATGGTGGAATTGTGGAGTCATAGAATCGTGGAATCGCAGAATCATGGAGCTGTAGAACCACAGAACCATGGAATCATAGAGCCATAGAACTGTGGAATTGTGAAGTCATAGAACCATGGAATCACAGAACCACAGAACCACAGAACCTATGGTACCATGGAATTGTAGAGGCCATGGAATTGTCAAGTCATAGAACCGTAGAACCATGAAAACACAGAACCATAGAACCATAGAACCATGGAACCATGGAACCACAGAATCACTGAATCACGGAATCATAGGATCACAGGATCATAGGATGGCTTGAGTTGGAAGGGACCTCCAAGATCATCCACTTCCAACCCTAAATCTAGGAGAACAAATCCCAAGGATTCTACCTCAAGTGGTTCTGCACAGAGGGTGGTGGTGTCTCCATGCCCCTCTGCAGCATTGTTCTGGCTCTCCAAATGGGAGGTTTTACCCCAGTATTTACCCACTGCCACCCATCCCTGTTGTGCCCTGCTCTAAAAGGACCAGACATGAGCCAGATAAGCACTTGGGGAAATCTGTATTTGCAACCACAGCAGCAGCAGTCGGTCTTGCTAATTCAATAAACGAGATGAAACCAAGGAACATCATTCATGGGATCCGTAGGTTTTAGAAATGATATATTTTCCTTTTTTTCTCCCTTGTAAGAGTTTTGGCTTTCTAAGGAAGAGCTTCAGGCCCGCCAGGAGCAGAGCAGAGCCTGCTGGGGAGGGAGGCAGAGTGCTTCTGCAAATACTGATGGAACAGAACTTCTACCAGAACCTTCTCTGTTCCTCCCGGAGCCCAGCACCACTCCCGCTCCATATTTCCAACTCTTCCCATGGCAAAGGACTTGTCAGCACTTTTTCTGAGGGGATGTGGAGCAAAACATCCTGGAGATGGGAACCCTTGGCTGGGGAGATGGGGAGTCATGCAGGGAAGCTCATGGGGACATGAAACTACGGCCTTGCAGAACACAGATCCACAGGTGGGCAATGGGCAGTGGGTGAGTTGCCCACAGGCAGCACTTCTCCCACTGGGAAGGAAATGGGGTGTTAAACTGGGTTAAGAGGTTATTTCCACACCGCTCCTTGCTTTTTGCTGTGGGCATAGTCTGATGCAAGCAGGAATTCCCTTCCACCCAACACAAAGCATCCCACGTCCCAACAGAACTGACCCTGTGATGCCACATCCCTATGCACTGGGCACAGCAATGCCGTGTGCTGCTTCTCCTCTTGCATTTGTCGAGGTTTGGGTTTTTGTTTTGTTTTGTTTTTGAATTATTATTATTTTTTACTTTTTTTTCTTTTTTTTTTCTAAGAGCCAAACCCACGTCAGGGAGAAAATATTTGGCGGCCGTGCCTGACACCAGCTGTGTTTGCTTAGCGAGGGCTGGGCTGCAGGGCGCAGGTGTGGGTGCCATGTGAGGGAGCGCTCCAGGAGCTGATGGAGTTGGGTGGGAAGAGCATCACTGCGCCAATGCAAGGGGAAAAACGAGGGCTGGAAACGTTGGGCGAAGGGAAAGGTGCCTTCATCCCATAGAGCATCACTGCCTGGCCAGAGTGGCACCGACCACGGCCCCTGACTGAAGGTGTGCCATCGATGCGAGGGTGGCCCAGCCACGAGTAAGAGGCAGTCGAGTTTTCCTTTCATTTTGGGAATTCTCCCTTCATTTAGAGAGTTCTCCTGTTGCCTTGTGCCCGGCAGCAGGGCTGGAGGCGGCGTTGCCCGATGCCCCGAGCATCCTCCTGCATCCCCGCACAGCGGGCTCGTGTGGCCGAGCTCCTCGGGAAAGGCTAACGAGCTTTAATCCAAGCAGGATTTCGTCTCTCTGCAAGCATTAACATTTTTTAGATATTATTCTCTGCCGTCACCTGATCCGCAGAGACGTTCCAAGGCGTTTTTTGATGCCTGCATGGTGGTTTTCTTTTTTTTGGTCTTGGTTGTTTTGTTGGTTTTTTTTTTTCCTCTTCCCGGAATAGTGCATAGCTCAATAACAAAATAAAACACACAAGCGGGGCATTCACAGGGCGAGGAAAATTCCAGGTCTGCAGAAAGGTGGGAGAAGCGCCGAGCCGCTGTTTGTTTAACTCAGGAAACGCCGGCCGAGAAAGCGCCGGTGCCATTGAAGCCGGGATGTGCTTTGTGCCGACCCGCTTCGCTGCTCCGGTTTCCCGCTAAGGGGGGGAACAAAGCAGCCGTGCCCCCCACCGGGCTCAGCCCATCAGCACCGAGTGGAGAAACTGCATGGAAAATGCCAACCCGACGTGAGGAGGAGGAGGAGGAGCGGAGCGATGCTCCCCATCCGCTGTAGCGCAAAGCTGTCTCCTGGGCACTGCTCTTCCAAGAGCCCACGGGAACATGTGGGGTTGGCAATACGATGTGGCCATTTCAAGCCTTTTCAGCTGTTTTTTTTCTGGGATTGTAAGAATTTTCTAGGTGCCCAAGAGAGGTGCTTCCATGAATCGCAATGGGACGTGCTGGCGGTTGTCCTCCTGCACTGTGCGATGCGCTGCGGGTTTGGGCTCTTGGCAATATGACACAGCTTGCCCAGAGAAGAGGTGGTGCCCCATCCCTGGAGACCCAAGGTCAGGCTGGAGTGTCTCCGAGCACCTCTGGGTGTCCCTGCTCAGTGCAGGGGGTTGGACCACATGGCCTTTAGGGTCCATTCCAACTCAAACCATTCCATGGCTCTGTGATTCTATGAATATTTTCATCCTCCTGGAATGAAATGGGACCCGAGCACTAATTGGAAGACGCCACTTGCTCAAGATGGGCTGTGTCAGGGACACACCTTGCTCGTGGCGATGCGTGCAAGGGGCAATATTGGTTCAGAAATGGGGAAAAACGCTTTCAAGGCCTTAATTTTGGTTTAGGATGGGGTGGCTTTTCTCCACGGAGGTGAGGTACGCCTAAGGATGGCGTGTATTTAAAAACCTCGTGATTAATTATTGTTGTTGCACAAAAGTGGACGGAATCCTCAGTAGCGGAAGGAGGAAACAAAAAATGACAATGCAACTCAAGTGGCCCTTCTGAGCCAACCCAATGGGGAGTGCTAGAGGAAACACGTCTGAAATAAATCACTATTGAGGTGCAGGGTGCAATAAACATCTCCAAAAGAGCCCCAAGAAGCACAGCTCTACACAGACCTGTGGGGATGCTGCTGGGCAGGGAGAATGCAGCGAGCCTGGGCTATCTTTAGGCCAAATATCTTCAGGCTGCTGTTATCTGCGCTGTGCTGCAAAAATATTCCTGTCCAGGGGCCCAGCACTGCAAAACTTACTCATTCTGGGGTCCTGCAATACAAAAATAGCCTTGTCTGGGGGCTTAGCACTGCAAGAGGGCCTCTCCCTGGGGGCCCTGTGTTGCAAAAGCATCTCTCTATCCAGGAGCAGGGCTGCAGAACATTGCTTGGGATCCTTGGAGGCCCCATGCTGCAAAAATGTGTCTGCTGGGAGATTTCGTGCTGCAAAAATCCCCAGCAAGAGGCATCACCCTGAGCCCACCTCCACCTTGCACACGCAGCCAGGGACATCCCAATGGAGATTTCTGTAGCAGGGAACTGAAGAATCCTGCAGTCATAGAACTGTGAAACTATGGAGTCATGGAACCGTGGAAACATGGCACCATGGAATGAAAGAATCACGGAACCAGGGACCAAGGAGTTGTGGAACCGTGGAGCTGTGGAACCAAAGAATCATGGAACCACTGAATCACTCCATAGAACTGTGGAGTCGTGGAATCATGAAATAATGGAAGCATGGAACCAAAGAATCGTGGAATCATGGGACCATGGAACCATGGAATCATAGAACCAAAAAAATCATGGAACCATGGAATCGTGGGACCATAGAATTGTGGAACGGTGAAATCATAGAATCATAGAACCATGATATCATAGGACCATAGAATAATCACAGAATCATGGAACCATGGAATCAAGGAATCGTGGAACCATGGAACAATAGAACTATGAGATCATGGAACCATGGAATCATAGAATCACAGAACCACAAAAGCAAAGAATCATAGAACTGTGGAACCAAAGAATCATGGAACCACAGAATCATAGAACCATGGAACATCTCGAGGTGGAACCTGGCTGTTTGTGCAAGGCAGAGTTGGGTTGGTCCAGCCGCAGAGATCTCAATCTGCATCGAGGAGGCTTTGCTGACAACTATGAGAGAATGACAGCACATCTCTGTTTCACATATTTTGGATCGATGGACCAACCCATCTTTGAGTGTTCTGCACAGTGCTGGGCTGGAGCAGGGCGATGTTTCCTCCACCAGCCCCATGGCCACAACGAAGAAAAAGCAGCTTTCCTGCTATTGAATTGCTTTCCCAAAGCAGCCCTTCCTCACATCAGAAGCCCTTCACAGGGCACGGGGAGGATGCACAGGCACTCCCCTGCCCCAGCAAAGCTGTATCTGCTCCAGAGGGAGAGATTTTTAGCACTCTCTGCACAAAACCTGCCTTTTTTTTTTTTTTTTTTTCCTGAAATACCAGCCCAGGGATCAAGTTCTTAGCAGATTAGCTGGGAAGAAATCACACGGGGATAAAAATACGGGTAATACCCGTTTTCCTGGTAGGGCAGCGTGATGAGTGTGAGGAAGAGGGGCCTACCCACTTTCTGGTAACCCAGGACCCCTTAGCACAAACCCAGGGCCCCATTTGGCTCCTAGTTATTCCTTTTCCTAAACCTGGGGTCCTTTTTTGGAAAGCTGGAGACATTTTGGCAAATGTGGGACCCCATTCTGCAAACTCAGGGCCCCTTTTTGCAAGACTGTCACTGGATTTGGTAAGATGAGGAGCAAAGCCTGGGGGATTTTTGCCTCTCCAAGTTTCCTGCTTCTCTTGCATCTCACAGGAGCCCCTCTGCTAGTGCTGTGCAGCTCTTCCCCTTTGGCCAAACAAAGTGCCAAACAGTTCTGTTTCCTCTGCGAAAAGCAAAACTTATTGTGAGTCTCCACTCTCCATAGGATGTCTCGTGGCTTCAGCATGGAATCTCCAGCTCGAGGGTCACATCCAGCCCCAGAGGGACGTTTGCCTCTCCAAGGCTGCAAAGGATGGGTTTGTGGCCCCATTTCCAAGGGGGACCCAGCTCTTGGTGTCAGCTGCAGGGGGCTCAGAGGTGTCCCTGTCCTTGAGTCCCCCCAGTGCAGGTGTCCATGGGGGCATTTGTCATCTTCTAAACACCCCACAGTCCCCGAAGCACTCTGGCTTATGGGGCCAAGCTTAAAAACTATAAAGCTATTTACCAACTTCACACTATCCACGTCAGTTCCCAGAGGGCACGCACGCTCTCCTGTCATTTCCAGGAAGAGAGAAAGCTTGTTTCGCCCTTAAAAGCCCCAGCTGAAAGCATGGGGATTTTGGGGCACGTGCCCCACGCCGGGCGTGCTGCCGGCCCGTGGGTGTCAGCAGGAAATGTTTTTGAGCATCTGCAGTTTTCTTTCTCCCTTTAGTGAATAAGAAGCCCTTTCTTTGTGGGGAGCTGGCAGGGATTAGGCTGAAGGCAGCTCAGCTCCTGTGGGGGCCAGAGAAGGAGGTTATAAAGGTGATGCTGAGATCAATATTGGATTTTATATTGATAAGATGAAGATGCCCCAACATACATTGGCTCTGCCCACAGCAAGCTTCTTCCCCTAGTTTTCCCCTTTCTGGCCCATTCTACTCCCATCCTTCCTGCTGCTCTGCTTATATTCATGTTCAGAAGTTAAATCCCCTCATAGCCCACTCTGACGCTGGGGTGGACCCGACGCATTGCACACCTTTGTGGGGTCTGGCGTTGTGCTTTGCTGTTTGCACCGTGGCATTCCACCCCAGGCTGAGCTGGACGTGGGTTTTGTTGCTTTCTTTCTTTCCTTCTTTCTTTCTTTCTTTCTTTCTTTTTCAGGCTCATTTCTCCCGCCGGTGCAAAGGGCTGGAAAATGCAAAGCGACAGCTCTGCCGGCCCAGCGCCGCGCAGCCGCGTCCTGCCCTCCTGCCGACCTGCAGGGCTGACATCATCCGTGGGGCTTCAATGGGTCGCCCGCTTTTCGGGGGCCTTATCACTGCTCAGATACAAAATGCAAAGCTGAGGGTGAGGAGACCGGAGATGAGATGAGGCCTTCAGGCTCGGTGCATGGCATTGCCTGGTGCTGTGGAGGTGTTGCCTTGCTCGGCCTCCATCGCGTGCTGGACTATGTTGGAATTGAGTTTTTCAGTGGGTTTTTGTGGATTTTGTTTTGGTTTTTTTTTGCACTTTTGCTGGGAAAGTGTAGAAACTCCCCTGGCTGCTTCGAAAGGAAGCAAACCCTCTGTTTCAAAGGGAAGGAAGAGGAAGAAGCCAAGTGGTGCACAAATAATCACCATCAGAGAGAGCAAAGCAGGAGGATGTGAGCCCCACGGATGCGGTGCTGGGAGTGGGGCTGCCCTCCTGCAGGAGCCCCCTGCTCCATTTCTCGGCTCCTGGCATGGGCACCTTGCAGTGAGGTTGGGCCATAGAACCAGAGCGTGGAAAACGAGATCTGACGTTTGCCATCTCACATTCCTTCGGGCGTATGCGATGGCAGCAGAAGCTTTGCACCTGCCCTGGGTCTCACCTCTGTGCAATGGGGATCACAGAGTCATAGGGTGGCTGGGTTGGATGGGACCTCACAGCCCCCAGACCCAACCCCTGCCACGAGTGCCCCGCACCAGCCCACATTAATGCCCGAGCGTTTCCCTCGCTAGAAGAGTTCAATTCACAGTGAAACAATGTGAAACCTTCCACCTTGGCCTTATCACTTCAGCTGTTCACAAATATTTGAGCAAAGCGGCTGTTGCTCTGCTGTTCCCAGAGCTTTGCCCAGCTGGAGGTGTTACGGAGGAAGGGCAGGCTTGATGCTCACCATGTCCTCTCACCAGTCCCATTTTCCCAAGTCTGAATGCACATCCCTGGCAGAGCAGAGATGCATTTCCAGCTAACCACAGCGTCGCTGTGTCCATACTGGTGCTAAGGACCAGCCTCAGCTGACCTAAGCCCAGCTTACTGCCCAAATCCACTGTTTACGTTCTGTAATTGGAGATAAGAGCCTGAATCCGGATCCACTCCTGCCAGCCCAGGTGATGCTGAGCCTGGCCCGCTGCCACGTTAAATAACCCGGGACGATCTCCCCACATTTGTTTCCCTCACCAGCGTTCCCATCCAGGAAGGGCTGCGGGGGAAGATCCCAGCAATAGGCACACGGTTGGGATTTTGGTGTGGGCTCCTCCCGGGCTCCTGGCACCCGCATGAGAGCCAGGCTGGGAGTGTGTGGGTGTTCTGGAGGTGGCTGTGTCTGTGTAACTACTGATGGCAGGATGAGATGTGCTGGGTTTTACATGGGTAGAAGCATGCCTGGGGTTGGCAGGGTGTTCCCACTGCAGGGACTCAGCCCCAGCTCTGACCCTCCTGGGGTCCTCCTAGAATTGTTCCCTATCCAAACTGGATGCTTGTCCCCGCAGCGTAAATAAATCAAGGGCTGTCTTGCTGCAGGGGTTCTATTTTTACTGCATCATCTCCTACTCCTTTGTTGGTTTAGGCTGCTTCAGGCTGGGGAAGAAAATCCGGATGGCCGCATTGCTCTGTGCTGCTGATGAACTCTTTGATCTTTTACTGTTAGGAAATCAAATTCTCTTTTCCCAAGCAGCAGGCTGCCAGGCAGGCTTCCCCAAAGGCCCCCATGTGCCCACCTCATGGTGATGGAACAACAGAAGTGGTTGTGGGGCTGCACGGGGATCTCTGCATTTCCCCGTGAGTGAGAGCCATCACAGACAACCCATTCCTCCTTTACTTTGGATCTTGGCAATGAAAACACGTATTCGAGAAGAGCTGGGAACCTCTCAGACCAGTTCTGCCACCATGGAAATGCCTGCGCGATCGCCGCATCCCAACCCCCGCCCCAGAGTGACCCCCGTGCTTCCATCTCTGCCTATTTTCCTGCAACACCTTTTGGGATGGCCGCTGCGATGCCTGCAAACCAGCTTGCATTCAGGTCTCAGGGCTGCTCAGAGCAGGGTGATTCCCAGCATCAAGCACTGCTGCTCCTGATCCACAGAACCTGGATCTGGATATGTTTATAACACCTTGGAGAGTGGTAGACAATATTTCCCACTGAGCAAAGGCAAATAGGGAATGTCAGAGATGAAAATGTTATCAAGTCCTGCTGGAAATAGGGAAAAAGAGCTTGAAGCTCATGTGAAATCTCGGTGGTAGAGCAGATCCGTTGAAAGAGACAATCCACAACTACATATGTTAAATAACGAATTGATAGGATAGGTATAATGGATGGATAGATGGATGGTTGGATAGATAGATGGATGGTTGGATAGATAGATGGATGGATGGATGGATGGATGGATGGATGGATGGATAGATAGATGGAAAGACAGATAGATAGATTGATAGATGGATAGGTGGATAGATGGAAAGATAGATGGAAAGATAAATGGAAAGATAGATGGATAGATAGAATGATGGATGGATAGACAGGTAGATGGATACATAGATAGATGGATGGATGGACAGATAGAGGATTATTATTAAATACGTTGCTTGCTTTACTTTGTCTTCATCTGAGCAAAACAATGGAAAATGGAGATGCAGCATCAAGAGCAGCTTGTGTGGGTGGTGTTCAATGTGATACGGTAATGAAAGAGGTGAAAAAGCAGTGAACTGGAGCCTTGGATAGGGCAGTAAATTCAGGACAGCCCAAGGGCAAGGGGACAGAGAGCATGCATAGCATTGGCTACAGGTGTTTTTGCTGGTATCATCACAGCTGCAGTTTTGCTCCAGAATGAAAAGAACCTCAGAAAACCCAAGGTGACCCTGCCAGTTTGGGCAAATCTCTGCCAACATGTTCACCTGGGTTTGCCAGTGACTCAGTGCCTGTTACTCTTCATCCTGGGCATTTGTAATGTTGGCTAAGCCACATTTATCCACTTAGAAGAGAAGCATTAAACTCCTCGCAAGGAACAAAATTTGGAAGCCAAATGGATTTATCCATGACTTGGATAAATCAAACCCCCATGCACCCAAATTTGTTGATACCCTTTATTTCTGTGGGGTTGTGAAGGGTTAATGAATGTTTTGAAGCAGGATGAAGGCTGTTGCTTATCTGCATTACAGATGGTTGCAGCAGCATCCTTCTAGGGGCACAGATGATTGGGAGGAAATGTGGAGCTGGCGAGGAATTTTACACAAAAATACTGGTTCAGGGAATAAAAGGGAAGAAAAAAAAAAAAAGAGAGAGAGAGAGAAAAACTGTAGGAAACAGTTGCAAAATACTTGGGAGTTGGGTTGGTTCAGTGGGAATGGCTGCCCCAGCCCCAAGTCAGCACTTTTGCACACACGAGGAGATGCTGTAGGGCTGGCAGCCACCTCACCAGCTCCAGAGGCCATGGAAAATCCATGTAGTGGAAGATTTGGGGCTGGGGAGATGTCTTCTGGCCCAGGAAGTTTTTCTACTTATTTTTACACCAAAGCTTTGAGAAAAGGCAGCATCATCAGCATGAGCTGCAGCTCAATTATAGCCCAGCTGGTCCACGTAGCAATCAGTTAACATTTGTTAGAAAATAAATTGATCGTGTATTAAGCATCCTGAAATGCAGAGAAGCAGAGCCTTTGTCTCAGTGCCCAACTGCGGCCATTTGGGATTGCTCTCACCCAAATCTGGCAGTCAGACAGGCCAGTGGCACTATGGGCATGGTTCATTGAGCTGGGTCACAGTAGGGCCTTAAAGGCTTTTTCATTGGACAAAAGGCAATTTTTTTGTGTGATCAGCAAGGACTGGCTTCCTCTAGCTGCAATGTACATGCACAGAAATACGTGCTTTAAGTACACACTGGATTTCCCCATCTTTCTGCAGTACTTTGAGCAAAAGCAATCCCACAATCAGGCTTCCCTCTTCCCGATGGAGAAACAACTCATGTCTTATCTCCAGCAATGCACGGGGTTTTGTTAGGGCAGGGCTGGGTTGGTTATCTGATCCTCGATTTGCATCTCACTGCTTCTATGACCCAGCATCCATCACCTTCAGCATCATCGTGCTTAACAGCCCACGGGATCAGTTGTCTTTCTGGAGGCAGGTGTGTGATATGGAATGCAGTACACTCCAGGAGCACTGTGCTCCTCAGCCCAGGTATGTATGAGATTGGTTTGCAAATGAGTCCCATTGACTGACTCTATTCTTTCTGGGGTGTCACAGGGTCTCAAGACTTGCTTTACAAAGGACAGGATGGTGTTTTTGGTGGTGGCATGGGTTGCCTTTACGGCCGGGCTCTGCTGGGGCTGGGTGGGACCAGAGGAACCTCCACAATTCTGTGTGACTCCACAGAGTCCTTCTGAGAAGAGGAAAGGTGCAATTGCTGATTTTCTCCACGAGATGGTTCTCAGAGGAGAGAGACAGCAGCACTGGAGGACCCGAATGCCACATAGGGCCCAAGGGCAGCACTTCCATCAAAACTCCCCCAAAGCAAAACAGAGCAATAAGCAACACAGCAAACATCGAAAACAGGCAGCAACAGCTCTTGGAGTTCTCTGCCTTGAATCATAGAACATCCCGAGTTGGAAGGGACCCACACGGATCCCTGAGCCCTACCCCTGGCCGCACACAGCACTGCCCAATCCAAACCTTATGGCTGAGTGCTCAGCGCTCCCAGTGAGAGGCTGTGCCCACTGCCCTGGGGAGCTGTGCCATGTCTGCTGCCCTCTGGGGCACAGCCTTCTCCTGCTTCCCTCTGTCCTCGAGGGAGTGTGCAGCTCCTCCCGACTCTGCGTTGCCCATGAGCTTACTTAGCACACATTCAATGCCTGCAACCGGATCATTTATAAATACATTAAAGAGAACTGGCCCTAAAACCAAGTCCTCCTTGCCCTTGTATGGCAAGAAAGGGATCAAATAGCAGAACACACGAGGAAGCAGACACGTCAGCACCCAAAGTAAATAGACGCCAGCATCACGAGGCCAATCCAACGACTTCCCCGACCGAGCGTAGCAGCCAGCAGTTTGACCCAGCACACTCTGCCATTATCTCAGAGCCCCTCACTGGGCACCAAATAGCTCCTGTGGGTCAGCCTGGCAGAGCCAACAGTGCCCAGCCACTTGCTGCTTTCCCCTGGTTCCCAGTGGGTTGGGAGAGAGGAAAGAAAGGGCAACAGCAACAGCAGGAAAACTTGGGACTTGAGACAAAAGTTGGGTAAGTGAAGGGGAAGGGGAAGGGGAAGGACAGAGAAAGAAAGCAAAGCAAAACAAAAGAAGGGATGCAAAGGCAAGCTCCCACCACCTCCCATGGACAGACCAATGCCCATGCAGTTCCTAAGCAGAAGAAAACCAACACTCAACAGATCTGTGTGTCCCCACACAGGCTGCTAGGAGGACAGCTCCATCCCAGGCAGACCCAGCGCCCAAACCTGCTACAAACCCCCTGCCAGACTGTTAGAAGCCCCCTGTGAGCCCTTTCAGGTCCATCACAAGCCTATCACGTTCCCACCGCTGAGGCTGGGAAAGGACACATGGAGTCTGGAGCAAAGACCCCACCTCCCTGGGCCCAATTCCCCCTCCCTGCTGGTTCAAGTTACTGGGAAGCTGCAGGGTTTCATTCATCTGAGGAAGGAACGTGGCCATCCTGCCTCCCCGGCGCAGCCCCACACAGCATCGCACCTCCCACCCCCCGCTCCCAGGCAGCTCTTTCGTCTGCCTCTCCTGCAGCTGGTTTGCCTTAAATCACTGAAAGCAGAAGGCACAGGGAGCCGACGCAGAGCTCTTCCCAGGGTGACATGAAGCAAAACTTCCCCCTGGATGGCCTGAAAGAAGAGGCATCCATCCCTGGGAAATGCCACGGGCTGGAGGGAAAAGGAAAATAAATTTCTGGAGCCTCCAGGAATCTGCTGCATTGGATAGGAAAACCTCTTTGCTCTTGGGAAGAACTTTATTAATAGCCAAGCTTGCACACAGTCACAGATACTTGCAGAGATGCAATTTAGATCGATCTGCAGTCAGGCTGGGTGCTCCTGACTGACTGAGCAGGCAAATCTTCATAGCTCTGGTGCAAAACAGCACTGTTGTCCCAGCACAGGGAGCTGGGATCATCACAGAGATGGTCAGGATTCAGCCTACTTGATGGTTTTGCGATGCCAGAGCAGCCTCAGTGCCCACTCTGCCCAGGCTCTTCAGGCCCACTCTTCAGGGCATTATACCAAAACCAGGTGCTGGGATTGGGATTCCTGAGACTTTGCTTTGCCTTCAGTCAGGACAAGGACTGATAGAGGCCTTTGCAAGCTCATTGAAGGCCCATTGCAAACCCATTGCAAACCCATTGTAAATTTATTGTAAACCCATTGCAAACTCATTGTAAACCCATTGCAAACTCATTGCAAACCCATTGCAAACCCATTGGAAACCTATTGTAAACTCATTGCAAACCCAATGCAAGACCATTGCAAACCCATTGCAAACCCAATGCAAGGGTGTGTTGCCAGTTCCCTGTATCCCACCTATTGTAGAAGACATCCAAGACCCCAGCCCAGCAATCCGCATCTCCATCTTCTTATAAGACCAATACTACCAAGCAGGCAGAAGCTTGACACAGCCACCAGCAGGCTCTGCCCCCTTTAAACGTCCCCCAGGGCACCAAATCTGCCTTTTCTCCATGTGAGTCTTGCCCAATGGGATCCAGGTTGCACAAACATGGACCAGCCTATGACCTGGCCAGGAGTTTGTTAAATTCAAAGTAATTTAAAAAAAAAAAAAAAAGGGGGTTGGGTCAGCAGAGCCCACAGACAGCCTTGCCAGGCCTCGTTAGGGCTCATTAACAAAGCGTCAGTCTCGCCACAGTTGCAGGGGCTGCTGGCCCGAGCTGTCAGTGCCCATTAGGAGTTGGGTCCTATGGGCTGGGAACGGGACGGGGCTGGGAGGATCAAAGGCGGTGAGTGTCCGGCTCCAGTGGGGCAGAATAATTTAATAGAGAGGCTTACCCAGGTTTTTTACAGTATATTTTTTTCTTTGCTCTTACCGGTGCTGACTCTGCCCGTGAATCTTTGCCTCAACCTCTCTGCTGCCCTCTCCCTTCTCAGCTGCACCACGAGGTAAAAACATCGCAATTTTTGTTTCCAGTTCAACCCGGAATCATTGGCAAAACCCACATCTCTGCTTCCAGCGCACCTAAAGCCTGCTGCTAGCTGGCAGGGGAATGGCAAGGATGAGGATCATGGGCAGCAGGCAGCCACAATCTCTCAGCACTGTGACCCTCTCCCAGTTCCTGCAAGCCTCTTCCCAGCATGCAAGCCTCTGCCCAGCGTTGGTGCCCATTATCCAGCACTGCAACCTCAAGGCATTCACATGCACCAATGCCGAGTGCCCCTCCACACACACAGGTACAGAAACATCCCCAGGAGCACAGGGCTCATCCTGCTTCCATTGCTGGAGAAAATTCACACTGCATCAGCCAGGCTTCGTCTGACACGATGCAATTTCTGCCGCCTCGCTGCATAACCCGACAGCACATGAGAACTGTTTGCTCCAATGTGGGCTTGTGAATATTCGTGGTGAGGAGAAGATGGGGCAACGATTTATAGGGGTAAAAGAAGGTTTTAATTGCAGTGAGATTAAATCATCACTCCAAGG
>JAOWBP010004584.1:3272336-3295526 GCA_028571105.1 Tragopan temminckii
GGCCCCGGAGTGAGGCGGAGGGCGTCGAGCAGCGCGGGGCCGGCTGGCGGCAGCACGCGGGCCCAGGGGAAGGCGGAGCGCGCGCGGTGCAGGAAGCAGACGCCGTACCCGGCGCTCACCAAGCGCTCGGCCGACACGGCGCCGCGCCGCCCGCTGCTGAAGTTCTCCAGGAAGCGCACGGCCCGCGTCTCCAACGGCACCTGCGTGCCGCCCGACGTCACCAGCGCCACGCGCCGCCCGCTCGCCACCTGAGCCGCCGCCCAGACCCGCACGCGCTCCTCCGCCGCCGCAGCTACCGCGGCTTCCTCCTTCGCCGCCGCCATGCCCGCCCTACCTCCGTCTACTTCCGCCGGAAGTGCCGCCGCCGCCATGACCGCGCCGCCCTCTGCTACTTCCGCCGGAAGCGCCGCCCACGCCGGAAGCGCCGCCCCGTCGCCACGGCAACGCGGCCGCCGCGCTGAGGGACGCTGGAGCGGTCCGGCCGCTGCGAGTTGTGCGGGGCGGCGGCGCGGTTGCGGTGTCCCCGCTGCCGCCTCACGCGTTACTGGTGAGGGCCTCCGGCTGTCCGCACCCCCGGGGCTCTCGGTGCGGCCACGCTTAAGGACAGAGCTCACCGGTGTGACGAGTCGGGCCCGGGGTTTGGTTGGCGTCGGTGGGCTTTTCGCCCTGGCGCTGAAAGTGAGGCGTTCGCGGGAGCCGAGTGGTGCGGGGGCTCTGTGGGTGAAGGCCTTAACGCACAGCGTGGCGGCACCGCCTGCGGGTCACGCGAGTGTGCTGACATCCCGCCGGCTGTGTCCCTCTGACGCCAGGCTGGGCATCAGCCGAGTGCCTCACCGCTCCCACGGATACCTCACAGCAGGCTGCGGAGCTGGGGCCAGGCTCCTCCCAAACAACGGCAGGACAGGGAAACGGCCTCGAGTTGCTCTCAGGGGGGTTTAGGTCAGATATCAGAAAAAATTGCTTCACCGAAAAGGTTGTGGGGCTTTAGGACGGGCTGCCCAAGGAAGTGATGGAGTCGCCATCTTTTCACCATCACCATCTTTTGAAGTCCTCAAAAGACATGGAAATGTGACACCTAGGGACGTGGTTTCTGGGTTAATGGTTGGAGTGATGGCCTTGGAGGTCTTTTCCAAGCGGAATGATTCAGCAGTTCTAAGTTATGGAGTGGCGGCTGTTGTGAGTAACTCTTGTGGTGAAAGTCCAGAAGAAACAACAAGCAATAATCTTTCTTTACATTGTTTCCAAGTAAACAAAAATATCATTCTTTCCTTATTTTGTTAGCGATGTAGATCATCAGAAAGCCGACTGGGTTAGTGTCCATGAGAAAATATGCCAACTGCTGATTCCAGTCCGCACATCCCTCCCTTCTCTCACTTCTGAAGAAGAAAGAAAGCACGGAGTGGAACAGCTGGTGAAGAGGCAGGTATGTACAAGAAGAAGGAACACCACTTCAAAGCGCTGCCAGTGAAATTTGATTAGATCTCTTTCTGTATTTTGATGTGTGTCATGTTGGGAGGGCATGTAGTTTGTTAATCAGTACTTTGTTTACAAAAAAAATAATAATAATCTATTAAAGACTCTGCAACTAAAACTTCCCAATAAAAGGAGCAGGAATGTTCTCTCTCCAATTCTAAAAGTCTTTTGCCTTCTGGCAGCCCTTCCTTCAAATCTTGAGCTTCCTTATCTTTTCTGGCCCAGCAGCAGCAGTCCTGCATCTCCTACCTTGCAGTGGCAATCAGGAGTAAGTCCATTGGGATCCAGCTGAGTTCTGGTTCTTAAGAGAGTGTCCTCATCCCTCACTGATGGGAGGGATTCCCCTTTCTCAAAGCAGAGAGCAAAGAAATAAAACCCTTCTCCTTGTTTACCTCAACAACTTTAAATGCTCTTTCCCACTAAGTGTGGTTTTGTATCTCTGCTTTTTGGCCTCCTTGGAAGTGCAGATGTGCAGCTCCTTTCCAGTCAGAGAAGTTTTGAACTGTTGTGGGGTGTTTTTTTTTGTGTTTGTTTATGGGATGCAGGATCTGCCTTTCCACGGTGTTGATAAAAGAAAATAACCCACCCACCTCTGTTACTTCGAACGATCTTTCCCATAAAAATAAATCAGCCTTCTATCATTGCAAAACTCCTAATCACAGAATAGCAGGACAACAGAACAACTGAAAGTGAAATGGTAACAAACAAACAGTGCCACTGAGAGGATCATTAATCTTCAGTGCTTTACATCATGTATTGTTTTTAAAATTGTTTCTGGGTCAAGTGTTAGCACTTTGGCTCATTGCTGAAGTCATTACCTTTCTTGTGAGCACGCAGAAAGAAAAAGCCTAAAAGAGATGGAACCTGCATGGACAAAAGTTGTGCGTGGTGAAAGCTTGTGAGAAGCTTTAGGCAACAGATTCCTTTAAGATTTGTAGCAATTAGACACTGACACCCAAGTTTGTTTTGAAAATGTCACCTGATGGAAAATCACAAACAAGATTGTTGATCAAAGTGCAGAAAAAATGTGTTATAACAGTATACTGTTGAAGGCAAGAGGGTGGTAGAGATGAGGTGAAGGCTGTGGCTCATTATCTAAACATGTAGAAGGAGTCTGGAAGTGGGAAAGACATCCTAAATATAGGAAAAACTGGCTTCGCTCATGTTACATACAAGCCCTTAAGTTGCACAATTGTATGTCAGGAGTATTTCCATCACAGTGTCAAGAATAATGCAGAGTGGTGGCAGTTCTTGTGCTTATTTACAGCTTAAAGCTTTTCCAAAACACTTTACCTACAAATCAAACATCAAAAGCATCTGTTACTACATTATTGATTTGGTAGCAACTAAAATTATGCTATATACATTACAACACAGCACATGACTGCAGAATCAAAGCAATACTTCAGCTGGAAGCTAATCATTTGTTTTTATAAGGTTCTACAGAGTGCACCAGGAACATAAAACTGGTAGAGAAATAGGCAAAGGAACAATCACTGCTCTTGATTGGAGTGCACACCTAGGTTAGCACACAGTGACTACAGAACTGCAGCTTGAGCCAAGGCTTGGATTGACCTCATAGGAAAAGACACAGAGCAGATTCCAATTGTTTTTTTAAGGGAAGATTTTTACAGGATTTTTAACAACTCTCCTTGCGTTTGTTCTTTGACCTTAGTATATACTCCAAACTGTTTAAACAAAGCAGATTCTCAGAGTGTTATATGAAGGGGCATGTTGTCTTCCTTCTCCCATAAGAACAAGGTAAAAAAGCAGAAACATTTTCTTTGTTACTTGCTTTCTTACACAGCAAGACTGTAGATTCTAGTCCACCGGTGAAGTCTGCTTTTATGTGCAGTAAGGTGTAGGGAAACTGGCCTAGACTGACTGCCATGCATCAGGAGAGCAGTATGGAGAGGGTGAGATTATTCAATGCCCCATCTTTGTTTTCCTATTCAGAGGGCAAACAAAAATGCTTGAAAGGTCTATGATGCTCAGGGAAAAGCTATGCAGTCTCTTCACAGAGAAAAGCCCTTGCACATGGGTTTATTATTTTCTGAACTTTTCTATTGCATTTCACAAACTCCTGTGCTGTGCTTATTTGGAAAATATGGAGCTCAAGCCTCTGTTAGGACACAGGAAAGCTTGTGCACACTGGAATGCCCTTTGGCCTAAGGGAAAGTGCATTAAGCTGGGAGCCAGGAGGTTATGAGTTTCATACCTCAGATGTGCTCCAAAACTTTGTTGATAGAAATCTGCTTTTGTCAACATAGCCGTGGGGGTGCCTACAGACAGTACCTCCAAACTGAAAAAACTCCAAGTTTCTGTTTGTAGAATAGCTTCACCTGCCTGCACCAAGCATGATGTCAGCTTACCACAGCCTCTGGGGATGGGAAAAAATCTGCACCCTGGCCAGCTACAGCCATCCCTCAGCACCAGTGCCAGCCCTGCTGATGCAGGCTTCAACTCCAAGGGCCCACTTTCAAACTGACTGGAAGCCCTTCTTCCTCTTTAAATTGTATTTTTCTTTAAGCATGCCATCATGACAGGTGCCTGCAAGTGTGGAAACGGATGTGACACAGAGCCCTGAGTGCGTGCCCAATCCCCTGCTCCCACCTGCAGCAGAGCTGTGCTCCTCTGCCTCCTCAAACCCCATGCAGGGCAAAAATTCATGGGAGCATCTTCAGAGAAATTTCTGTAATTGCTGCACACGTGAAAAGAGCGCTACGAGCAAAACAGTGCAGGGCCAAAGCTAATGATGCCTCCAAGGCTTGCAACTGCACTGTCTTAAATATTCCATGCTGCAGGGCTTCTGTTGTCTCCAGCCCTTTCTCCTCCCGTATATGCTGATAGCACAGGTGCAGGAGAGGGGAATGATGATTGTGCTTCTGTGCTCCTGGATGTCCTTGCTGCTGGTTACTCTGAGATGCATTCTGTGAAGCTCTCATTTATCTGGAAAGTGTGTCCCTTTATCTCAGCCAGGATCTCTGGTACACACTCACACACTGTCCTTGTGGTTCCTTGCCCCTGAGCTGTTCCTTCACTTTTATCTGCCTCTCTGAGCACTTTCGAGTTCAGTAAAATCCTAAAACTATATAACCTGGCCTCTAAAAGCACTGAAATTTGCTTTTTCTGCCCTCTGCTCTGCTGCAACTGGGAAGCAACGGGCAACAAAGCACAGCCTGCAAAGAGGTACGACATCATTTTCTGCAGGCACTCGCTGCACAGTCCTGTTTGTGCCTTCTAGCCAAAGAAGAGTGCTTTGCTACCTACCATGCAGCCCTGCTAGGCATACCAGCACTGAGATTTGTTTGTAGGCAGCCTTCCCTCTGCTCTGCATTGTGCGAAAAGCCAACAGAGAAGTGCTGGGAGTTGGCAACAATCACGATGAAAGCTAAGAGAAATAAATAGGTAAGCATCCTGGCTCTTTTTCATTGGCATCCCGTAGCATGTTGTAAGGGCACACCATCTGCAGTTGCTGTAAAGTTCTTGGCAATGAGCAGGTATTCAAATAGAGAAACATTTGGAGCTGATGATCAGGTACTGCAAAGGGTGACAAGACCAAATGTGGTGTGGACTGCTAGGAGTAGCAAAGGACAGGAAGTAGTTGTACCTATGGCAAACACTATGGTTTCTGACAAACAGAAATCCTACAAAGCTGCTTGATGACTTGACTAAGCTTGGGTTATGGAGATGATAGAATCATGGAATGGTTTGGTTTGGAAGGGATCTTAAAGCCCATCCCCTTCTGATCCTCTGTCACAGACCGCCACAGCTACTAGATCAGTTTGCCCAGGGCCCCATCCAAGATACGGGGAAATAATGCAGTGCGTTGGAGTTTTCTGATTTTGACCAACTTTCCAGACTGCATCCAAACCATCAGCCCTTCAGAGCCCAGAACTGGCCAGCAGAGGGTGAGAAGAAGCTGCCAAGCCCCAGGAATCACGTGGGTATGCTGCTGTCCCACCCGAATCTGTCCTTACCCGGTGCGATGGGGCAGTGTGCTGCAGCACGATGTAACGAACTCTCTCCTTGCTTCCAGACAGTGTCTCCTGCAGCTGGAGATGTGCCATGCTGGCACCAGCCTGGCAAACCATACGCTCTGCTGCCTGCTATGAGTCACCGTTATCGTCAGCAAAATCCTGCTGTAACCCCTTTGTCTGATCTTTTCTATGGTCTTGTGATGATCGTTTTCTGTGCTTCACAGCTTTTATTGCTACAACCTTGTTAGTCCTTTTTCATAGGCTTGAAGGATTCTTTGTCTCATAAGACACCACATGACCTAAGAGGATGCCCAGAGCTGTTCTTACCAGAAGTAGGAATGAAATCCAGGCACTAATATGACAGCTTTAATTTCCATCTATTAATTACAGACACAAAATTACAACAGTGACTATTAACAGCGCAAATTGGAATGTAAAAAGAGACCATGCATATTATTTCTCCTTATCCTTTGCTCACCCTGCCCCACTATTATTTTTCCTGGCAGAAATACATCATCGATCTTACATCCAGCACAGCCCAGAAGTTTATTTTCGATGGAAAGCATAAAAAAGCATTACCTGCAGCTCTGCATGCATTGCGTTTCAGCACCAAAGTATATGGCTCAAGTTCTGTGCAACTGGTACCTGCCTATCTCCTTTTGGCCGAGGCCTGCATTGGTAAGCACTGGTCTGAACAGTAACTTTGGCAAGGGCAAGAGCTCCCCTGGGTCAGGTTTCTGGTTTCCTTTCAGCATTCCAGGGAAGGGCCAGCTGTGCAGTCATTGTGCCATGTCTGTTCTATGCCCAGCCTGAAGGGCATCCAGGGAGATTCAAGGTGCCACCTCCTGTTTTCTGTGTTGGCCAGGGAAAAGGATTTCTCATCGATGGTGAGAGATCAGTGAAAAATGGATGGACGTTTTCTCCGTCTCTAACTGATTCTCACAAGAGAAGGGGTATGAAGTTCAGCTTTTTACCTCTGTGGCTTTGTGTGGCTCACAGAAGCATTAAATTCCCAACCAGCACACTTTTGAGGCCATCCCATCAGAGGAGCACCTCTGTTCGTTCACAGAAGCGAGTTCTGCTTGGAGCAGAGCTTTTTCTCATTGACTGTATGGCTCAGCTGCACACATAAATGACTGAGAAATGATTGTAAACCATTGCTGTTACAGGAGCAGACACAATGCTCTGCTGGCAAAAGTGAGCAATGTCAAAGATTGTTGTAAAATGGGGAGACAAGAGAAGGAAAAATATCCCATCAGTATTTTGAGTGTGATAATACAGCAGTCGTTAGCTTCTGCTTGGATGTTATCTGGTTTGGACACGTGTTTCAAAGGCACTGAATGCAATGCAGTTTCTGGTTTCTCTTGTAGCTGTCTGTAAGTTACGTTCTGAATACTTGCTTAACTCAGAAGTGGGGAATCCACAAACTGTCTTTGTGTCAAACTGCTGCAAAAGGATAGCAGGCAATATCCTCTACATTTCTAAGCAGAAAGTGCTCTGTATCCTGCTTATTTCTGTATGTCATTTCAGGTGTTGGCAACCTTCAGCAGGCATCTAACTATCTCTCCCAAGCTCAATGGATTGTCCTCAGAACTCCAGATTGCAGTGGTGCCTTTCAGCATAGATTGCATCGCAGTTTGGGGCTTCTCTATGCCGCTGATGGAAACTTCAATCAGGCTTTATATCACCTGGCAAATGATGTAAGCCAATAACAATGCAGCAGCCTTTCAGTTTTCCTTCCTTCTGTAGCTGTTCTGAGGAATATGAACACCCCAGCAGACAGGTTTGTAGCACTGATTTGAGGAACCAGGACAGTACACATTAAGAACACCTGACCTGCATGAGTCTTAGACACCTGTGTATCCATGTATTAGGCAAAGTTGTGTTTTTCCAGTCATGGTTATTCTCAAGTGATATATAATTTGTCTTTCCTACGTCTGCTTAGAATTTTTTCTGTCAGCTTTGTTAAGATCTTGATATCAACAGACATTCCTACCACAAACTGCTGTAGCAGCCTTTTGTTCAGCAGGTGACTGTATATTTTGGCTGTCATTTTCCTTAATACTTTTCTGTTCAATGGCAATTTTCCATCATCCATTCTTTAATGAATGCCTCACTTAACTATGTAAATGTCTGTTTCAGTAACTTTTTCCCCAGTTCAATCTTTTTAGCCACGACAGTGGTTTGAGAAATGTGAAGTGGTTATTGCCAGCAGTGTTCCTGGGGATGCTTCGCCTGTTATTTAACAGCCCAAAGGCAGATGAACTCTGTGACTTCCTATTTATGTCCCACGTCGCCTAAATTTACCCAGTGCAGAGTGATGTATACCCACTACTGTTGAATTTGATAGTCACTTTTTACAACAGCTTTCTGTGGGCGTAAGCGATGACATACGGTGGAGGAGGATTAGAGGCTTTCTGTCGTAACATACACAACTCTGTCTTCATTTAGTTTGTAAACCTACTGTAAACCTTCTGGGAGAGATTCCCTGCTATGCCACTTTTGTGTTTTTTTTAGGTTGCCTTGGTCTGGTGCCTGAAAAGGGGCAGCAGAGTAGGTTTTTTACTACTAGTGAGTCTCTGGGCTGCATCAGAGCAGTGCAGGACCTGCTTGGATTTTGGCTGAGTGTCTGAGATCTGCTGAGAGTCACATGCCAGCTCAGAATAGCTGGAATGTGCCACTGCCATCCCACTACCTTCCCCTCGCTTTGGCTGGGGCTTTGGGGAGGAAACAGCCTCCACGGGCACGTCTGGAGCTCTGAAAAGCAGCAGCAAGTTGTTCATTTGAAGACAAGAGACCTGCAGGATGCACACTAAGAGGAAGAGGTGTGAGGAACCTGCCCCATGCTTCAACAGGGCAGCACACCATGAGAGGGAATCTTCTGCGCCAGCTAGCAGGGCATTTGGGCGTGTTGCATTCCTGTGTCTAACACACAAAATACTGCTTTGCAGGTACCCATTTTACAGTTACAATCAAGTGTAACTAATGCTGTAGTTACCCAGAAAAAGACAGAATTTTGCAGTATTATTAATCCATAATAATGAAAAATTTCTCAGGATTTATATGTTAAACTCCTGCTTTTTCTTTTCTTTTAATATTGTTTTCAGATTTACCTTGCTAGTTCTACATTTGGACTACAATCTATTGAGGCCTCTGGAGGGTATTTCCACATGGCTAATGTTTTTTTTCACCAGAACAAGATGGACATAGCAAACTCATTGTATGCTGAGGTTGGTAAATCCAAAGCTCATCCTGTCTCCATCTCTCAATTAACTTCTTTTTTTTTTTTCCTGTGTGCTTTTCCAATGTTTCCCTGTTTCTGACTGCCTTCAATATGATGGCAACCATATCAGTGTTTTAGCATCAACATTTTCATATCCAAACATTTTCCCGAGTTAGAACCAGAACAAATAAATTCTGGAAAAGGTATTGAAGTTGTAGTTTTCATAGGTAAACCTCATTAAAAAATAGCTTTACTACCCAAAGCCCCACACCAAAGGCTAAAGACATTCCCACAGGCAGAGGAGGTGGCCAGGGAGTTTCCATAACCAAGGAAGAGTGGCTGAGCAGTGGTGGAATGCAAACAAGCCATGTAAAATTTAAGCAGAATATCAGTGAAAAGTCACACTGCTAAAAGCTTGTCAAACAAAGGAAGTGACAGTTGTCTAATGAGCACAACAACTGGGGAAAAAATGAACTTCCAGTTGTTTAGCCTGACTATTTAATGAGGCTTTGCCTCCACTCCACTCACAAGCATCCACCAAATTTGCTTTGAGTTATCAATTGAGTTAGTTTTGTTCAAGTTTGATGAAAATTAATATTCAGATAGAGAAATGAGCTGCCAACTCGGGCTCTCACTGGGAGAAGAGCCGTCAGATCTCCATGTGAAACATCCAGCTTGGCAGCTGCCTGCCCACTAAGCAGTAGGTGCTGGGGTTGTTGCGGTAGGGACGTGCACTGCAGAATGCATTGTTTATAGAACAGCCAGTTGCTAAATACCACATGTTCACATGGGTGAAATAATTCATTCACTTCCTGGTAGGTCACTGACATCTGGCACACCTTTCTTACGAAGTCAGTCCAAACACAGGAGCAAATTCACAAGTTGAGAGCAGAAAAGTCTCCGTTCACTGAGGAGAAGGAAGTGGAAGTCGGTGAAGACACCATGAGTAAGCACCACTATTGTGCAGGAGTGTTTGGGAGACAGGAATTTTAAAAATCCATTAATCTTAGTGTTCATATTTACTGTGTCGGATTTTGCACTGTCTTTCTGTAGACCAAATTTAATCAGAATCATAGGTGTTTCTGATAGTTGTGCCCAGTAGGCAGTGCTGGATGAAATGAAGGAGGCCACTTTAGAAATGAGAGTGTTCAAGTGGAAACACAGCCTTGCCCTTTTCATTTACCCTCCCTTTTTCACAGTATCCCTGACAGTGACTTCAGCAATACAAGATGGTGCCTTTCAGGATTCAATTCCACTTCAGCATTCTCGTTTCTCAGCAGCTCCTTTCCTTTCATTTAATTAGGTGAAATTTCATCTCACTTAGGTAATTCCAGCTCTATCATCTGAAGCAGTGGGACACAATGAAATAGCATGTGTGGATAATTGGTTGTATTAGTCTGGAGAATACGCTAGGGGAAGGTGCATGAAGCATTGAGAAATATGCTAGTGTGCATGGTATGACTTCAGCACTCCGTCTAGATTCCATTCTTTGTCTTCCTTCTACCATCTACACTCATAAGAATGTTGCCAGAGAAGAAGAAATGCTTCTGCAAATCTCTTTACCTGGCGTTCACTCAAATAATAGTTGCTGCAATAGGAACCAAACGAGGCAGGTCTACATGAATCCATCTTTAGATGTGACAGGAGTATGAAAGTTGCTCTTTTCATGCAGCTGTTATGACTTCACATCCTTACTAAAGGCTAATCAACACAATTACAGACTGGTTGAAAAGATATCTGTTAATGGGTATGGAATTTGCATGGAGCTGGAATGCCACGCTGATGTTTGTTGTAGAAGTGCTTTGATGTCTAGAAGAGATAATTGGGCAGGTTTGAATATATTATCTTGTATACATTCACCCAACAAGATTATTTCATTCTTGATGCAGCTGAAGCCCAGCAAGCAGAAGCAATTCAGGTCCTGAATGCAGTACTAGATATCAGAGAAAAGGCACCAAAGCAACAACCTGGTGAAACTGCCAGAGTCTTGCATGCTCTTGCAATGCTTTATTACCTAATCATGGATTTATCAAAGGTAAGTTTCACCTGTTGAAAGGGTGCAGGAAGGTGTTGGCCCCATTCCACAGAGGCATGAACGCAAGCCAGCTGCCTGTGTTCACTGGCACCTCTCCTGAGAGCACAACTGCATTGGAGCACTGGATAACTCAAGGCAAAGCTGCTTCGGTGGCTCTGCACAAAGCCAACTCATGCTCTGCACTCTGTCAGGGCTAAAAAAACCCACTGGGTCTGTTTCGAGCTCTGCCTCGACATCCACAGCAGATCCTGTAGTTACTCATGTTTTCTAGGTTTGTCCTTCATCCTGGCAATGTAGGTGCCTCTCACAGGCCACATTTAGACATCAGGTTGGATGTTATGCAGTGAGAAAGACGTAGGCCTTGCATGTATCCCTCATGAGCAAGACTCCCTGTAATTACCACAATGGGACCCTATAATTCAGTTTTGAATTTATGCTGCTGTATTTGAGAGTTTATGGCTAAAAATTTCAGATGCAACTGCAAACTTCAGCATGCAATTTTCTGTACTTCAGAGAATTAATTTTGAGAAAGTGCTGAGCTTTAACTGTCTGGAAATCAGGTCTCCTTGTTTGGGCTGAGCAGTCAGAATCTCAGGTTTCTTCTACCTGTGATTTGAAGGATGGAAATACAGATTATTAACGGTCTCTGTTGTGTTAAGAGAAAGCTATAGTACAAATAAGTGTTTGGAAGACACAAAGAAAGAAATTCAAAATAGAAAAGAAAAAAAAAAAAAGAGCAAAGCTTTGTAAAAGTGAGAATGTCTAGTCACTGGAAGGGCTACCAAGGAAAATGAGGGATTTAGTTCAAACAGAGTTGGTGCAGCTGGTTTTTCCTGAAATAGCTTTCAGAATGTTCAGATGAACTGGTGTGTCAGATGGCAGGCAATGCTCTCCAGCAGGAGGAGCTGGGGTTGGTAATCTCTTCAGTCTGCACCACTGGATCCTAAATATCATATCTGTGGGCAGCTTTACTCTCTCCTCTAAAGCAGCTTGTGCAGGTCACCCTCTGAAACAGGTGGCTGAGCAATTGGAGCCTGGATCAGATCCAGCGCAGCCATTTCAATGAGTCTCTACAAGTATTTTAAGTACCCTTTGAGAAATGCCAAATTCTTCACAATTACATTGTCTTTTCTGTTTCACTCCAGGCTTGTGAAATAGGGATGAAAGCCTTTGACCTGCTGAAACAGCTACCCCAACAAGAGCCTCTAGAAGCCATCGGCTATTTGTTAAAGCTGATTGACTCCCAGGCTTCCTGCACAAAATAAGGAGCTCTTTCTACCAGAGCCAGGTGCTTGGCTAGGTTATTTAACTAGGTGGCTGAAAACACTGAAAATGCATTGCAAGCTGTAAGTCCTTTTTGCTGTTGTCACTTATCTAGAAGTGTCCCTTTCCATCTGGAAGTGTTTGAAAGCTAAGCTTGTAGTATTTTGTTACATGCTTGTCAATCCCTGCAGACTGTTACGGAGTAACAACATGAGGATGGGAAACAAAAGCGCTACCAGTGCAAGGTGCATAAATTGTTGCCTACTTGCTAATGTAAATGAGGGTAACAACCTCTTATCTCCTCACATCGTCTGACAAGAAGTTAAGACCAGCTGAAATGTGTTTGTTACTGTTTTCCTCAATTTTCTTTTCGCTTTGATGAGTAAGATAGGGTGTAAGGCTATGGGAGAGGCCTGGGGAATGTGTCCACTACATTCCTAACTTGGATGGTTGACACCTGCTCCCCAGAACCTGGTTGGGCTTGTTCAGGTGCTGCGCCTCTTTGTAGTGCCCCTCCATTTCCAAATCCACGCTCTCACTTTTTGCAGACCTCCATCAAGCTGACTGCCAATGTGCAGCCCTCACAGGCTTCAAACACCCCTGGGAGCAGAGAAGGAAGAAAGGCAGGGCACAGGGTAGGCATGGCCCTGGGAGTGAAGGCCAAGGAGCACTAGAGAAGGGCTAGAGGAGCCCCTGAGAACGAGATGGGTGCAGGGCTGGAGGCAGCTGTGCAGTGAACTTGGTTCAGACACTGGAGCATGTGACAGACTTGCACCGCTGGGAAAGAGGTTAAGGGAAACTTGCCCTGCTGCTAAGGTCTGGATTCAGCTGAGCTTTAAGCCTACGATTAAGTCTCATTTACTTCAGAAGGATTTATGAATGCATTTAATTGCCTTGCTGAGTTGGGTTGGAGACAAGTACGCTTTTAAATGCTTCGTCGAGCTGGGACCTGAGCAATTAGAAGGGATTGATGCTGCTGCTAAAGGGAAAGTTGCTCACTCCAATCCAACTGATTTTTAATTGCACAGGGTGGAATGGCTGTGATTGGTGCACGCAAGGGGTCCTGTGGCAGACCAGGGCAGCTCCCTGAAATTGTAGGAACACATGTGGGAACAGGGGATGCTGGCAGCCAGGATGCTCAGCGCCTGCTGGCACAGTGCCTCAGGACGTGGAGGATTTGGGTCACTGTAGCTGGGGATTTGGAGCTGTGGCAGTAATCCCCCAAGACATGCCATGGCCAGGCTGGCTCTATGTGACACATCAGGGCTGGTGTCCCTTCCACAGCGCTGCCACATGGCACAGCATCACTGTTGGCTGCTTAAAGCAGTAAGGAAATTAATTTTTCACAGGTCTGCAGGCTGGGCATCTCTGGTAGCAGGGCCTGCAGAGCAATGAGAAGGGAATGGAAGCACCAGTGAAGGTGATCAGAGCAACCCAACATCCCACCACACAGAATATTTTAGGGAAAATTGGAAGATTTTTACAGGAGCTTTTCTCTATGACCCTTTGGAACAGCCATCTCCACTGTATACACTTCAGGGCAAAGAGCTATTTCGACAAATAGCAGAAAACCAAAGCGAACAAGCTCAGCACTTCTTTGCCCAGCAGTGTTCAGACTTGCAGCCCTTGGCACCGGGTTAGGTAAAGGAGAAATTCCCCCAGGAAGCAGCCAGGAGATGGCAAGAACACAGCCAGGAGCGCGGTGCAGGCATTTCGTAACAAGGAGCCTTGCATCCCTGTGAGGGAAAGCTTTGGCAAGGAGCAGCACATGTTGGGGAGCCCACTGCTACTCCCAGAACAGGGATAGGACACAAACACCCTGTGAACAGCACCTGAGCTGCACCCAGGAATGGCCTTGCTGAAGCTCTGATCCGCTGCACTCCATCCACCAGCACTCCTCCCAAAAATAAAGGCACACAGCACAGCAGGTTGGGTCGCTGCATACATTCCTGTTTATTGTTAGCACACCACACGCCTTTCTCCATTCTCTTGGCACTTATGTTTATGCACATTAGGAAAAAAAAAATAAAGTGTGTGCAGTTTCTGGGATGCTGCACAGATATGTGATGAGTTGTCATGGGTTTTTTTTCTACCTTTATTTTCAATGTACTCACTTCCAAAACAGACAAATAAATTAAAAAAAAAAACAACACTATTAAATAACTGCACATGGCTTTGGGAATGTGCCAGTAGCTCCTACAACAGTTGCACTCAGGGGAGAAGGGCTGCTTTTTGTGTTGTTTTTTTAAGTTTTGTTTTAAAAGGACAGTATTTCTTGTTTTTAATATACTAAGGACTAAAATTCAGTGCAATAGATACAACTACAGTGCAGGTAATTAACTATACAAAAGTCATCCTAACCATGTACAAGCTTTCCTTAGAGTTGCTATAGAGACTAAACCTTCGCATCTGTACCTTTTTGTATACATTATACACTGTGAATATACTCCAAGAATATTTACAGTACAGTTCCTTGTCAATCAGAAGCACTATAACTTAACGTCTACTATTAACACCGTTGAACAAAAATATATATAATATAAATATCTTCCAGTCTATACACAGAGCAGGAAATGTATGTATCCGTGTGGTGAATTTCGGTGACTCTGGGATCCATGTGGTGACGATGGACAAGGTGTGCTGCAGCGTGGGACCGCCGCCCGCTCCCGGCTCCGCAGGGCTCCGGGGGAACAGCGTGGTGCCAGGGAAGGCTGAGGCCACAGCTCTGTGCTGCCGCTGAACCCCTGCTCCTCTCCGCCAGCACTTGGCGCCACGGTTGACCAATAAGGCAAATATTGCCAAGAATACACCAAGAGATCCCCTCCCCTCCCATCTCAGCCCGCCCGAGCGCACAGCCAGCACGAGAACAGATGAAATCCAGGTGAGGAAGCGCACACGGCCCTCTGCTCAGAAAGGTGAGAAGCTGTTCCAGGAGCCTGCACAAGGGGAGACGGCGCTCTGCCACCTGCTCCAGTACTACTGACCTCCCCAACCTGCTCCAGGGAAAGCGCTCCGCTCCGACACCCGCAGAGGAGCAGGGCTGTGCCCACACCTCTCATCCTCAGCGCTGCCCCAAGGCGCTCCCGGAGGGCAGGGAATCCCCATCCACAAACCCAATGGGGGGGGTTGAAATCTTAGACTGCTTTAAAAAATAACTTTAAAAAAAATTCTTGGTTTAGACTTAGTCAAATTACACGATTTCTCTATGATTAGAATGTTAAAAAAAAGTTTCCAGCTTTAAAAACTTCCGCTATGTGATTTTTCGCATGAAATAACCTATCTCTTCATTAAAAAGGGAGCCACCCTCCTGCTCACAGAGGCTGGAGGCTGCTGCTTGGTTGGTTTTAAAACATTAGTCATTGTTGCTGAATCTATCGGCTTTGAAATCCTGGACTTGAAACCAGCTAAAATCGTTCCTAGCAAAAATACAGTCAGTCACTGATGAACCAGGCGGCCAGTGGGGGAGTCTGGAGAAAGAGTGTATGCAGAAGAGCCAGACCCCCCGCTCCCTCCTTCCTCGTTTCTGTACAAGTATTAAAAACACTCAGGAGAGAAGTTAGGAGGTTCGGAGGAGACGGGACGTGCCGCAGCTGGTTAGACCTGGGAGTCAGCACCCAAGCTGTGGAACTCATCCGGGGTCTTGTCGCTCTGGCTCGCACCCCCCTGACGGAAGCCGGAGGCGATCTCATCAAAGGTCCGGCCCTTCGTCTCCGGCACCTTGAAGTAGGTGAAGATGAAGAAGAGGACTAGCAGCACCGTGAAGATGATGAAGACGTAGGAGCCACAGAGTTGCTGAAAAGGAGAGCGCCAAGAAGCAGTGAGTGCGTGGACAGAGCCAGTGAAACCTGGGGCCCTGCTGGGGCTGCCAGAGTGCAGCCACCCACCAGTGCCAGGCACAGAGCAATGCACCACAGCCTGTGCCCTTCCCACCCGAGGGACTTGTCATCCAGTGACCGTCCTGCCCATACCCACTGCTTCAAGAACAGTGCCAGCCTCCTCCAGGACGTGGCTTCCCTATGCCTCATCCCTAGGGGCATTTCCCATGCCAATCTGAAAGCAAACCCAAGTCACAATCCTAATACAGGTTTTAGGGCTCAGGAATCTTGTCTGTGTTCATAATCCAACTGGTGTAATGTTAGGCTACCTGCACACACCCCCAGACCCACTGCCCCAGAGAACAGGAGATGATTACCGCAATGTACTGGAAGCCCATGCCCACAATGAAGTTGGAGGTCCAGTTAGACAGCCCAGCAACAGCAAAGGCAGCAGGACGAGGGCCTTGGCTGAACAGTTCTGCCACAATAAACCAAGGGATGGGGCCTGGACCGATCTCAAAGAAGGCCACAAACCCGAAGATGGCAACGATACTGAGGTAGGACATCCAGGGCATTTGGTCCTAGTCCAAAGGAGGGAGAAAACAGGTCAGTGAGTGCTGCTCATAGGGATTGACAAAGTCTGCAGCCAGCACAGGTGAGACTGCAGACAAGCGTGGTGCTAGCAGAAGCCATCGGGTTTCTCTGAATTGGAAATGGTGCTCCTGGGACCCCAAGAGAGATCTGCAGAGAAGACCACACAGATCCCTGGGAAGAGGACATCCTTCCTCATCTCCAGTACCATCTCCCCACAAGCCACCACAGTGAGCAGTGGTGTGCAGGGCATCCTCCCACCCACCCCCAGCCCCCATCACTCACCAGCAGCGTCAGAGCAATGGTCATGAGCACTGCACACCCTGCCATCCCTGCCAGGCCGATGAGGTGAAGGGTCCTGCGTCCAGCTCGCTCCACCACAAAGAGCTGTCAGGTGGGAAGACATCCGTCAGCACCTCCAGCTGGGGAAAGTCTCCTCCTCCCTTTCTCCCCCCTACCTGCACATACTTTCTCAGTCGCACGTCACACACTCACCACTCCCCACCTCCACAAAGCCCACCAGCCCAACACAAAGCTCTCAGGTGAGGTGGAAGCTACAACTCACCGAAACAACAGTGAAAGCTGTATTCACCACCCCAGAGCCAATGGTGGCATAGACAGGCTGCTCCACACCTGACTTCTCAAAGATGCTGGTGGAGTAGTAGAAAACCTACAAACAGAAAGGACGTGCCATGAGGAAAGGAGTCACCTCAGCCTGGGGCTGGCACTAACCCACAAGCCGTGCACACTGCACCCAGCAGAGCCCATGCTCTTGTGGCTGGGTGAAACAAGCTGACCCACAGTGGGTCCCCGTCCCTACACTCACCGCATTGATCCCTGAGAGCTGCTGGGACAGCTGCAACACGATTGCGATGAGGATGGGCTGGCGGTACATGGGAGAGCGGAAGAGCTCCATTATAGTGACCTTCTTCTCTCTCATCATTTGCCGGCTCTCCTCCTTCATCTCCTGCAGGTCGCTGCTGACATCTGTCGTGCCCCGGAGCTTCTTGAGGACTGAGGGGAGACAGAGAGTCCAGGTCAGGAGTGGCTGAGAGCCCCATGCACGGCAGAATGAGCTCAGGGATGAGAGTCACTCACCGCTCTTGGCTTTGTTCTCCTCGTTGCGGTTGATCAGGAGGAAGCGAGGGCTCTCAGGGGCAAAGGGGAGGATGATGCACTGCAGCAGGGCAGGGACAAAGATGAACCCCAGGAGAAGTGGCCAGAGCGAGTCGTTTCCCATGATCAAGTCCAAGCCAAACACCTGAGAACAAGAAGTTTTGAGCCTCATCAGTGCTGTGGAGTCTCCCCTTCTCCTTTAATCCAGCTTACTGCAAGTCCAATCCAGCTCTGCTCTGTGGGGCACACACAGACACTCAAGCCTCACAATGTGCCTATCAGAGGGGCAGAGCACCAAGCAGCCTATAGACATCACAACCTGATGCTGGGCATCCAAACCCTACATCTTATCTCATCCTTGTGCCTGTTGAGCCTTGCTCCATCTCTCCAGCCCTTGCTCTTCCTGAGGGGCTGTGCAGAGCCACAGAGCAATGCTCCTGGGCCACTTGAGACCCACAGCAGCATCAACAACAAACTGACTATCCAGAAACAGTGCTGCAGACAGACAGACCCCCTGGACAGCACTTACTTGTGCAATGAGAATGCCCAAGACAATGCCAAGCTGGTGGAAGGTCCCCAGCGCGCCCCGCAGCGCGGTCGGTGACACCTCGCCCACGTACATGGGCACGAAGCCAGTGGTGAGGCCAGAATACAGGCCAATGATGAAGCGGCCAAGAATGAGCATCTCAAAGGACAAAGCCATCTTGGAGAAGCCCATGAGGACAGCGGCCAGGAAGGCGAGGACGTTTGACATCAGCATGGAGTTACGTCTGCGGAGGCAAGGAGGGAACGCGATGAGAACTGAAGGGGTTATTGGGAGGGGTTGTTTAGCCACGTGAAACCAAACGCCAACACTGTGCACGAGGGAGGTGCCCGCCGTCATTCCCCATGCAGGAAAACATCCAAGGCTGATGCGTAAGCACCACACAGGGCTCACCATCTGTCTCTGCAGCCTTCAGGGCAGTGCAGGCACATGGCCGCACACCGCTGGGAAGCAGAGGCACTCACAGGGTTCGGTGGAATAAGGCTGATGCTCCCCTGTGACAGCCAGACAGTTAAACAGATGCTGCCCTAAGGAGCACAACACAGTGCCGTTTTGATACACGCTTAGCTGAAACAGCAGACTCTGAAAAGGCCAACAGGGAAGCTATTAAGGGACAGACTACACGCTTTTGGCTCGCGCAAAGGACTCAGCTCTGCAGCAGGCCAAGCCTTGGGGAGGCCAGGAAAGAAGGCTTGCCAACTCCCAGCACAGGCAGTAACAAGCTACAGAGAGTGGAAGAATGGCCTCATGAGTAAGGCATGAGCCCCAGAGCCAGGCCTTGCCACCAGGGGAGGTGGCACATGCTTGGTGCTCACCGGCCAAAGCGGTTGACAAAGAGTCCCACGGAAAAGGATCCAATCATGCCTCCAACTGAGAAGATGGCAACAGAGAGGGACCACAGTGTAGTGAGGGTGGCAGGGCTGATGGGCTCCTCATATCGGTACAGCCAGGTGCGGTTGTAGAAGTCTTCAATCACCTGCAAGGGGCAAGAAATGAAACCACAGGGTAAGGCTGTTTCATGCCAAGAGGTTCACGTACATCTGCCTACAGGGCCGTGCTGTGCAGGGCTGGGCACGTCCACGCTCACAGCCTGCCCCAACACACAGCATTTCCTTGAGGAAGAGCAGCATATGGGCAGACCCACAGAACCAACAACATCCCACTGCAATGGTGGATGCAGCACAGCCCCCAGCACACCTTACCCCAAGCACTGTCGGCTCAGGAAGGATGTGACAGCCCAACATAGGTACCCTGGGTCCAGGCACACTGCAGCCTGTCCCATCCCCCTGGGGTTCACCAGCTGCAGGATGCAAAGCTTTGCCCGGGCTCGCTTTGAAGTGGAGCAGACACCACAGACTCCAGCCCTGGCTGCATAGCCTGGTGTCAGCCCAGGCACAACTCCTACACCACAGCCACACGTGGCTGCTCAGATGGACTGCGTCGAGCCTCACATCCTCCGCCAGTGACCAAAATTCCCATTCCCAGTTTCGGTGAGGAGTGAGACTCCTGGCCTCATCACAGTTGCTGCCATCCTAATTCCTCCCCGCAGGCACGGGAGCTGTACCTCCACACCTGGACAGCAACCCTGCCATGATTTCGGTGCTGCAGCCCAAACAAGGAGGCTGGGATCACCTGGCAGCAGGGCACCTTCACTGCTGACACCCAGGCTGGAGTGGGCACAGAGCCGAGCACCCTTCAAAGCTTTCCCTAGCTATTACCCACACACCCTTCTGCTAAGGCTGGGCAAGTCCTCCTCCACTCCTGCTGCTCAAGATTTCATCTTCATCACCAGTGCCATGAATTCCTCGGCCTCAGCCCAGCCACCTACAGACTGCGGGCAGCTCCCTGCCGCCCTGCAAGCCTCAGTCACAAGGCTTGGCCCGTCTCTTCCCCATCACAAGACAATGTGTCACCGAGCAAGCCCTGGTTTGCCGGCACGTTCCCATTAAACCCAGCGCTCCTTTGCTTTCCACTAGATGGGAGCCACCCAGCTGCAGGCTGGCAGCAAGCTGATAGCACGGCTCGGATCTGGGAGGAAACCTGACGGGATGCGCAGCGAAAATGCAGCCAGACAGGTTTGGGCTCGTCCTGCCAAGGCTCAGCGCTGCCAAAACGCCTCCAAAGCCATTGCAGGAAGGTCAGGCTGCTCCTCGGGTCACCGCAGACAGGCAGGGATACAGCGAGCGACGGCAAGGGGCTGAGCAGGGCTGCAAGAGCTGCTTGAGTCCGTGTGTATTTCTAAAGAAACACAGCCAGCCAGAGAGCTTCAAGCCAGCCAGCAAGAGCCACAGGCAGCTCTTTCCCAGAGCAACACACCTGTGCCCTGGAGAAATAAGGGCTCAGGTACGCCGACACCGTCCCTACTAGTAGAGGAGCTCCACTGGCTGCATGGAGGAAGGGCTTCATGCAGCTCTTTGACAAAGCGATGGGTCCTGAGGCTTCTTCCTACCTAAGGTCACCAAAACGTTTGTAACTACGGTTGGAACACACACCAGAAAAAAAAAAAGCCCACTGCCTTAACCGAGCTGCACGCAGCAGCACAACTTGGAGCTGCCATCTCCCTGCCCTGCACACAGCAAAGAGCAGGTTTCATCCTTCAAGATCTTGATTTCTCTTCCCAGACGAAAAAGGAGGGCCTGAAACTCCAAATCCTGATTATTAGACACCTGAAAATTGCGTTAGGGAGGAAGATGGTTGAAGGGAAGCCGTGTTCACAGCTCAAGCTGGGCAGAGAAGCAATAAGCTCGTCTTCTCTACCAGGAACTTAGTGGCTGCAGTTATTTAACAATTTATGTAATGAACGCACCAGCGTGATGCGGGCTAAAAATAGGGCCTGCCATGGGACCTGGGATGCAGCTTCACACAAAGCTCGTTCAGGTTGCAGTGGATCTTCTCCAGAACACCACAAGTGGAATTTTTATCACCGATTCATTGCTTTACAGCCTCGCAGGGAAGACAAACGTGACCGGGAGAGGCTGCACCAAATTCCTCCTTGCCTTCCCCAGAAGCCCACAGCTCACTTCCTAAGAAGTGGAAAGGAATTCAAGTGACGGCCGATGCCCCAGAGCTGGCCAAGCCCTGCTTCCTCTCGGCTGTGGTTTTGCTGCTCCTCCCTGCACTGTGAAGGCCCAAGGGGTCAAGCAAACAGCACTCCAAATCCCTCCTCCCAGCCCCTTTCCCTGTGCAAAAGGAACCAGTGGGGAACCCTACCGTGAGCCGATTGCTGGGAGGGGATGGAAAAACCCTTTTGAGCTTAACAGGAGAGGAAGAACGAGGGGAGTATTACAACTCGCAAAGGCTGTTTGTGCCTCCCTGCCTTCCTCCTTCCCCCTGCTTCGTTTCAGCTGAGTGTTTTCACCAGCCCTCACCCGCTTTCACACCATCCCCTCCATGCATCACCTCTACCACCGCCCCGCAAGGAACAAGCAGCTGTTTCAGCAGCACGGACTATATTGGGAGGACCACAAAACCAGCATTCAGCCCTTGCAGCAAGAAAGGTCCCTTTCTTGGCTGTTTCTTGGTGAGGCAGCTGGACACTGGGAACTGGTGCAAGCAAACCATGCTGTGCATGCATTGCTGAAGCCAAGAGATTGGTGCACAATTTCTGTAGTAAGAGAGCATCCCAAAGTGCTTCCCCAGCTCTTCTGCATCCCGAAGCAATGCAGCTTGCTGGAAGGCTCACCCCCAGAGCACAGCACAGCCCCAGGAATCTGGAACAGCACACGGACCTTTGTGTGCCGCAGGTCTGCATGAAGCAGAGCCCCCAGCACTGAGGGCACAGCTGGACGTCATCCCCCGGGCTCTGCAAGATGGGGGAACACACCTGTGAGAAGGCCTTACCCATCCCTTGCCAAACATCTGTCTGCTTTCCCCCCAGATCTGGTGCTGCCCCAAGGGAAGACCCCACAGGACAGTTGGGATGTGCTCACAGCCCCTCGGCAGGAGGTCAGCAGGGCAGGCTGCAGAACAGTCCCTGCAGCCAGCAGGAAGATAGAGACGTAAGGAAGTGACTCGCATCCCGTCGCAGGCACTGACACAGGCAGGTAGGGCACTGATGCAATGCAGTAATTACAACACGTCTGCTCCCCGGGGTTCCTGAGCACTCAGCACTGCATCAAGAGCCGCCCTGCACAGGGCTTTGGGGATAGGGAAATTAGAGCAGGTGTCAGACAGGGCTCCTCAACTCACCACACTGCTCCTACCGCTGCGCTCTGGCTCAGGCATGGGGCACACAGTGCTCCCCAGCCCCTGCCCTGCAAAGCCCATCAGCCAACATAAAGGCCATCAGCCTGCACAGGTGGGCTGCAGGTGCCTGGGCATGATGGCAAGGCCACTCACCTCCACTAAAAGGACTCCTCTTTCCACACACGCAGAGTTTGGCAAGTTTTTTTTACATAGAGTCTTTTCCCCTTCACACATTTTTCAGCACTCAAGGTGACATGCTGCTGTTTGTGCTCTAATGCAACGTCAGAAGACCTTGCAGCCCATCCACCAATCCCACCAGTAATAGGATTAATCCTCTCATGGCACAAATACTGCCTCGGAGTTTTAATTATTCGGGATTGTGCATTGGAGGTTTGGATGTTTTAGCTCTCCCCACAGCCCAGGAACAGCCAGTTCCTTCAAGCAGAGCAGCAGCTGAAGCCCAGTTTGTCTTTCAACACCTTGCCCTGGCAACCGAGCTTTGCCCAGGGCATGTTACAAGCACAATAGAGAATTTCTGAGCTAACACTTCCAGGGCCATAAAACTTCAAAAGGCAGCTCAGGGGAGCCCAAGTTTCTCAGGGCCCCCAGGTCCCCACCAGATGCCTGGCCACAGGAGGGTCCTGGCTCCTGCCAACCGTGGTACAGGAAGGAGCAAATTCCTACTGCTGTTCATCATCCTTTGCACACAGCTTGTGTTTCCTCGCCTGTCTCAAAACACACACACTCACCTCCTGGGGACATTTGTGGCCTCTGGTGGCTGCATAGGGTCGTCCCCCCCCATAACTGCTTCCCCAAGCATCATGATGCTCTCACCCTTTCAGACCCCAATTAGTTGGTAATGTAAGCTTTCCTGTGGGGGATCCGTGTAGGATCTCACTTTGCCCCACCGGTGACCACCACCCACCCCACCAGAGCCTAGCAGCTGGGCGGCAGGCTCAGGTCCC